>SJYX01004514.1:217800-261338 GCA_006410675.1 Oreotragus oreotragus
TTGTGTGGTAGTTTGAGCATTCTTTGGCATTGTCTTTCTTTGGAATTGGAATGAAAACTGACTTTTTCCAGTCCTGTGGCCACTGCTGAGTTTTCTAAATTTGCTGGCATATTGAGTGCAGCACTTTCACAGCATCATCTTCCAGGATTTGAAACAGCTCAAGTAGAATTCCATCACCTCCACTAGTTTTGTTCTTAGTGATGCTTTCTAAGGCCCACTTGACTTCACATTCCAAGATGTCTGGCTCTGGATTAGTGATCACATCCTCATGATTATCTGGGTCGTGAAGATCTTTTCTGTACAGTTCTTCTGTGTATTCTTGCCACCTCTTCTTAATATCTTCTGCTTCTTCAGTTAATAATAAAATCACATTATTATTTTTAATTATATTTATTTGCTATACTGACTCTTCACTACTATAATGGCTTTTATCTAATTCTGATGAGTGGTGGTCACTCTCTAGTTGCAGTGTGCAAGCTTCTCATTGCCATGGATTCTCTTGTTTTGCAGCCCAGGCTCGTATGCTGGCTTCAGTAGTTTCACCTCCTGGGCTCTACAGCTCTGGCTCAGAAATTGAGCCTCATGGACTTAGTGGCTCTTCAGCATGTGGGATCTTACTGGACCAGGCAACAACCTGCGTTTCTTACATTGGTCATTGGACTCTTTACCACTGAGCCACTGGGGATGCCCTCATATTATTTTTAAACACAGGTATTTTATACAGATTGGCGTTAAAGTATTTTGTGTATTATTTTCTGCTTGTACTACTTTTTTATGTTTTTAATAGTAGAAGATAATGTTGGGGACTTCCCTAGTGTTACAGTGGATAGCAATGTGTCTGCCAAGGTAGGTTACACGGGTTCCATCCCAGTTCCTGGAAGATGCTGCAGAGCAACTAAGCCCATGCCCAACAACTGCTGTGGCTATGCTCTGGAGCCCAGAATCCTTAACTACTGAAGCCCGCATGCTTGAGCTTGTCTTCCGAAACAAGAGAAGCCACTGCAACGAGAGCCTGGGCACTGCAGACACAACTCCAGGCAGTGTAGCCATAAATAGAGAGCTGGATCACAGCAACAAAGGCCCAGCATAAACAAACCAAATAAGCTGTGAAAAGGAAATAGAATGTTAACAAACTTACTGAAATACATTTGATTCATTTTTAATGTCCCAAAGATGCCAAAATACACATGAATAGGAGAAGGGAATGGCCACCCACTCCAGTTTTCTTGCCTGGGGAATCCCAATGACAGAGAACCCTGGCAGGCTACAGTCCATGGAGTCCCATAGAGTCTGACATGACTGAGCCAACTGAACATCAACCTCCTCACATAGCAGAGTGAGTGCTGAAAAACAAACCTAAACCTCTAACGTTCCTCCTGCAGATTCTTAAGTCCTGTCCAGTTGCTTTTGAAATAATGTCCTCAATTTATAGGCCTTGCAGAAATCAGCCTCTACCTGGCATCACCCCATCTTCATTCCCACGTTGCAGTCACACTGGCTGGTTTTCTGTTCAGTAAATATCTTCCTGTGTCAGAGCACTCAGGCTCTTCTCTCTGCTTACAGAACTCTTCCATTTCCCACCTTGCCAATCCTAAGTGTTTCTTCCTCACAGAGACCTTGTCTGACTTCTCGATGTACATCAAGATTTTCTGTTGAATCTTCCCTTAGCACCAGGCCTGTTTTAGAGCACATATAAAAATAGTGATGTTAAAATTATGGATGTAGTTGGCCAGCTGGCTGCTAGATGGTAAGCTCTATCATGTTCACTGCTGTACTCCCAGTTTAGGACACAGAGTTGATACTCACTAAGTTTTGATTGAACTAAAGAAAAAAATAAAGACAACTCTTTTTGTTTCAATCAGTTTTGTGTTTCCATGTGCATGCATGAGTGCATGGATATGTAACTCCATGATTTTATTACAAAACCATCTCATAAATACAGTTTATGCTTAGAGCAGTTGCAATTGTATCTTAAGTGTGTATTCCATGGCCTTTAATATTTTCTACCACACCACATGAATAATGTAAATAGTAGTCAGACTATTGACATTGTGTGGGTTGAGGGGTAGAGGGGGTGACCCTGTACAGTGACTATTTATGCTGTTCCATTGCACTTCAGCTCCCTTGAACTTGTTTCAGGTATTCTCAGGGAACTCTCTGGGGGTGGCCTTTTATAATGTTACTTAACTCTTTGGTTCCTTAGGTTCAGTTGTCTCTCTCAACCACCTGAGCTCAGGTGCGGTTGCCTCATTTCTTAACTGTTTGATGGGAGCTATTTATTAGAGTGACAGAGCTTTCTCCCCAGTAAGATGGACACAGATCTTTCTCTGCTGTTGTTGTTATGTTGGTGACAAGTTCATATGGGTAAAGTCTTTAGAGTAATGCTTAGTGTGTATGAAGTGTTGAGACACCTCTCATCAGTGTGATGATGACATCCTCATCACAGTCTGTGTTCTTTTAAAGCCACTGTGGACTTTGTCATCTCTGAAGACAGCAGTCTTGCTGTAACTCATCTAGATAGTGAGTGTCACTCAGTGTGTAGAACGTAACACTTCTGCATCAACGACCCACTGTTGACTAGAATTTGTATGTTTTTCATGTCTTGTCCATACCTATGATGACCTCATGTTGATTGGAGAGTATCATCATCTTATGAAAAAACAGGAAATTAAACTAGAGAGCAACAATTTGCTCCATATAGATCTGCATGGATCTATCAGAATATTACTCCAGCTGAATTGACCTTACCTACTCACTTCTCCATTTCTGTGAAAATAAGAACCCTCCTCAAGGCCCGTTGGTTAAATGTGTTTTCATTTCAGACACAGTTGACCTTCAAGGATGTGTTCATAGATTTCACTCCTGAGGAGTAGGACTGTCTGGACCCTGCCAAGAGGACATTGTACAAGGACGTGATGGTGGAGACCCTCAGGAACCTGCTTCTGTAGGTGAGGATCACTTCCCTCTAAAGTGGGGATCTGTTCTGGGGTACCTCTGCATTTTCCATTGCTGTCTCTTGAGAGCCCCTGTTTTTCTTGACTGAGCTGAGAGCCTTGTTGACTGTCACATGTGAGACTTCATGATTGGCATCGGGAGTTCAAACTTGTCTTTCCTTCTGGTGATTTGCCCACTGTGTGATACACAAAGAGTTTTTCCAGAGCTCGAGTGTTTATAAAGCTGATTTCAAACTTTGAAATATCCAGTTGCCTGTTTTATACCCCTGTGTTCTTGGTTCAGTAACTCTTGGAAAGGAACAAGACACATGATACATACTATACTGTATATTATACTGTTCCCTGTGCATTCAGAAGGAGGCAAATAGTAAAGTAACTTGTGAAATATTTTTCTGTCTGTCATAATGTCCTCACTTCTTGACTGACAAAAGAGCTGGGATTTTCCACCACCCAGTGCAGGAGACACAATTTCGATCCCTGGTCTGCAATATCCCACATGTCACAGAACAGCTAAGCCCGTGGGCCAAAACTACTAAAGCAGCATTCTAGAGCGTGGAAGCTGCAATTACTGAGCCCACATGGGACAACTACTGAAGCCCGTGCACCCAGGAGAAGCCAAAGCAAATGAGAAGCCCAAACACTGCAACTGGAGAGTAACCCCTACTTGCCCAACTTGGGGAAAAGTCCAAGCAGCAAGGAGCACTCACTTCAGCCAAAATAAGTGAATAAACAAGCAATTGCATTTATTAAAAAAAAAAAAAAAAGTCAAAGTGTGGATTCTGGAAGAAGCCAAGTATGACATCTCTTGTGAGCCAGAATTTCTGATTCTGACCTGAATCATAACTCTATTTTTGTAGCTCAAAAAAGATCCCTGGATTGTGGAGAATGAGGTGCTAATAGCAGAAAATCAGACGAAAGGGTCAACAGTATTGTCCCAGGTCAGCTGTCACAAGGACAGAGAGGAAGCCACACCATTCATTGTGTTTGGGAAACTCTTGAAGTGTAAGAGTTCTGTGAGAAAACAGATATTTAGTGTTTCTGAACTCTCACAGGAGATTTTTCTTCTCTTCAACTTCCTGCTCTGTTCTTTAACCTGTGAAATGTACATCACCCTCCACTGGTGCTGTAGCACCCACAGAGACAAAGGCAAGGCCCTTTTTTTTTTTTTTTTTTTCCTTGGCTGTACTGGGTCTATTTCCTGTATGGCCATTTCTCTATGTGAGACAAGTGGGGGCTACGCTCTGCTTGCAGGCTGCATGGCTTCTCGTTGCGGTGGCTTCTTCTGTTGTGGAGCACCAGCTCTAGGCACACGCGCTTCAGTAGTTTCGCTGCATAGGCTCAGTATCTGTCCTTCAGCTTAGTGCTCCCTGGCATGTGAGATCTTCCCAGAACAAGGATCAAACCCATATCTCCCACATCAGCAAGCTAACTTTTTACCATGCGGCCACCAGGGTGTTAGGGAAATTAAAGAAATAGTCCTGTTTAGGCGTCAAGACAAAGCAGTGTATTCCTCTGTGCCTGCCTCCAACCTGCCTGGACACACCCTGACTGTGAGTACCCTGACTGCCTGCTGTGAGTGCAAGGCTTGCAGCACCATAGATAAGTTAGCACACAAATCTTGAGATTGTTCACCTTTGAGATTGTTCAAAGAGGCTCTGACCAACCCAGCCCCAGGCTTAGGAACATCCAAGTTTCATAAGACAAAACAAGCAGCATAGAGATGAAACCAGAGCTGCTGTTTGCTCACAGATTGATGACATCAGTTTGCATCCTGGGATGATAAGCAGGAACCCCGAACTGCAATGTTGAAGCCTCACCCATAGAGTGGACATACTGCCTGGGACCTTTACCCAGTTGAGACTCCAAATGTGCTGTGTCCTGGACTTCCCAGGGCTGTTCCAGTCTGGATGTTGGTCAGAAGCCAATTTGGTGATGTATCCTCTGCTCTTTCTATTTTCTTGTCTTTTCAGTTAAGTTCAGTCACTCAGTCATGTCCAACTCTTTGCGACCCCATGAACCGCAGCATGCCAGGCCTCCCTGTCCACCACCAACTTCCAGAGTTTACCCAAACTCAGGTCCATTGAGTCGGTGATTCCATCCAACCATCTCATCCTCTGTCCTCGTCTTCTCCTCCTGCCCTCAATCTTTCCCAGCATCAGGGTCTTTTCAAATGAATCATCTCTTTGCATCACGTGGCCAAAATACTGGAGCTTCAGTTTCAGCATCAGTCCTTCCAAGAACACCCAGGACTGATCTCTGTTAGGATGGACTGGTTGGGTTACTATATTGAAAGTCAGCTAGATAATTCTCTAATAAATATTGGAATATTTATTTGTATAGAACGAGTGGCTTATTTTCTTAACAAATCCTTGGAACCTGAGACAAAAGTGAAAACATTTGGCAAAGCATTAATTGGCACTGTGAGCAGGATTTGTGAGACAAAACGCCACTCTTTAAGAAGCAAGAGATTAAGGTTGATGACGTTTTTATTCCCAGATGGGAAGATTCACCTTATTACTCATTAGCTAATACATGGGACATCTTCTCTGGATTGTGTAAGAATTGGAACCATAAATTAAACAGGCCTGAACCTTTAGAAGTTACTGAATGTTTGTGACTCTTGTCAGTTGAGAGAGGATAAGAATCTGCCTTGTTGGATGAGATGCTGGATCCTCCTCTCTCCTACCATGAGGTACATAAAGCAAACTTAAAACTGTCTTAGAGAAGTTACTGGAAAAATAATTATGTGATTAGTGAGGATGTTTGTCCATATTAGAGTGTCAAAATTATATTTTGGCTGATCAAATCCTCACTTTTTAAGTCGGCTGTCTGTTGAGCGTGCCCACAGCTCCAGTAGTGTCCCCCACTGCCCTTTCTCTCTCCATTCTTTGTCCTTTGTGGCCTTCTACCCCTCCCAACCCCTTTGTCTCCCTCTTCATCAGCTGGTCCCCTTCTAACTTCCCCTTGTCTCTTAGGGGGGAGGATGAGCCCAACTTCTCCCACTCCTATCCCCAACTATAGAAAATTTTCTTAACCCCTTCAGATTCTTCTGAACAATCCAAGACCCCCATCTCCCCAGAGGGACAATCTCAAGACTTTTATTAGCCCATCCGCCCTTGTTTTCACAGTCAATTTGAGCACTATTTGAGCTGTATTTTAAACTATGACTATAGAAAGGAAAGGTAAGTTTTTTGACATAGGATAGCTGTGATATTCTCTAGACTCTGAAGAAAACTGGTTTAAATGAATTTTTTTTTTCTCTTTGAAAATGCACAGCAGTTCTTTTTGCATATGGAGTTAAAAGCAACTAACTCATTGAGACAGCTAGCCTAGAAAAAAGCTTGAAGTTAACCTTTACCAGAGTACCCAGATGACTTTAATGGTGCAGGTAACCTGCCTGCACGTGTGGGAAAGGTGGTTTTGATCCCTGGGTTAGGAAGATCCCCTGGAGGAGAGAATAGCAACCCATCAGAATGTTCTTGCCTGGAGAGTCCCATGGAAAGAGCAGCCTGGTGGGATACAGTCCGTGGGATCACAGAGAGTTGAGTATGACTGAAGTAGCTTAGCACAGCACGCAACCTTTACCAAGTTCTTGAAATACATAACCCACTTTGCCTGAGGCCTCAGCCTTGGGCAAATTAGAATTTCAAGCCAAGGAGAAAGAAAAAGGTCAAAGAGACATTTTAAATCTCAAGCAGAAAACTATGGTCTCTGTCTGTCCAGATTTATGCATGTCTCACTGTGTGTCTATGTTCTTGGATAATATTGCTGAGGTTAGTTTGTAAGTGAGATCTAATTCACTTGGCTTTAAAAAAGAAAAAGTAAGCCCTTACAGATCAAACAGTTATGAGAAATTAACCTAAATGAATTTCAGATGCACATGAACTGGGAAATATTCACCATTAAATATCTAGTATTAACATTGTTTGCTCATATAATCAAGACATGAGTTGAGTCATCAAACTGTGAAATGCTTTTATTGTATTACACTGATTACTGAGAGTTAAATCCCTGCATTGGAAAGTTAATGGCAACCCACTTCAATATTCTTGCCTGGAGAATCCCTTGGATGGAGGAGCTAATAGGCTACAGTCCATGGGTTTGCAAAGAGTCGTACATGCCTGAAGCGACTTAGCACACACATAGGCACTGGTTACTAATAATTCCTCTTATAGAGAAACTAAAGAGATTTTGTATTATTAATGAATATGTTTGCTGCTAGCTACCCTGAGATGTTCTCCATAAAAAAGCAAATGTTTTTAGAAGTTAAAAATGGTATTTATGGTCACCATTCTACAAAATGCTAATATAAAGGACAGTTCAAGGTTGCTTAAGGATAGTAAGATCTGTGTTTTTAGTAACAAAAGGTATGAGCAATGAAATTGATTTGGGATGCTCATAGCAGTGAGTGGGAGTTAGAGGAAGCTGGAAGCAAGTTCTTAATTTCCTAGATCGAGACTCTTAACCCCTGGACCACAGGAGCCAACATTTTAAGCTAAGGTCCCTAGTCTGGCCTCCCTAGTCAAGAACAAATTCAGATGACGAGGCAGAAGATAAAGAGTAAAGGAAAAAGTTTATTGAAAGGAAAAGTACATGTGGCAAGGCACATGGGCAGCCTCAGAGAGAGAGAGATGCCTTTGGGAAGTGTAAATTCTTTACAAAGGGGCAGTTTTCCAGGTCTTCATCTCCCCTCAGGCCAATCACCTTATTTATTCGCCCTGGTTAATTTGTCTCAGGACCCTCCCCGGAGTGTGCATGCACACCTTAGCCAAGTTGGATCTCAAAGTGAAGGCTTCTGGGAGGAGCAAGACTCATTATGGCCTGGAATTATCCTGTGAGTTTTGACTCCAAACAGCCTTTCTGGGCATGTGTAGTGTCTCCCTTAACAAACAGGGTTTTTTCCTTTCTTTGTCCTTGCCATAATTATTCCCTGAGATTAGAGAATGACTGTCTGTTTACCCTGTTCTTGTTGGGTGTAAATTCCCCAACTGGAGCCCACGTATCTCTTATCTCAGGGAATGCAGAGGGGAAGATGACAATATTCAAGACATTTAACATGGAGCCCATCGGTCTCCTACCAGAAAATTACATTTTATTAGGGAGAAAGAAAGTAGGTCTGACTTACAGGTGGCTGTTTCTAAATGAAAAAAAATGGTTTAACTAGGAAAATAAAGAGTTTTTATGCAAAGTGGACCTCCAAGAAAAGAGGTCCCCAAAGGCAAAGTTTTTATATGATCTCTAACAATCTGTCGGGGAAGGCAATGGCACCCCACCCCAGTACTCTTGCCTGGAAAATCCAATGGACGGAGTAGCCTGGTGGGCTACAGTCCATGGGGTCGCTAACAGTCAGACAGACTGAGCGACTTCACTTTCACTTTTCTCTTTCATGCACTGGAGAAGGAAATGGCAACCCACTCCAGTATTCTTGCCTGGAGAATCCCAGGGATGGGGGAGCCTGGTGGGCTGCCGTCTATGGGGTCACACAGAGTCGGACACGACTGAAGTGACTTAGCAGCAGTAGCAGCAGCAACAATCTGTCATTTGACTCCTGTCAGTGTTGTTGCTTGACTATGGGAAGCATGTGATGAGGTGTTTCAAAGGGATCTGTTTCCTCTTTGTCCCCCTTCTGTGCTGGATTCCATCGGATGCCTCCTTTTTGGTCCGTGTAGAACAGCACTGACACCTCCAGAGATTATTTTGGACCCAGCCTGATTCTCTTCCTATCTGCTGCACTTGGGAGACCTCATTGGAAGAAGGGAAAGACTGGCAGCTCTTCGACTACATTTGGTGTCTCAGATCCTGCACAGAGCTGCCTTCAACCTGTCTTCCTGTTCAGAGCCTTCAGCAATTCCTGTTGTTACTGCTTTTACCACAACCTTCAGGGGTGTGTGTAACAGGAATGTGGTTTGGATCTTCTGTGATTGTAACTCAGGAAACCTGTAAGGATAGTGGACATTGAGGTCCTCTCTTGGACAGGACCTGAATTGATGTGTTGTTGGTGCCTTGGAAACCATTTCCAGGAGTAAGACGGTTACACAGGTCAGTTCTTGTGTCTGATCTGAAGTTTCCTTTTTACACTCCTGGAGTTCATTGTAACTTTTTGTCCTCTGTTCTGCCCAAGTGGGCCCTGGTAGTTCAGAGCATGTATGAATCTCTAAGTCTCGGTTTCAGTCCTGCTTTTGCTGATTTACTTTCATGTCTCATGGAGTTGTGTACAGGAACTCTGTGAATCTGCTACTTTTGTCTGTAAAATTGAGGTAATTAGTGCTGTTAGGTGGTATAGAATGTTGCCTGTTTTACAGAAAAGGTCAGAAGTTACTTTTTTTTTTTTTTTTGCTGAGCCATGTGGCAGGTGGTATCTTAGTTCCCCATTCCTGTATGGAATCTGTGCCCCTTCCAGTGTATGTGCGTAGACCTAAAGACTGGACCACCAGGGAATTTGCCTCAAAGATTACTTTTGTTTAAAGAATATATTTACTTCCATGCCGGGGTCCAGCCCCCTCAGGATCCAGGGGGAACCCTCAGGAGAAACGGTGTCGGTGAATGACTGAATGAATGAGAGAGGAAAGAATAGAAGCTGATATTCTTTGGTTTACACAGAAAGCTAATAAAGTCCCAGAGAAGGGACTTGCTCTGTTCACAGAGGCCGCAGGTGCCCTCCCGGTCTCCAAAGCGAGTGAGGTCTTAGAAGCCCAGGCAGGAAAGTGAACCCAGAGAGCCTCTATGCTCCAAGGGATCAGCCTGAAAGAGACAATAAGAGAGAGAAAGAAAAAATGAATGAATGATTGACACAGGGAGAACAAGCTTCTTCGGTGAGCGAGGCCCATAACTTTATTTTCAAAAGGAAATTTTATACCTTGACTTGTTCATAGAGGGAAATGAAAGATGCAAAGTCATACAGAGTCAGCCCAAACATTACATCTGTTTTGTCTTTATCAAAACCAGGATTTTTTCTGCATACCTTTTCCATAAGCAATGTTGTGTACATTATCTTCTGGCCTTGGAGGCCTGTGGACATTTTATGAACCTCTTTTGATAAAGGCTGCTCAACCAGAAAACTTATTTTCCCTTGAAATGTTTTTTTCTTTATATTCCTTATCTATGTCAGCCTCAGAAGGTATTAAACAGAGTTATATTTCTCATGGAGCAAAGGTGCAGTGAGTTACAACAAAGAAAGCACTTATTAGCTCAAAAGTCTGATGTGGTTAACTTCAAGGCTATACTTGTTTTTCTTACATTCTGACTATGTTAACTAATGCACTCCCAGGTGCACAGTGGATAAGAGATATGGGAACTTAGCAGCAAGCATTGGCCCAATAATGAAATCCTACACCAGCACTACTCTAATAACTTTTAACTCTGTGAAAGGCTCTATCTTTTAGGCTTCCCATGCCTCTCACAGTTGGGAAGCTGTGAACAATCATATGTGTAGCTGCAAGAGTCTGGATAAACCTGCCAAGCAAGCTAGAATGCTAACAGAGGGGGTTTGATTTGAAATATTCCTCTCATGTCCAGGAGATTTATTAGCTAGAGCCCTAAGTTGATTTTCTCCAGAGAAAGGTGGTCGGGGATAGCCCCCTGTTAATTTCAGGAAGGTTGGTGAAAGGCACAAAATAGTAAAACAGACAGATTCTGGTTTTGGGGTAGATGCTCGAGCAGGTCTAGGGAGTCCCTCTCGAGTCCTTTGCCTGTCAGGTCCTTCCTCATGACCTTTGCCATGGGCGGGATTCTCCACGCTGGCTCCTGGCACTTCCAGCCTTGCTTATTGTGATATCTCTTTGTCTACTTTGCCTCTTGTATGTTTTTATTTTGCTTTTCATTTTTATGAGTGTTGTCTCTGACTCTAGTTAATATGTTTTCAAATAATACTCATTTTTTTATAGCAATACATTACATTAAAAATTTTTATTTTATTTTTGGTTGCATTGAGTCTTTGTTGCCTCAGGGGCTTTTCACTACTTGTGGCAGGCAAGGGCTACTCTCTAGTTGCAGTGCACGGACTTCTCATTCTAATGCCTTCTCTTGTTACAGTGTGTGGGCTCTGTGCTTGTGCTCAGTAGTTGCTGCTGCTGCTGCTAAGTCACTTCAGTCATGTCCGACTCTGCGTGACCCCATAGACGGCAGCCCACCAGGCTCCCCCATCCCTGGGATTCTCCAGGCAAGAACACTGGAGTGGGTTGCCATTTTCTTCTCCAATGCATGAAAGAGAAAAGTGAAAGTGAAGTCACTCAGTCTGTCCGACTGTCAGCGACCCCATGGACTGCAGCCCACCAGGCTACTCCGTCCATTGGATTTTCCAGGCAAGAGTACTGGGGTGGGGTGCCATTGCCTTCCCCGTAGTTGTGACTCCCGAACTCTGGAACACGGAGTTGTGGCCTACAGGCTTAGTTGCTCCAAGGTATGAGGTAAATTCCCGGATAAGGGATTGAACCCTTGTGTGTTAATTAGCAGGTGGATTCTTTACCTCTGAGCCACAAGGAAGGCCCCAAAGCTTGTTCCTTGACATATATCTTGGAACCAACGAAATGAGTAAGTTAAAGTTACTGTATAGATACGGAATTGCTGTAGTGAATGACGGTTCTTTAAGAGGAGAATGTTTCGTTTATTAACTTTTTGCTATTTAAAGATGATGGTCTTTATGTATTATGCAATGTAACTGATATGAACCACTTGTTATGTCATAAAATGCCCATACATATGTCTACTGATAGATTTATAAGAGGTATTTAGAAAAGTTTTCTTTTTTTTTTTTTTACATTATTGTAGGGAATTCCTTGAACTGTTGTCAGCTGCTATTTATGTTTTCCATTATACATTAAAGTGCTTCTTTTGGATTATTTACCATTACAGTTTATTGCCTGTTAATGAATACTTGCTCAGTCAATTGTTCTGTCTGACTCTTTGTGATCTCATGGACAGTAGCCTGCTAAGCTCCTCATCCATGGAATTTTTTAAAGGGAAGAATAGTTCAATGGGTGCCATTTCCTCCTCCAGGAGATCTTCCCCACCTAGGGATTGAAGTTCCCTCTCCTGTGTCTCTTGCATTGGCAGGCTAATTCTTTACCACCAACTCACCTACATAGCCCTGTCTGTTCTTTACCGATTACTTATGTATACATATGTATAAAGTGTGTGCAATATACTATTTTTTCTTCTCAATTATGAGACAGCAGTATGTTTCCTACCAAGTAGAATGAGCTTAGAGGTCATAGTGCAAAAATACCCTTTTCTTTGAGAACTGACATGAGTTTGGATAAAATGAATATGTTCAGACTGTATCTTTGAAGCTAGGCTACCCTAAAACTAGTTTGGGTCACATGTGATTGCTCTTTCATTTTTAAAGAGTTCTATTTGTTGAGCGTTTCAAATATTTTTAAGATCATTGTTGGGAAGATGCATAATTCTATTCAGGATGGGTATAACTTTTGATATAATACTATGTATTGAGCATGAGACAATTTATTTATGAATTGTAATTGATAGAATGCATATGGTTTTTATATTTCATAGATGTGTCTCAAATATGTATGATCAAGAAATTACAGACAAAAGGAAACAGTGGTAAAGAAGTGATGCAGGAAATAAGCCTGTTGAAAGACATGGATCAAGCTTTTAGGATCAGTTGCAGATACTTGAATCTGCAGGGACAGTTTCTGAATATAGTCAGGTTGTGCTGAATATCAACAGTAGCGCCTCAGGTTTACCACCTCAGAGAACTCGTAGTGTCCATAAAGGCAATTCTCATAAACATGAGAGTGCTGTTATGCATCCCTCAAAACTGGCACCAGACCAGGAAGCACACAAGAAAAAAATTTACAGTTGTAATGAGTGTAACATAACTTTTCTTCAGGACTCAGAACTCACTAGACATCAAAGAATCCATACAGGAAGAAAAGCATATAAATATAACATATGTTGTAAGGCTTTTAATGATAACTCGACCCTTGTAATTCATCAGAGAAATCATATTGGAGAGAAACCATATAAATGCGATGTGTGTGAAAAGGCCTTTAGTCGAAAAGCAAGGCGTACAGTTCATCAGACCCTTCATACTGGAGAGATAGCATATACATGTGAAGTATGTGGCCATGGCTATACTCTAAAGTCACACCTTGGAATTCATTGGAGAGTTCATACTGGAGAGAAACCATATAAATGTGATCTATGTGGCAAGGCCTTTAGTGTAAATGCAAGACTTGTAGTTCATTGGAGAATTCATACTGGAAAGAAATTGTATAAATGTGATATGTGTGGAAAGGCCTTTAGTCGAAATTCAGGCCTTGTAGTTCATCAGAGAGTTCATACTGGAGAGAAACTGTGTAAATGTATGTGGGCAGGCCTTTCATTGAAATTCAATCCTTGTAGTTCATTGGAGAATTCATACTGGAGAGAAACCTTACAAATATAACCATTGGGACAAACATTTTAGTGCACAGTCATGCTTAAATTGCCATCAGGCAGTTCATACAGGAAGAAAAATGTAGAAATGTAATTTATGTGGCAATAAATAGTAATAATAATAATTTTTTAAATATAACTGATTCAATTTGCTTTGTACCTGATACTAACACAACATTGTGAACCTACTCTACTCTTTTTCAAATAATAAAAGAGCAAAGATGAGGTGGGGTGAGGTGGATTTATACTGGGGGGTGAGGTGTGTATGGGTGTAGGGTACTTCTGGGTCCCAAGAGGATTCAAATCTTTTAAGGGGTCAGGGTAAATGACAGTTGAGGGACTCAGCCACACATATGCATGTATCCATTCTCCCCTAAACCCCTGTCCCATCCAGGCTGCCACATAACACTGAGCAGAGCTCCCTATGCTATACAATCGGATGTTTCTGTTTTGTAAATGAGTTCATTGGTATCTTTTTTTTCATATTCCAAATATAAGTGCTGTCTAATCTTTGTCTTTCTCTGACTTCAGTTTAGTTCAGTCGCTCAGTTGTGTCCCACTCTTTGTGACCCCATGAATCACAGCACGCCAGGCCTCCCTGTCCATCACCAACTCCCAGAGGCTACTCAAACTCATGTCCATCGAGTCGGTTATGCCATCCAGCCTCTGTCATCTCCTTTTTTGACTTATTCACTTAGTATTGAAAGGTTGTTGCTGAGCCATGAAAAACTCCGGGATTCTTGGCATCTGGAGGAGAGGAATTCAATCTGGGGCCAATGATGAGGTTTGATTGCTCAGAGCTTTTGTGTAATAAAGTTTTATTAAAGTATAAAAGAGACAAAGTTTCTGACATAGACATCAGAATGGGACAGAAAGAGTGCCCCCCTGCTAGTCTTTAGTGGAATGTTATATAGCTACTAGCAGGCTGCTAACTGGAGAAAGGAAATGTCTCAAAACTCAGAGATTGGCAGCAGGCCCCTCACCCACAACATGCATTTTGAGATAACATTGGCACAAGGTGAGTTGTCCTGGGCCATAAAACGATTGACTTGAATCTTGAAGGAAGGCAGGTTTCCAAGCAAATAAATAGTTTCATAACATAGATTAGGAGAACAATTGTATGAGTAAAACATACTGATTTGTTGCTGTCTCTTATACACATCTAGATGTGTATAAGAGACAGCTGCTGCACTTGGGAGACCTCATTGGAAGAAGGGAAAGACTGGCAGCTCTTCGACTACATTTGGTGTCTCAGATCCTGCACAGAGCTGCCTTCAACCTGTCTTCCTGTTCAGAGCCTTCAGCAATTCCTGTTGTTACTGCTTTTACCACAACCTTCAGGGGTGTGTGTAACAGGAATGTGGTTTGGATCTTCTGTGATTGTAACTCAGGAAACCTGTAAGGATAGTGGACATTGAGGTCCTCTCTTGGACAGGACCTGAATTGATGTGTTGTTGGTGCCTTGGAAACCATTTCCAGGAGTAAGACGGTTACACAGGTCAGTTCTTGTGTCTGATCTGAAGTTTCCTTTTTACACTCCTGGAGTTCATTGTAACTTTTTGTCCTCTGTTCTGCCCAAGTGGGCCCTGGTAGTTCAGAGCATGTATGAATCTCTAAGTCTCGGTTTCAGTCCTGCTTTTGCTGATTTACTTTCATGTCTCATGGAGTTGTGTACAGGAACTCTGTGAATCTGCTACTTTTGTCTGTAAAATTGAGGTAATTAGTGCTGTTAGGTGGTATAGAATGTTGCCTGTTTTACAGAAAAGGTCAGAAGTTACTTTTTTTTTTTTTTTTGCTGAGCCATGTGGCAGGTGGTATCTTAGTTCCCCATTCCTGTATGGAATCTGTGCCCCTTCCAGTGTATGTGCGTAGACCTAAAGACTGGACCACCAGGGAATTTGCCTCAAAGATTACTTTTGTTTAAAGAATATATTTACTTCCATGCCGGGGTCCAGCCCCCTCAGGATCCAGGGGGAACCCTCAGGAGAAACGGTGTCGGTGAATGACTGAATGAATGAGAGAGGAAAGAATAGAAGCTGATATTCTTTGGTTTACACAGAAAGCTACTTGTTTCCTCCTCCTGCCGCTTAGGGAAAGATAAAAAATGTTGACGCTTGCAGCCTATATCCTCCATTTGGGGAACCCTGACCTTCCTGCGTGTTACCCTCTCAGTAAGATCACTTCCAGGCCCATTCACTTTGGTGTTTAATTTTGTTTTCCCAACAAAGTTGAGTATTTCTTGGATAATTCAGTTCAGTTTGTGTTTACTACTTCATATGTGCTAAATCCTCATTACATCTACTCTTGGAATTTCATGAAGACTTTCCCCCAGGTGTCTGGGCCAAACCATTTTAAGGTAACACCACATCTGTCCACATCCGTGTGTACTGTCTGCATCTGGAACATGGACAGTTCACATGCAGCTTCCTTTCTCAGGGCACAGAAAACAATTGACTGCTTTTTCACTTTATTAATGAAGAAAGGCTTATTCTCAGCAGGTATTTCTTCACCAGAGCACAGCTGGTAAAAGAGGAGATGAGGGGATAATTTAGTTACATCAGTATGATAGTTCATTACTGTCTAATCATACACATAATATCCAGGATGCTGTGCAAAGACTATTTTTTCCCCATGATCAAAGAAATGGCAAAATGGAAAATATTTTTCCTAGTGTTGAGGCTGCACAGCAGGGCCCTATGGGGCTCCCAGGCACAGAGGCCTTTTTGGTTCCCATTTCTTATAGGCAGGACTGCAGCCTCCATGACCTTCTGTGAGTTCCAAAGGGCAGAACAGTTGCTAATCAAAAAAGGATGCTCACACTGGGTCAGTCGTGTCCAACTCTCTTGTGACCCAATGGACACAAAATGGGTTGCCATTTCTTCCTCTAGGGGATCTTCCCGACCCAGGAATCAAACCCAAGTCTCCTCTACTGGCAGGTGGATTCTTTACCACTGCACTGATTAGGAGACCAGACCACCTAAGACCCTGCACAAAACTTCATCTTGTCACCAACCCCATCCTTTTAGAACTTTGCAGAGGAAACAAGAATACAAGACAGTTACTGCCTTGATGCTTAGCATATATCCCTAGTGGACGATATAACATCTCCCTACTCACCAGGGAGGGGGCCTAAAGTGTTCCCTTTTATCCTCACACATATAGAAAGCCACCCTTACTCCTCCATAACTCTGTTTGCATTTCAAGTATTTCAGTTTGGCATTTGTGCAGAGAGAGCCAAGATTTTTGGCGTCTGTATAACCTCTGGGTTCTGGTTCAACCCAGACCCCTGACTTGTTGATTCAGAGGAACATCTTTCAACACGTACTGATGTCTCTAAGATGTGACAGGAGCAGACACAACACAGCCCAAAGGAACACGCAGGGCCCCTCACTGACATTCTAAGGTACATACACTGAGGTTCTCAGGCCTTTGTTGTTGTTTTATTATTATTGTGTTAATATTCCTAAGGTTTATTTTTTAAACTATTACATGTGTATTTATCTTCTTTGACTTGTTTTGGTGTTATAGCTTATGATAACAGAGTTGAAGCTTACTTCAGATCCTGTAATTATGGAAAAGAGCAAAGATTAAAAATTCTCCCACTTCACTTCCAGGAAAAGGCTTACTGCCAAAAGCCACCCTTCCTCATTATCACTGATTTAAGACCCCCAACTCAGCCCCCTGTTTCTCTGGGAAAAAACCAGACACACACTCCACAAATTCTCAGTCTATGCCTTATCAGTGATCTGTTGTTGCTGTTTAGTCGCTCAGTCATGACTGACTCATGGCAACCTCGTGGACTGCAGCACGCCAAGCTTCCCTGTCTTTCACCATTTCCTGGAATTTGCTCAAACTGATGTCCATCGAGTTGGTAATGCCAGCTAACCATCTCATCTTGTATCATTTCATTCTCCTCCTGCCTGCAATCTTTCCCAGCCTCGAGGTCTTTTCCAATGAGTCCAATATTTGCATCATGTGGCCAAAGTATTGGAGCCTCAGCTTCAGCATCAGTCCTTCCAGTGAATATTCACGGTTGGTCTCCTTTCGGATTGAGTGGTTTGATCTCTTTGCTCTCCAAGGGACTCTCAAGACTGATCTCCAGCACCACAATCCAAAAGCATCAGTTTCTCTATGCTCAGCCTTCTTTATGGACCAACTCTCAAATCCCCTTTTTAATCATATCCCTAGCTGACTACTGGAAAAACCATAGTTTGTCTATAGGGACTTTTGTTGGCAACGTGATTTGTTTGCTTTTTAATACACCATCTAGCTCTATCATAACTTATTCTCCAAGGAGCAGTCCCCTGGCTGCAGTCCCCATTAGCAGTGACTACAGTATTGAATTACAGTTTCCTCTGCCAGCTGCAACCCCGTGTCCAAGGAGTGGTGGCTGCACGGGTGCAGGAGCGCCGAGAGGAGCTACTCAACGATCAAGGTTGGGAGGGGCAGTGGTGAGGAGATACCCCTCATCCAAGGTAAGGAGCAGTGGCTGCGCTTTGCTGGAGCAGCTGTGAAGAGATACCCCACGTCCAAGGTAAGAGAAAGTCAAGTAAAACGGTACGTGTTGTGAGAGGGCATCAGAGGGCAGACACACTGAAACCACAATCACAGAAAACTGCTGCTGCTGCTAAGTCACTTCAGTCATGTCCGACTCTGTGTGACCCCATAGACGGCAGCCCACCAGGCTCCCCCATCCCTGGGATTCTCCAGGCAAGAATACTGGAGTGGGTTGCCATTTCCTTCTCCAGTGCATGAAAGAGAAAAGTGAAAGTGAAGTCGCTCAGTCTGTGCGACTGTTAGCGACCCCATGGACTGTAGCCCACCAGGCTACTCCGTCCATTGGATTTTCCAGGCAAGAGTACTGGGGTGGGGTGCCATTGCCTTCCCTGAAGATACTTCCTCTTAAGACTAAAAGGGCTTATTCTCAATAAAAAGCTGTTTTTCACAGCATGTGGTGCTCAGATCCTGCTAGTGAGGCTGAAGCAATTCAGGTATCTGGGAACTTGGGCAGTTTTAAGAAACAAGAATGGGACTAGTCTCCATATTACAAATACTAAACTCTGCCTGGGTAGAAATGGGCTATTCCCTACTCACACCCTACAAAACAGCAAACTTAGAATAGTGCTGAGTTCAACTAACTCAGGGTCAGTACCTGGGTGTCTAAGATGGAGGACTTAAGGGATGTGACCGTTTGGGTCACTAACCACTGCGCTTTAAGAGCAAGACACTTTAAATGATCATAAACTGGGTTATTGTTTCTTTTATCCAATGTGTTTGAATTATTTCCCCTTTCTAAACCCAACTCTTTAAACAGTGACATAAAGGGGGTTGTATAACCAACTCTTACAATGACAAATATCATTGTGTAAGTTTAAGCTACAGAGAAAAAAATTAATACGTATTGATATGTATTGATACGTATACTGTGAAACGATTATCACAATAAGTTTGCCTAGCATCCATAATTTCGTATAGGTAGCCTAAAAATGATTGACAGTGGATTCACCAATGATTTATCAAATACAACACCAAAAGCTCACACCAACAAAATAAAAAGAGGTAAACTGCACACATCCTAATTATCAAATATTGTGCAGTAAACCATCCTCAGCAGTGAAAAAACAATGTACACTATAATACCAAAAAATTGCCAAGCATATGTTCAATAATAGTTTAACATCAAGAATACATACAGAACTCTAAAAAGTACTGATCACCAATTCCACCACAGGGGTGGGGGAGCTTTCTTAACCAACCATCCCACATATGGCAAATAAAATACAAAGAGTAACATAAAATAGAAACTTAATGATAAATATAAAAGACAATCATTTATAATACCTAAAAATATTTAAAAAAAGGAAAGTAGCTATGCCTTGAAAAAAAACAAATGATGGTTCATCACTGAAGTTATCACTCCACTACATAAGCTCTGTCATTAAGTTGCTACAATATTAAGTGTGGAGGCAGAATGATCAATAGCACCCAGGTGACAAGCATGCAGCATCAGCGACAGTTTAGTCAACAGCCTCACAACTATGAGGGTGTGAGCCTGGACAGTACCCTTGTCAGGAGAAGTTCCTACACCTCTTGGTGAGGCTCAAAGGGCATGGTGATAGTACACGTGAACATCACTATCACAGTGCCTTTCACGCAGGCTTCTCTGACATCACTCAAAGCCAGAAAAAGATGTACAGGTCAAGGTCTTCAGATAGTTTCTCATATCACAAAACACGCTGACCACTATTCTAAGTAGCTTCAAGTGGTAATTCTGTATGCAGCAGGAAAATATTACAACCAATAAGGGAAAGTATTCTCCTTTAAAATTTTTCTCTTACCCAGTAAACCCACACCACAGAGAGTCCATGAGAAGCTGCCCCGTAAACACAGGCGGATTACCACAGGCTGACACGACTGAAGTAACTTAGCAGTAGCAGCAGCAGGAAGTATCTTGGCTTCCTACATAACTTGAAGCTTTTACCTGAGCAGTGTCACAGACAGTAACTTAAGGCTGTCAAGGTAACAGGCCCCGCCCCCCTCCGCGCCCCACCCCTCCCACGAACACTGCGCACAGCGGGTGCTCGCCCCGCCCCTGGTCGGAAGCCGCGGCTCTAATACCACAAGCCCTTTCACACGGAGCCGGAAATCGGAGAGCGCGGAGCCGAGGTCCTGAGCGGCGCCTAAGCTTCCTTCTAGAGTAAGTTTGCAGAGCTCGCCACCCCTCCAGTCCCCACCTCCGCCCTTGCTCCCTCGTCCTCATGGGGTGGGAATTGCCAGCGACCTGAAAACCCTGGCAGCCGGTGCTCGGCCCCGAATAAACGCTGCCGCTGCCCTTGCGGCCCAGTTATCTTTTCGTTTGGGTTTTAAGTGTTGCTGAGGCGGTTTCGGCCCTCGGTGCGCGTAGACACCGCGCCTGGCGACATTTTCGTGCTTAAAACCCTTTTTGACCTCTGGCCTCGCCAAGTAAAGCCCTCTCTCGCGAGTTGGAGTCGCGCCCGCCGCGTCGCCTTCTCGACCGCTGGAGGCAGAGCCGGTCGCCCCCGCTCCCTGAGAGGCCGCGCCCTCTGCCCGGTCCCGGGATTCCGGAGAGGCCGCCCGCTCCTGAGCCCCCTCCCTCCCAGCCCCTCTGTCCTCGCGTCTCCTGAGGCCGGCCCTTCTGCCCCGCAGCAGCCCCCTTTCCTGTCAGCCCGTCCCCTCTCCCCGCATAGGGTAGGTGACCTGGGCCAGCCATGTGGCAGCCAGTGCTGTTCCATGCCCAATTCAACTCGGGGGAAAAGGTGATCTTCCGGTCCGGGGGCGTCTCGTTCTGTCGCCCACTCAGTAAATTCAGGAGGCAGGGGGATCAGGAGAAGCAGAGTCAGAAGGACTGAGAGAAATAACTGAAACTGAGGAGAAAAGCATCAGGGAGAAACAATGGGAACGCTGAGAATGGCTGAGGGATTTGCAAAGAGATAGTCAAGTCAAAGAGGTTAAGGTTTGAAAATAGCCAAATGAGTAAAATAGAAAAGTACTAATTAATAAATTAGAAAGCCAGATCTCCAGGGATTGGAAAACATCATAGGGAGACCTGCCCTGTCTCAGTGATGGGAGCGGGGAGGCGAAGGGCGTTGAGGGACCTGAGAGGTGGAGAGTCCCTAACTGGGTTTTGGCCGGGTTTGAGTCCCGGCCTCTTGATTTAGAGTCCTGAGTTGTGTTTTCACTCGGTTGGAGTCTTGCCACAAGGGTCCAAGTCTCAATCTGTGATGGCCGGTTTTATGGTGCTGGCAGAAAAGGTAAGGAGCAGAAGAAGAAAGGTCTGGAAGGAAGCATAGCCACATGGCCTGCCAGAGAGTGGGGAGGAAGGGAGAGTCACAGCGAGAGAAGGGGAGTAATCTGGAGCGCAGAGAGGGAGCCGAAATGGGGGAAGAAAGAGGCAGACATAGGTATGGATTCTTGAAAGACTCAGGAAGGTTGGGGAGAGAGAGCATTTCGAGGGGGAACGAATTGCAGCTGCCTGGACAGCACACGTGTGAGGGAGGAAATAGGACAGGAACAGCAGGAGAGCAGAGGGGGAGAAAAAGAGACACCAGACCCAGATGAAATAGGGAGCTAGGTGAACAGAGGGGTAAGCTCGATCCAGGTGTTTGGTTACAGATGATCTTTTTAGTTATACAGAGGAGGATGAGAATTTCAAACCTCCTGTCTATAAGGCTTGTGTCTTTATTACTTGTGGCAGAAGATGACTTTCATTTGCAGACCTTGTTGAGCCTGGGGCAGTGGCTTGATTCACTGAGTTGTGAGTGACCCCCTTCCCTTGTCCTATCGTAAGATAGAGGTCAGGGAAGAAGAGACCTGGGGCAAGAAATGACTGACTCTAGAGTGTCACTCTGTGGTAGCTTTTTTTTTTTAATGAATTTTTTGGGCTGTGCTGTGCCGTGGCTCAGGAGTTGTGGCTCCCAGGTTCTAAAACACAGGCTTAGTAGTTGTGCACAGGCTTAGTTGCTTGTACTTGTGGGATCTTCCTGAACCAGGGATAGAACCCATGTCCCCTGCATTGTCAGGCAGATTCTTATCCACTGTATCATTATTGGGTAGCATTTTTAAAGGAACACTTTAAAAAAAAAAATGGATTCACATTTTCTCCTTTCTTTATGTATGGTGCTTTTTGTAGCTTGGAAAAGGTCTTAATTCATTCAGTTTCTGTACTGATTTTTAACTTCAGAAATAAGCTTTTTTAGTTTCCAGTATTCTACTCTTATCATCCTTTTCTAAATATGATTATTCTCCACAACTTTTTAAACTTTGACACCAGTTTTTTAGATTAAAAATAATTCTCAGGTTTTTCTTTTTCAAAATGTTTTCAGATTCATTCCTTGCCTGAGTGCTTTCTTCCCTTCATCTCATACGTTTGAAATTTTCTTTGGTAAGTAGTAAATCATCTTAGACTATTTTGTGCCATACTTAGCAAAAATGTCACCTTGTTTATCAGTTCTAGTGAGGTAGATGAGCCTAGAGTCTATTATACAGAGTGAAATAAGTCAGAAAGAGAAAGACAAATACTGTATATTATATATATTTATATATATATATTTATATATATATATATATTATATATATAAATACTGTATACTGTATATGGAATTTAGAAAGATGGTACCAGTGATCCTACATGCAGGGCAACAAAGGGAGACACAGATGTTAAAACTCAGTGGGAGAAGGTGAGGGTGGGATGATTTGAGAGAGTAGCACTGAAACATGTAAATTACCGTATGTAAAACAGAATGATCAGTGCAAGTTCAATGCACGAAGCAGGGCACCCAAAGCCAGTGCTCTGGAACAACCCAGAGAGATCTGGTGAGGAGGGAGGTGGAAGAGGGTTCAGAATGGGGGTGCTGCTTCTGCTGCTAAGTCGTGTCAGTTGTGTCCGACTCTGTGCGACCCCATAGACGGCAGCCCAACAGGCTCCTCTGTCCCTGGGATTTTCCAGGCAAGAATACTGGCATGGGTTGCTATTTCCTTCTCCATTGCATGAAAGTGAAAAGTGAAAGTGAAGTCGCTCAGTCGTGTCCAACTCTTAGAGTCTTTAACGACCCCATCGACTGCAGCCTACCAGGCTGCACCATCCATGGGATTTTCCAGGCAAGAGTACTGGAGTGGGGTGCCATTATAGTCACTAGCAGTCTGTTAATGAAGCAAATGAAGGTTTTAAAACTCAGAATGGCACCAGGCCCCTCATCCATAAAATGCATTTTGGGATAATCTTGGCAGCAGATGATTCATCCCAGGCCCTAAAATGATTAACTTGAATCTTGTAGAAGGGCAGATTACCATACAAATAGTTTTGTTTACATAGATTAGGGGAACAATATCTAAGTATAACATACTGGTTTGTGAAGTAGGTTCTGAGCTATTAGGCGGAACTGACTTGAAGACAGAGTCTGGGCTAAGTGCATAGTCCATTCACATAGCATAAGACAAACATTTCCGTAAGAAAAATGTATTGGTTAACTCAAGGTTTGAGAATAGTTAACTTCAGGTGAAACCAGGCGTCATTATGGCAACATGTATGTTAAGAGAAACCTCCTTTTAAATTTGTATAGAGAAGGAAAAAAGTATCGCTAGTTTGTTTCTTCCTGCCACTTAAGAGAGATAAAAATGTCTGACACTTACAGCCTATTTCCTCCATTTGGAGACCCCTGGCCTTCCTGCCTGTTACCCTCTCATTCCCCCCTTTTCTTTTAGAAGAATTATGTTGCCTAGGGAAAAGGGGCATCGTTCTCGTTCCATAACTCCTTCCTAGCTGAAAAGGTGTGTTGTCCCTAAATTGGTGAGGCAACATATTCTCCTAACCCTCATACCGAAGATGTCTGATCCAAGGCCCCCAAATAGTAGTTGGAAGAAGCTGCAGCAGTAGCAGGCTTTTGAGCAACTATTGCAGGAAGAGGGACCCCTTCCAGGGTCCGAAACTGAGCTCTTGTCTAACACTTGGAAATGCGTTATCGGAGGAGACATATGTGCTGACAAACGAGATTTTATTGGGAAGCGCACTTGGGTAGAGAGCAGTAGGGTAAGGGACCGTGCTCTGCCACACAGTCCACAGCCTTGGATTTTATGGTGATGAGATTAGTTTCAGGGTGGTCTTTGGCCAATCATTCTAATTTGGAGTCTTTCCTGGTGGCGCATGCATCACTCAGCCAAGATGGATGCTAGTGACAGGGATTCTTGAAAGTGGATAGGCACTCCATGTCTCCTTTCGACCTTTCCCGAACTCTTCAGGATGGTGGTGGCTCATTAGTTCCGTATTCCTTATCAGGATCTCCTGTCATAAAACAACTCATGCAAATGGTTATTATGGTGCCTGGCCAGGGTGGGCAGTTTCAATCAGTGTGCTTCCCCTAACATAGCCAATTGTAACTTAAAATTTTTCATGCAACTAGAAACAAATCCAGTTACTCAGTTACAGATGCAGGGAGCAAACAGCAAAAACAAAACAATCAGAATTATTGTAAGTAAGATAGTTTTCCACCATGGGGCACTAGTTAGCATCTCCCAAAATGAGGCAATTGAGGCTTCAGGAATATCCATAGCCCCAGTCATCTTGTTCATGTGTTTAGTCAAATGAATAACATTAGGGCTCATATCAGGTATATATGTACAGCATGGGGTATGAATAATGGCACAAGTTCCTCCGCAGCTGTCAGAAAAACTAAATCTAATCTGTTTTGTAAGACCACCTTTCTAATTTGTGCTTGTTCAGCATTAAGAGCTGAAATAGCTTTTTGAGAATCTTGTAATGCCTGTTGAGTAAAATTAGTCAAAGCATCCACTTGTAACATAACATCTGTAGTTCCCAAAGAGGGAACAAAGACTGCAGCCAAATAATCATATCAGTGAAGTACAGACCTTGCCCACCGAGTTTTAAGGTGGGGTAAATTAGCAGGCTTTTCTGGAAGCTCTGAAAATATAAAGCCATGAGTAAAGGCTAGACCCAGGGTGCATCTCCCTATCCAACCAAGGGGAAGCCATGCCCATAGGTTAGAGCCAGATATCCAATAGGTCCCATTTGGAGCAAGCCAGCTGACTGAGATACCCAGTCCCAATTAGTGCCTGGCTAGACAAAGGGAGGACCTGAATTCGGGTTGGAAAACGTGGAAATGATTACGTTGCATACTTCCTGAGGCAAAAATCCCAGTTGTTTCCAGTTGTTGTAATGAAGTTATTGGCTAACTTCTGGGGATCACTATGTTTGTTCTCAGCATATAGGAGCAGTAGATACTAGACATCCTTTTTCAGGAGTTAGCCATATAATCTCATCCCATATTTGATAAACGTTAGGTAAAAAACCGTTAGATCCAGACCTATTTTCCTTATGTGTAACAAAATAGTCATTAAACCGAGACAATGTATAATCAAAATTAAAAGTCACGTTATGTCCATAGTTAAACTACAAAGTGGTGCACCAGTCCATTTTAGGGTTGGTAGATGTCATCACATGAAGAAGAGGCATCACATATGATTGTTGTGGAAGGTATTCAGAGACTTGGAGAATGTCTTTTTCTTGAAGTGGAAATGTCTACCACAAAAGCCTTTCATGATGAAGAGGGGAGCGCTCCACAGACCCAGCAGTTAGACCAATTGTGGAATGCAGTGTAGGAGTGAGCCCAGGACAGGAAGGCATTGTTTTGAGGATCAAACGGCACACTCAGGATTTTTGGAGTCAGCAGAAGTAGACTCACATAGATTATCAAGCCCATCTGAAAAGTACAAAGTCAGAGCATAGAAAGTAAAGACATAAAATGAAGTCACTTAGTTCTGGTCAGGGTGCCACCCCTTAACTCAAGTGTGATGTACCCAGGAGTCAATTCTTGGCACTTTGACAGCTGTGGAAGAAGAAAGAATAACCTGGTAAGGGCCTTCCCAGAGGGGCTCAAGGGATGGGCCCCCAGATCCCAATGTTTTTATGATGCCCTCCGTTCCTGTCTCAAATAGAGGCTTGCTTGACTCAGAGGCTGGGTCTGAAGTCGTCCCCGGGGTTCTGTTATTGCCTGTTGAAAAGCTGAGAGCTGAGTTACATAACTAGTTAATTCCAAGGCTTCAGGGTCTATAATCATGTCTGTGCATAAGAAAGGCCTTCCATAAATACATTCAAAGGGGGACAGTCCCTCCTTTTGGGGGGCAGTTTAAGCCTTCATTAAATCTATGGGTAGGGCTTTAATCCAGTTGTCCTGTGTCTCTTGAGTTAATTTGCACAGATGTCTTTTGATAATGTCATTAGATTTTTCAACCTGTCCTAAAGATTGGGGTCTCCAGGAACAGTGTAAGTGATATTCTATTTCTAGAGCTTTAGATACCCCTTGAGTTACAGCAGCTTTAAATGCGGAGCCATTGTCACTCTGAAGACTCCGTGACAGCCCAAACCTGGGGATAATTTCATGGATTAAAATCTTTATAACCTCCTTAGCCTGCTTACTATGACAGGGAAAAGCCTCAATCCATCCAGTAAAAGATTTTTTTTCAAATTTTTTTCAGATTCATTCCTTGCCTGAGTGCTTTCTTCCCTTCATCTCATACGTTTGAAATTTTCTTTGGTAAGTAGTAAATCATCTTAGACTATTTTGTGCCATACTTAGCAAAAATGTCACCTTGTTTATCAGTTCTAGTGAGGTAGATGAGCCTAGAGTCTATTATACAGAGTGAAATAAGTCAGAAAGAGAAAGACAAATACTGTATATTATATATATTTATATATATATATTTATATATATATATATATTATATATATAAATACTGTATACTGTATATGGAATTTAGAAAGATGGTACCAGTGATCCTACATGCAGGGCAACAAAGGGAGACACAGATGTTAAAACTCAGTGGGAGAAGGTGAGGGTGGGATGATTTGAGAGAGTAGCACTGAAACATGTAAATTACCGTATGTAAAACAGAATGATCAGTGCAAGTTCAATGCACGAAGCAGGGCACCCAAAGCCAGTGCTCTGGAACAACCCAGAGAGATCTGGTGAGGAGGGAGGTGGAAGAGGGTTCAGAATGGGGGTGCTGCTTCTGCTGCTAAGTCGTGTCAGTTGTGTCCGACTCTGTGCGACCCCATAGACGGCAGCCCAACAGGCTCCTCTGTCCCTGGGATTTTCCAGGCAAGAATACTGGCATGGGTTGCTATTTCCTTCTCCATTGCATGAAAGTGAAAAGTGAAAGTGAAGTCGCTCAGTCGTGTCCAACTCTTAGAGTCTTTAACGACCCCATCGACTGCAGCCTACCAGGCTGCACCATCCATGGGATTTTCCAGGCAAGAGTACTGGAGTGGGGTGCCATTATAGTCACTAGCAGTCTGTTAATGAAGCAAATGAAGGTTTTAAAACTCAGAATGGCACCAGGCCCCTCATCCATAAAATGCATTTTGGGATAATCTTGGCAGCAGATGATTCATCCCAGGCCCTAAAATGATTAACTTGAATCTTGTAGAAGGGCAGATTACCATACAAATAGTTTTGTTTACATAGATTAGGGGAACAATATCTAAGTATAACATACTGGTTTGTGAAGTAGGTTCTGAGCTATTAGGCGGAACTGACTTGAAGACAGAGTCTGGGCTAAGTGCATAGTCCATTCACATAGCATAAGACAAACATTTCCGTAAGAAAAATGTATTGGTTAACTCAAGGTTTGAGAATAGTTAACTTCAGGTGAAACCAGGCGTCATTATGGCAACATGTATGTTAAGAGAAACCTCCTTTTAAATTTGTATAGAGAAGGAAAAAAGTATCGCTAGTTTGTTTCTTCCTGCCACTTAAGAGAGATAAAAATGTCTGACACTTACAGCCTATTTCCTCCATTTGGAGACCCCTGGCCTTCCTGCCTGTTACCCTCTCATTCCCCCCTTTTCTTTTAGAAGAATTATGTTGCCTAGGGAAAAGGGGCATCGTTCTCGTTCCATAACTCCTTCCTAGCTGAAAAGGTGTGTTGTCCCTAAATTGGTGAGGCAACATATTCTCCTAACCCTCATACCGAAGATGTCTGATCCAAGGCCCCCAAATAGTAGTTGGAAGAAGCTGCAGCAGTAGCAGGCTTTTGAGCAACTATTGCAGGAAGAGGGACCCCTTCCAGGGTCCGAAACTGAGCTCTTGTCTAACACTTGGAAATGCGTTATCGGAGGAGACATATGTGCTGACAAACGAGATTTTATTGGGAAGCGCACTTGGGTAGAGAGCAGTAGGGTAAGGGACCGTGCTCTGCCACACAGTCCACAGCCTTGGATTTTATGGTGATGAGATTAGTTTCAGGGTGGTCTTTGGCCAATCATTCTAATTTGGAGTCTTTCCTGGTGGCGCATGCATCACTCAGCCAAGATGGATGCTAGTGACAGGGATTCTTGAAAGTGGATAGGCACTCCATGTCTCCTTTCGACCTTTCCCGAACTCTTCAGGATGGTGGTGGCTCATTAGTTCCGTATTCCTTATCAGGATCTCCTGTCATAAAACAACTCATGCAAATGGTTATTATGGTGCCTGGCCAGGGTGGGCAGTTTCAATCAGTGTGCTTCCCCTAACATAGCCAATTGTAACTTAAAATTTTTCATGCAACTAGAAACAAATCCAGTTACTCAGTTACAGATGCAGGGAGCAAACAGCAAAAACAAAACAATCAGAATTATTGTAAGTAAGATAGTTTTCCACCATGGGGCACTAGTTAGCATCTCCCAAAATGAGGCAATTGAGGCTTCAGGAATATCCATAGCCCCAGTCATCTTGTTCATGTGTTTAGTCAAATGAATAACATTAGGGCTCATATCAGGTATATATGTACAGCATGGGGTATGAATAATGGCACAAGTTCCTCCGCAGCTGTCAGAAAAACTAAATCTAATCTGTTTTGTAAGACCACCTTTCTAATTTGTGCTTGTTCAGCATTAAGAGCTGAAATAGCTTTTTGAGAATCTTGTAATGCCTGTTGAGTAAAATTAGTCAAAGCATCCACTTGTAACATAACATCTGTAGTTCCCAAAGAGGGAACAAAGACTGCAGCCAAATAATCATATCAGTGAAGTACAGACCTTGCCCACCGAGTTTTAAGGTGGGGTAAATTAGCAGGCTTTTCTGGAAGCTCTGAAAATATAAAGCCATGAGTAAAGGCTAGACCCAGGGTGCATCTCCCTATCCAACCAAGGGGAAGCCATGCCCATAGGTTAGAGCCAGATATCCAATAGGTCCCATTTGGAGCAAGCCAGCTGACTGAGATACCCAGTCCCAATTAGTGCCTGGCTAGACAAAGGGAGGACCTGAATTCGGGTTGGAAAACGTGGAAATGATTACGTTGCATACTTCCTGAGGCAAAAATCCCAGTTGTTTCCAGTTGTTGTAATGAAGTTATTGGCTAACTTCTGGGGATCACTATGTTTGTTCTCAGCATATAGGAGCAGTAGATACTAGACATCCTTTTTCAGGAGTTAGCCATATAATCTCATCCCATATTTGATAAACGTTAGGTAAAAAACCGTTAGATCCAGACCTATTTTCCTTATGTGTAACAAAATAGTCATTAAACCGAGACAATGTATAATCAAAATTAAAAGTCACGTTATGTCCATAGTTAAACTACAAAGTGGTGCACCAGTCCATTTTAGGGTTGGTAGATGTCATCAGATGAAGAAGAGGCATCACATATTATTGTTGTGGAAGGTATTCAGAGACTTGGAGAATGTCTTTTTCTTGAAGTGGAAATGTCTACCACAAAAGCCTTTCATGATGAAGAGGGGAGCGCTCCACAGACCCAGCAGTTAGACCAATTGTGGAATGCAGTGTAGGAGTGAGCCCAGGACAGGAAGGCATTGTTTTGAGGATCAAACGGCACACTCAGGATTTTTGGAGTCAGCAGAAGTAGACTCACATAGATTATCAAGCCCATCTGAAAAGTACAAAGTCAGAGCATAGAAAGTAAAGACATAAAATGAAGTCACTTAGTTCTGGTCAGGGTGCCACCCCTTAACTCAAGTGTGATGTACCCAGGAGTCAATTCTTGGCACTTTGACAGCTGTGGAAGAAGAAAGAATAACCTGGTAAGGGCCTTCCCAGAGGGGCTCAAGGGATGGGCCCCCAGATCCCAATGTTTTTATGATGCCCTCCGTTCCTGTCTCAAATAGAGGCTTGCTTGACTTAGAGGCTGGGTCTGAAGTCGTCCCCGGGGTTCTGTTATTGCCTGTTGAAAAGCTGAGAGCTGAGTTACATAACTAGTTAATTCCAAGGCTTCAGGGTCTATAATCATGTCTGTGCATAAGAAAGGCCTTCCATAAATACATTCAAAGGGGGACAGTCCCTCCTTTTGGGGGCCAGTTTAAGCCTTCATTAAATCTATGGGTAGGGCTTTAATCCAGTTGTCCTGTGTCTCTTGAGTTAATTTGCACAGATGTCTTTTGATAATGTCATTAGATTTTTCAACCTGTCCTAAAGATTGGGGTCTCCAGGAACAGTGTAAGTGATATTCTATTTCTAGAGCTTTAGATACCCCTTGAGTTACAGCAGCTTTAAATGCGGAGCCATTGTCACTCTGAAGACTCCGTGACAGCCCAAACCTGGGGATAATTTCATGGATTAAAATCTTTATAACCTCCTTAGCCTGCTTACTATGACAGGGAAAAGCCTCAATCCATCCAGTAAAAGTATCTACCCAAACTTGTAAGCAAGAATATCAATTAGCTTTTAGCATATGAGTAAAATCAATTTCCTAGCCCTCTCCAGGATACTTTCCACTTGGTTGTAATCCAGATATTGTTAGCTTCTCAGTCTTTGGGTTATGTTTCTGACGAACCTCGCACCTTTTGATAATGTTCTTTAAAGTTATCATTACATTTTTACCTTCAAACAAACACGAAGCTATCTGGTAAGTACTCTCTACACCCAAATGAAAACTCTGGTGTATACCCTTAAGAATTTTCCATTGAGCATTTTCAGGAATTATTAATCGTCCATCCTCAGACTGTAACCATCCTTTATGTGTAATCTTTGCTCGTCTTTTCTCATATCTTTCTAATTCTTCCTCAGTATATTGTGGTTTTTCCTGTTCCACAGGATCTGTCCAGATCAAAGGCGTCTACAATGAAGGGGTTTCATAAAGTGCCAGCTTTTCTGGCTTGAGAGTCAGCCAGCTGATTACCTTCAAGCTGCTTTACTCCCATCCCTGCTGTGCCCTTTGCAATGCAAAACAGCTACTTCTTTAGGACAATATATAGCAGTTAAACAGAGAAGGCAATGGCACCCCACTCCAGTACTCTTGCCTGGAAAATCCCATGGACAGAGGAGCCTGGTAGGCTGCAGTCCATGGGTGGCTAAGAGTCGGACACGACTGAGCGACTTCACTTTCGCTTTTCACTTTCATGCATTGGAGAAGGAAATGGCAACCCACTCCAGTGTTCTTGCCTGGAGAATCCCAGGGACAGGGGAGCTTGGTGGGCTGCCATCTATGAGGTCGCACAGAGTTGGACACAACTGAAGCAACTTAGCAGCAGCATAGCAGTTAAAAGTCTCTCAATCTCTCTGAAATGCTTCATAGGTTCTCCTGTTGCTGTTTTAAACTGTCTTTCCATATTGCAGCATGAGCATGTACAGTCAAATAAGCATACTTAGAATCCATGGAGATATTTACTTGCTGCCCTTTGCTTAACTCTAGAGCTCGGGTCAGAGCCACAAGCTCCACTAACTGAACACTGATTCCCTGGAGGAGAGATTTTATTTCTGAAACCTGTTCAGCAGTCACCATGGTATAACCTGCTTTATTCTTTCCATCCTGAACAAAAGAACTGCCATCTGTAAATACTTCCATGTCAGGATTGTCTAATGGGGTATCCATTAGATCCTCCCAAGCTTCATAGTTTAAAGTTAGTAATTGGGAACAATCTTGATCAGGTGTTTCATTTTCCTTCTCAGGAAGGAAGGTGGCAGGATTTAAATGTCCACAGACTTTAAGCTTAGTTACTGGTCCTTCTAACAACAATGACTGATATTTAAGAAGCCTACTGTCTGTCATCCAAATATTAACCTTAGAATATAAGATTCCACTCACATCATGAGAAGTCAGGACAGTAAGATTTTGTTGATTTTAAAGCTTCAGGTGCTAATAAAGCCGCTGCCCCAATTACTCTTAGGCAGTGGGGCCACCCATGTGAAATTACATCTAGTTTTCTGCTTAGATAAGCAATAGGGTGCTTGTGAGACCCTCGGGCTTATGTCACAATTCCCAAGGCCATACCTTTTCTTTCAGTGACAAATTAAATTCTGACCCTGTGGGCAAGCTCAAAGTGGGAGCTTGCAGGACGGCAGTCTGAAGAACCTTAAAAGCCTTTTGAATATTGGAGACCAAAGCAGTTTGTCTGTTTGGGCCTGCTGAATTTCAGCTATAAGTTAAATAAAGGCCGGGCAAGTTTCCCATAACCCGGAATCCGAATATGACAGCAGCCTGTGATTCCTAGAAATCGTCTCAATTGTCTTAAAGTAAAGTCATAGTTAGGGGATGATTTGATATGGGTTTAATTTTCTCACGGCCTATGGCCCTAGTCCCTTCTGATATGATTAGGCCCAGATATCTCACGAATTGTTGACAAAGCTGAGCCTTTTCTCTTGATGTCTTATAACTGCAGCCTGCCAGAAAGTTTAAGAAATCTTCTGAGGCTCCTGAACAAGCTTCCTCTGTCTCAGCACAGAGCAAAATATCATCTACATATTGTAACACGACCGCTTCGGAGCTATTAAAGTTTTGTAGATCCCGTGACAAACTTTGTCCAAATAAGTGAGGACTGTCAAGAAATCCCCGGCGGCAAAACTGTCCAGGTTAACTGAGAAGCTGCCTGTATAGGGTCTTCAAAGGCAAATAGAAATTGACTTTCCTCCCCCAAAGGCACAGAATAGAAAGCATCTTTCAAATCAATTACTGAGAAATATTTGGCTCATTCAGGAATTTCAGGCAATAGAGTATAAGGATTAGGCACCATGAGGTGTAAAGGAACTACAGCCTCATTTATTATTTGTAAATCTTGAGCTAGTCTCCATTTACCATTTGATTTCTTTATACCCAAAATGGGAGTGTTGCATGGACTGTTACAGGGAACTAATAGTCCCTGCTCCTTTAAATTTTCGATGATGTGTTTTAACCCTTAACCTCAAGTTTCAGTGGATACTGCTTCTTATGTGGAAATAAGTGGGTCTTTGAGCTTGACAACTACAGGAATAGCATTTTGTGCTCGACCCACAGATTTTCCATCAGCCCATACTCTAGGATTACATTTTGTTCAACTAAAGGGAGTGAAAGGGAGGGCTCCATATTTATGAAAACAGAGGCATGGACCTTGTTCAGTATATTCCTACCGAAAAGAGGTGAGGGAGACTCTGGCACAATCAGAAACTCATGTGAAAATAGCACAGAATCTCAGTTACAACATAAAGAATAACTGAAGTAATACCCTGTTTCTCGTCCAGACAGTCCTCTTATGGAAGTGGATTGGGAAGGAAGTGGGCCAGGGGCTTCAGTAAGCACAGAGTAAGTTGCCAGTATCTAAAAGGAAATCGACGACTTGGCCCCCCACAGTTATTAATACCCAGGGTTCCTCAGGTGTTTTTAGGACAGGAGCTTATGTGGGGATGCCCAGGCACCTTCATTCCTGATTGTCTTGAGAGTCTGACCCCAGGGATCATTATGACAACCCAGTATCTTAAGAGAAACCTCCTTTTAGATTTGTATAGCGAAGGAAAAAAATATCGCTAGTTTCTTTCCTCCTGCTGCTTAAGAGAGAAAAAATGTCTGACACTTGCAGCCTATTTCCTCCCTTTGGAGACCCAGTTTGTTTCTCCTGCCTCTTAAAAAAGATAAAAATGTCTGACATTTGGCAGCCTATTTCCTCCATTTGGAGACCCCTGGCCTTCCTGCCTGTTACCTCTCAACATCTTGTAATAAAATAGACAAATTTTCAACTGTGGTTTTACCAAAGACATGAATTGTGTGTATGTGTTTATGTGTGCACACACAAATGGATATTTCTGGTCTCAGCTCTTTACCAGAGAATAACGGAGGAATGATGTTAGATTTTGTGAAATTAAAGGCATTTCTTTGAAAAATGGGAAAATAAAAGAACATTTAACATGATAATACCAACAAAATGCTTTATTCTTCCCTTTCAAAAAAGAAAAACACCTAATTTAACTGGTAAGTCTAATGGTCTGTTTTCTCTATTTTCTATGATCCGTGAAAAAAAGTGAGCTGTGCGGTGATATGAAGATGTTTCCCTCAGGTCCCTTTTTGACTTTTCTGTGCAAATGAGGAAGGATGGGCTAGATTGACCTGGAACCTTCCAACAGAGCTTCTCTCTTCATAATGAAAAAGATTGCTCAGATCCTATTACCAAGCTGACCCCTTACAATGTTTTTTGTACCAGTGGATATATATTTGCAGTTCTGTATTTTAAAAATATTTTACTGCAATCATATAATAAAGAATTACCTGCTTGGTATCAGTTTGACCCAATCTTGAAAGAAAAGTTTCGTTTGCTCAGATACATGACAGATGTTCCTGGTCTTAAATGGAATGGGCAATAAGGACAAACTTGGCCCACTTGCCCTTCAGCCTCTCATTTCATTATTCAGTTACACCTGGTTCTCTTCAGTCAGCTCAGACCTTCTCATAAACGGCTTCTCTCTGGGCCTGAGGGAGCGCACTTGTAACATGCAGATGAGAGACTAGACCGGAATCTCCGAGCGTGAGCAACACTGACCCCTGAAATGATTAGCCAATTGGCTGTGTCTCTGTGTGGAAGTTCTGGTTTGGAGGGAGTTTCTCGTGGTAATTAAAATTTTAAATGGATCCCCGTCCTCTCTGAATGAAAAACGAAAAAGAAAACTAGGATGGATGGAGCCAGGATCACAGGCTCAGAATTAGATGACTTCTACGAATAAGGCTAAATCTGAAGGGAGATTTTTTTTTTTTTTTTTTTAATGTCCTGACGTTCAGACCTCCACTGGCTTTCATTTGTTCTTGGGTCAAAAGCTTGACTCCTTGCTGTTTGTCCACAGCCCTCTGTCAAGCTCAGGGCCCTGTCAGTGTCTCCAGCCTCATCCTGGGAGTTGACCCGTTGCTCATGGTTCAGCCTGTCCTGGTCTCATTTACCTTTTCTCTGTTTCCAAATACCAAAACCATTTCTGTCTGATATTGTAGTTCCTTTTCTCACCATCAGGTCACTGTACTTCAGGCCCTTTGTCACCCTTCAAGTCTAGGCTCAGAGAGGTCTCCTCATCCCCTCCTAACAGTCTCTCTCATGTTACCCAGGTTTATTGCCGCTGTATCAGTTGCCATTAGCAGAAATCAGTGCCCTTCTTCATGGGTTATTTTGAATCCTTCCTGATTCCCCTCTTTTTAGGGCTCATAGTGTTCCTCTTCTTCCCAGCATGGCTGCAGTACTTGTTACTGGAAATGTCTTTAGATGACAGGACTATGGGTTGGGCTGAATAATCCTCAGGGAAGACCAAGAGAACAGGGCAAGTGATGATGTTTCCCATGTTCTGGACATTTCAGCTATAATTGATCTTTAACCCCTGTGACTACTTAATTACTCAAAAGATGAACCAAGAAATATAGGAAGTCCTGAAAAGCCCTACAGAACTGGTGTCCTCAAGCAGTGGGCTAAGATGTCCCCATGTTTAGTCTGCTGGGTTTCATCCTCTGCAGCCCCCAGGTCTAAGCTCTGTCTAACCAGGACCAGTCACCATCATGGACAGCAGCTTTGCCATCTAGGAGTTCATGTGCTCAGTGTCAGCATTGTGATTTCAGTGCACTGAGGATGAGCAGAAATCCAAAACCTAATGGGGCAGGAAGGAGACGCTGCCCCCTGCGCCCCCCAAGAGCTAGAATATCTTCCAAGTAGGTGTGGGTGGAGGAAACAGGCGAGAATGAGACCTGGAGACCCTTGCTTTGAGACTTCCTCATCTCAAATGCCTTTGTACGTGGACTCCATAATATCTCCAGGTGGTGGCAAACTTTCCCATGAGGGCCAGTCTCTTGCTTTTCATACTGATGTGCAGTGTCCTTTGGGTGGTAGCTCGTGGGCACTCCTCTTGTGATCCCCTTTGCCAGGAAACCCATCTGCGCTTTAGTCTTGCTTAGTCCAGTCATCAGGGAGGAGAGATCCACAGCCCTCTGTCAAGCTCAGGGCCCTGTCAGTGTCTCCAGCCTCATCCTGGGAGTTGACCCGTTGCTCATGGTTCAGCCTGTCCTGGTCTCATTTACCTTTTCTCTGTTTCCAAATACCAAAACCATTTCTGTCTGATATTGTAGTTCCTTTTCTCACCATCAGGTCACTGTACTTCAGGCCCTTTGTCACCCTTCAAGTCTAGGCTCAGAGAGGTCTCCTCATCCCCTCCTAACAGTCTCTCTCATGTTACCCAGGTTTATTGCCGCTGTATCAGTTGCCATTAGCAGAAATCAGTGCCCTTCTTCATGGGTTATTTTGAATCCTTCCTGATTCCCCTCTTTTTAGGGCTCATAGTGTTCCTCTTCTTCCCAGCATGGCTGCAGTACTTGTTACTGGAAATGTCTTTAGATGACAGGACTATGGGTTGGGCTGAATAATCCTCAGGGAAGACCAAGAGAACAGGGCAAGTGATGATGTTTCCCATGTTCTGGACATTTCAGCTATAATTGATCTTTAACCCCTGTGACTACTTAATTACTCAAAAGATGAGCCAAGAAATATAGGAAGTCCTGAAAAGCCCTACAGAACTGGTGTCCTCAAGCAGTGGGCTAAGATGTCCCCATGTTTAGTCTGCTGGGTTTCATCCTCTGCAGCCCCCAGGTCTAAGCTCTGTCTAACCAGGACCAGTCACCATCATGGACAGCAGCTTTGCCATCTAGGAGTTCATGTGCTCAGTGTCAGCATTGTGATTTCAGTGCACTGAGGATGAGCAGAAATCCAAAACCTAATGGGGCAGGAAGGAGACGCTGCCCCCTGCGCCCCCCAAGAGCTAGAATATCTTCCAAGTAGGTGTGGGTGGAGGAAACAGGCGAGAATGAGACCTGGAGACCCTTGCTTTGAGACTTCCTCATCTCAAATGCCTTTGTACGTGGACTCCATAATATCTCCAGGTGGTGGCAAACTTTCCCATGAGGGCCAGTCTCTTGCTTTTCATACTGATGTGCAGTGTCCTTTGGGTGGTAGCTCGTGGGCACTCCTCTTGTGATCCCCTTTGCCAGGAAACCCATCTGCGCTTTAGTCTTGCTTAGTCCAGTCATCAGGGAGGAGAGTTAGACAAATGGGGAAAGCGGAGGGAGCCTGGTGGGATCTGCAGGAGGGTTGTGGCAGTACATGGGGGCATCAAGGTGAGCCCAATGAATGGAGTGTGCACCCATCCCAAGTGTAGTTGCAAGGACAAGGGGTGTGTGGATCTTTTGGAAGAGAATGTCTCCGTTCAAGCTGGAGCACCTAGAAGCGGGTTTGTTGGAGAGCCCGCATGGAGTGGTTTGAGGTTCTTCTGCCTGAGCTCATGTTCCCTGGGACAGCAGTGCTGAGGCTGACATGTGCCTGCACAGGTTTGATTTGACAACTCGTGACCACATGTGAGCAGCAATGAAGGACATAGAATTCAGCCAAGAGAAGTCTTTTCCACTGTTAGAATTGTGGCCTGGGCTGAGCCCGCAGGCACCTGTGGGTGCAGGAGGATGGGAGCCTTTGGCCTGAGGGGCTGGTTCGAGTAGGTGCCCCCAGCATCCACTCCACTCCCTGGCTTTTGTTGGCTCTTTTAGCAGGCAGGCACTGTAGAGTAACAGGGAAAATCTCAGGTCATTTTTTGCACCAACTTTGGTATCATTGTGTACTTGGGGTTGCTTGTGTAGAAAGGTTCATGTGTATTTGGGAAGATGCCAAGAGAATCTGGAGTGTTTCCTTGGAAGATGCTGAGGTCTCAGTGGGCTTGTGCATCATTGGAATTATCCCTCTTTTTCATAGTCTTTGGAGATTTTGATGTTTGACCTGGATCACTCACTGTAAATGAAAATATGGTGTCTTGTGTCTGCAGATCCTTGGGTGTCCTCTTTTGTATTTTGCCTGATGCATGAGCTATCAGAGCTTGGAATGCTTTGTGTTTGTATAAGAGCATTAGAAGCTCATTTTGAGCTCTGTGGACACTCTATTGGACACCATGAAAGTTTGTAAGTTTGAGTCCTGCTGGGAAAACAGGAGTACTGGACCTAACAGAAGCAGAAGATATTAAGAAGAGGTGGCAAGAATACACGGAAGAACTGTACAAAAAAATCTTTGCGACCCAGATAATCATGATGATGTGATCACTGATCTAGAGCCAGAAATCTGGGAATGTGAAGTCAAGCGGGCCTTAGAAAGCATCACTATGAACAAAGCTAGTGGAGGTGATGGAATTCCAGTTGAGCTATTTCAAATCCTGAAAGATGATGCTGTGAAAGTGCTGCACTCAATATGCCAGCAAATTTGGAAAACTCAGCAGTGACTACAGGACTGGAAAAGGTCAGTTTTCATTCCAATTCCAAAGAAAGGCAATGCCAAAGAATGCTTAAACTTGCATCCAAGTACTGCATTTCAGACTCTTGTTGACCATGATGGCCACTCCATTTCTTAATTATTGCTACACCCTAAATTCAGCAAACTTCTTTTGCCATAAACATTTCCTTCACAAATAGGTCTCAGATGACAATCCTTCGCATGGCCTCAAGCTGATAAACTTGCATCCAAGTACTGCATTTCAGACTCTTGTTGACCATGATGGCCACTCCATTTCTTAATTATTGCTACACCCTAAATTCAGCAAACTTCTTTTGCCATAAACATTTCCTTCACAAATAGGTCTCAGATGACAATCCTTCGCATGGCCTCAAGCTGCAGCCTATGTGATCATCCTGGAACACTCTTTGTAAAGATCCTTGAACAAATTTCAATGGTTAACTTTATTGATTATTCTCTGGGCACAACTGCAGAAGGCTTTGTGCCTTCTCATGCTCCTCTCAAGGATAAAAGCACCTTAACATTCTTTTCAGTCAACTCAGCCCAGGAAAGGAAATAACAAGTCATAATCACAAGACCTAATTCCTTCATTCCGAGTCCGTGCCTCCGGGAAAAGTAGAGGGGGTTGGGGCCGTGCCTCCATTTTGTCAGTAATGTGTAATGCGGCTCCTGACACACATGTTTTGTACCCTCTGACCAGAGATTCCCCTTCAGGTAGTTTGTGTTGGTTCACAGCTCGAGAATGTTTAAGATGGCCCAGTTGATTCCAGTCTGGATCCCTCACTGAGCATCAGGTCTCTTGAGTCCTCCCAGTCCTAAGGGCCGAGATCTCGGCTGAGGAAGGGGAGCTCTGTTCTGAGGGGTTGGATCAGGGCCTGCTGTGTGACCTGAAGGAGATTGTCTGGTCAGCCTAGGTGCCTCCTGCTGCTGTGTACATGAGGCCTCAGCAGGAGGGGAGTGTGATCCGAGGGAAAGTGTGGGAAGACACTATGTGGAAACTAGAATTGTCAAACTCATAGAGCAATCGAGTAATAAGGCTGTTACCAAGAGGTGGGTGGAGGGGGAAATGGGGCACTGGTGGTCAAAGAGTAGAGATTTTCCCTTGTAAAACAAGTGAGTTCTGGGGATCTGAGGTACCGCATGCTGCCAGTAGTGTTTCTATATCCTTCAAATTCACCCAGAGAGAAATAATACAGTGTAGTCATAGGTGGAAGTGTAACTTACTCCACTATAATAATTATTCAGTGTATGAGTCTATCATGATCACTTTATACCATTTTTGTTAGTTACATCTTAGTAAGGCTGGGAAAGAAAAGGAGAGTTTGGGGTGCTTTTCCCTTCTGAATGGTGCTCAGTCCAGGCTTCACATTTCATTGATGATGCATTTTGCATACACATGTGCCAGAGTCCAGCTCCAGCAGCCAGGGAATCAGCCTGAAGAGATGAGCGGTGTCGGTGGAGAATGATGCAGCCTCTGACTCAAGGTACAGGACTGCATGTTTATTTCAAGCTTCAGCTTCTCTTTTATACTTTGAGAAAAGCATTAGGTCAGAGGTTTGGCATTTTCAGTTTCCGTTCACCCAGATTTATTGTCTCCATGAAACATTGTTGCCCTTCAAACAGAGTTTCTGCTTCATCTATTCTCTCAGAATCCTGTTTACTTTAACTTGTGATTACATCGTAACTGATTTTAATGTCTGGGCTGCATACCACATTCCTCAGTTTATTTCTTATCTTTTTAAATCGTGTTTGCCCCTAGCATCCTAAGCTCACTGTCTCCTAAAAAGGCTTCTAACTATTAATATCTCTGAAATTCCTAATCTGTATAAGCTATAGTAAAACAAGCTAGAACTACCACATTGCTTAAAGTTTTAGCTTCTGAGTATTTTTAATGATTCCTAAACCCTAAATTCGGCAAACTTCCATTGCCATAGTCCATGCCTGCAGGACAAGGAGAGGGGGTTGGGGCCATGCGTCCATTTTCTAAGTAATGCCTAAGACGGCTCCCGACACACATTTTGTACCCTCTGACCAGAGATTCCCCTTCAGGTTGTTTCTGTCGGTCCACAGCTCGAGAATGTTTAAGATGGCCCAGTTAATTCCAGTCTGGATCCCTCACTGAGCATCAGGACTCTTGAGTCCTCCTAGTCCTGAGGGCTGAGATCTGGGCTGAGGAGGGGATGCTCTGTTCTGAGTGAGGATGGATCAAGGCCTGCTGTGTGACCTGAAGGAGATTGCCTGGTCAGCAGAGGTGCCTCCTGCTGCTGCATACATAAGGCCTCAGCAGGAGGGGAGTGTGATCCGAGGGAAAGTGTGGGAAAGTCCCGTGTTGGTCTCTCTGTGGAAGTTGACTGTCCGGAGTCCCTCCTGAGTCAGTGGCCACAGGGGACTGTCTGTTCCTCATGGTGAGGGCTTCCCTGGGTGTGTGTGGTTGGGGCTCAGGAAGGGGATGTGACTGTAAGCATTAAACAGCATGTTTTCAACTTTCACGATAGACCTCTGAAGACTCGTGTTGGCTGAGGAAGCCCTGAAGTTAAGGAAGAGGAAAGAAAAGGAGTGAGGCATGGCTCTTTCTCAGGTAAGGTCATATTTAGCCTGTCCTTCCTGAAATGCCCTTCTCTGGACTCGCTAATCATGTCTGAGTCTGGAGTGTCCTGTGTGACTCCTATACACGCACACTCACCTGGGGCCTTCCCTCAGGCCCTGTCGTCTCCACTTAGATCCTGTCTCCCCATGACCCGGTGACCTGGCCCTTGTGAGGAGGCTCCCCTGGGCACCATCCTGGGCAGGGCTTCTCACCCATGGGTTGGAGATGTGGTCTCAGTGCTGTTGGGCAGCAGGGAATGCTTAGGGCCTACTGGATGTGCCTTCTGCCCAGTCAGCCAGGGTAAAGAAAACTGCACGTGGAAGTCAGGTGTTAGTATGCACAATAGCTGGTAAAATCTGGGAATCAGATCACTTGAGCCTGTCCTTTCCCTTTTGTGTATCTTGACATTCTTGTGAATATACCTTAAATATACACAAAGAATTATTTCTGAATACTGTGTTCTGTTCAGTTGGTTTATTTGTCTGTTTTTATACCAGCACCACATCACCTTGATCACCTTGTAATAGGTGTTGAAATAGAAAGACCTTAATATTCCTTCTTCAAGGGTTTTCCTGTTTGCTCTTAGAATAGTTCTATGACTTTCACGATGTTTTATTCTGCTTCTACAAAGATTGTCATGGCAGTTTTGATAATGAGTTAATTGGTTGATTGACCCTTTGTGTGGTTATTAAAGAATCTTTTTGATATTACATGTTTCCTTTGTAATCTTTGTGATTTTTAATGATGAAGCTTTGTCATGTGGGAAAGAAGATTCATTTACTTCTTTTTCAATTTTGAGACCTTTAATTTCCTTTTCTCATCTAATTGCTCCAAGGGTTTCAGTGCTTTGTTGAACTGCAGTGCAGAGAGTCGGGGAAGGCAATGGCATCCCACCCCAGTACTCTTGCCTGGAAAATCCAATGGATGGAGTAGCCTGGTGGGCTGCAGTCCATGGGGTCGCTAACAGTCAGACAGACTGAGCGACTTCACTTTCACTTTTCTCTTTCATGCATTGGAGAAGGAAATGGCAACCCACTCCAGTATTCTTGCCTGGAGAATCCCAGGGATGGGGGAGCCTGTTGGGCTGCCGTCTGTGGGGTCACACAGAGTCGGACACGACTGAAGTGACTTAGCAGCAGCAGCAGCAGCAGCAGCAGCAGTGCAGAGAGTGTGTCCTTGCCTTCTTCTTGACCTCAGAGGAAAAGTTTTCATTCTTTCTCCATTGCTGTACTCTTTTCATAATGGCATTTATTATGTTGATGTGGGTATAATTTATTGTTTGTAGTTTGCTGAGTGTTCCATCTTGAAAGGTCAAATTGTTGTCGAATTTTTTTTTCTGCATTGAGATGATCCTTTATTTTTTCCCCTTTAGTCTGTTAATGTAGTGTGTCATATTAATTGATTTTTGTATGTTGACGTCTCCTTGCCTTATGTGAATAAAATCCACTTGGTTATGGTGTCAGATCTTTTTATTTATTTATTTGAATTATTTTAATTGAAGGATAATTGCTTTACAGAAGTTGTTGTTTTCTGCCAAATACCAACATGAATCAGCCATAGGTATACATATGTCCCCTCCCTCCCATCTTCCTCCCTATCCCACCCCTGTAGGTTGTTAGAGAGCCCCTGTTGATTCTAGTATAGAATCCTGTTGACAATCCTGTTGAGTTCCATGAGTCATTCAGCAAATTCGCATTGTCTCTCTACATATGGCAATGTAAGTTTCCATGTTACTCTCTCCATACATCTCACCCTCTCCTTCCTCCCCTTCCCCCTTCATTTGTTCTCTGTGTCTCTTTCTCCAGATCTTTTTAATATATGTTGAAGTAGGTTTGCAAGTATTTTAATTTTGCATCAGCAGTCATCAGGGGTATTGGTTTCTAGTTTTCCTTTCTTGTGTCTTGGGGAAATAATCAAACTATTAGAATCATGCTTGCTCCATAGAATTAGCAGGATTAGTGGTAATTCTTTTGTAAATGTTTGGTAGAATTTGGTCCTGTATTTTTCTTAGAGGTTTCTGACTACTTTTTAAATCTCTCTAGTTATAATTGGCTTCCCTGATGGCTCAAATCATAAAGAATCTGCCTGCATGGTGGAAGATTCCCTGGAGAAAGGAATGGCTCTCTAGTCCAGTATTCTTGTCAGGAGAAATTCCATGGACAGAGGAGCCTTGTGGGCTACAGTGCATGAGGTCACAAAGAGTCAGACATGACTGAGTGGCTAACACTTTCACTTTAAACACTTCTCAACTTTTTTATTTCTTAATAAGTAAAATAGTTGTATGTTTCTAAGAATTTGCCAGTATCTCCTATATGCTGTCACTTATAGGCATTATTGGTAATAGTACTTCCTTATCTTTAGAAACTTTCTTTGACGTCAGTTGTAATCACTCCAGTTTCATATCTGTTTTTAGTTATTTGGATCTTTTTTTCTCTTGTCCTTACTCTAGGTGGGGGTTTTCGTATACAGTTGTTTCAAAACATCAACTCTTGATTTGTTGATTTTTATATTTTTCTATTTTCTATTGTATCTCTGGTTTAATCTTCCTTATTTACATGTTTCCTTCTGCTAAACTTGAGTTTAATTTGTTTTCTGTTTTCTG
>SJYX01004514.1:263104-274747 GCA_006410675.1 Oreotragus oreotragus
GAGATGAGCGGTGTCAGCGGAGAATGATGCAGCCTCTAACTCAAGGTTCGGGACTGCATGTTTATTTCAAGCTTCAGATTCTCTTTTATACTTTGACAAAAGCATTAGGCCAGAGGTTTGGCATTTTCAGTTACTCCTCACCCAGATTTATTGTCTCCATAAAAAAAACATTGTTGCTCTTCAAACAGAGTTTCTGCTTCAGGGATTCTCTCAGAACCCTGTTTACTTTAACTTGTGATTACATTGTAACTCATGCTTATGTCTGGGCTGCATACCACATTCCTCAGTTTGTTTATCTTTCTAAATCCTGTTTCCCCTTAGCATCCTAAGCTCACTAACTCCTAAAAACGCTTCTAGCTATTAATAAGGAGAAGGCAGTGGCACCCCAGCCCAGTACTCTTGCCTGGAAAATCCCATGGACGGAGGAGCCTGGTAGGCTGCAGCCCATGGCATCGCTGAGTTGGACACGACTCAGTGATTTCACTTTCACTTCTCACTTTCATGCATTGGAGAAGGAAATGGCAACCCACTCCAGTGTTCTTGCTTGTAGAATCCCAGGGATGGCGGAGCCTGGTGGGCTGCTGTCTATGGGGTTGCACAGAGTCGGACATGACTGAAGCGACTTAGCAGCAGCTATTAGTATCTCTGAAATTCCTAATCTGTATAAGATATAGTAAAACATGCTAGCACTACTGCAGTCCTTAAATTTTTAGCTTCTAACTATTCTTAATTATTCCTAAACCCTAAATTCAGCAAACTTTCTTTGCCATAAATATTTCACTCACAAATAGGTCTCAGATGACAGTCCTTCCCAAGGCCTCAAGCTGTAGCCTACGTGATCATCCTGGAACACTCTTTGTAAAGATCCTTGAAGAAATGTCAATGGTTAACTTTATGGATCATTCTCTGGGCACAGCTGCAGAAGGCTTTGTGCCTTCTCATGCTCCTCTCAAGGACAATAAGCACCTTAACATTCTTTTCAGTCAACTCAACTGAGGAAAGGAAAAAACAGGTCAGAATCACAAGACCTAACTCCTTCATCACGGGTCCGTGCCTGCAGGACAAGGAGAGGGGGTTGAGGCCATGCCTCCATTTTGTCAGTAATGCCTAATGTTGCTCCCGACACACATTTTGTACCCTCTGACCAGAGATTCCCCTTCAGGTAGTTTGTGTTGGTCCACAGCTCGAGAATGTTTAAGATGGCCTGTTCATTCCAGTCTGGATCCCTCACTGAGCATCAGGATGCTAGAGTCCTCCCAGTCCTGAGGGCTGAGATCTGGGCTGAGGAGGGGATGCTCTTTTCTGAGTGGGGATGGATCAGGGCCCGCTGTGTGACCTGAGGAGATTGTCTGCTCACCGGAGCTGCCTCCTGCTGCTGTGTTCATGAGGCCTCAGCAGGAGAGGAGTGTGATCCGAGGGAAAGTGTGGGAAAGTCCCGTGTTGGTCTCTCTGAGGAAGTTGACTGTCCTGAGTCCCTCCTGAGACAGTGGCCACAGGAGCCTGTCTGTTCCTCATGGTGAGGGCTTCCCTTTATGTGTGGTTGGGGCTCAGCAAGGGGATGTGTTGACTGTAAGCATTAAACAGCATGTTTTCCACTTTCATGATAGATCTCTGAAGACTCGTGTTGCCTGAAGAAGCCCTGAAGTTAAGGAAGAGGAAAGAAAAGGAGTGAGGCATGGCTCTTTCTCAGGTAAGGTCATATTTAGTCTGTCCTTCCTGAAATGCCCTTCTCTGGACTCGCTAATTGAGTCTGACTCTGGAGTGTCCTGTGTGACTCCTGTACATGCACACTCACCTGGGGCCTTCCCTCAGGCCCTGTCGTCTCCACATAGATCCCATCTCCCCATGACCCGATGATCTGGCCCTTTTGAGGAGGCTCCCCTGGGCACCGTCCTGGGCAGGGCTTCTCACCCACGGGTTGGAGCTGGGGTCTCAGTGCTGTTGGGCAGCAGGGATTGCTTAGGGCCTATTTGGATGTGCTGTCTGCTCTGTCAACCAGGGTAAGGAAACTGCCTGTGGAAGTCAGGTGTTAGTATGCACAGTAGCTGGTTAAATGTGGGAATCAGATCAATTGAGTCTGTCCTTTCCCTTTTGTGTATCTTGACATCCTTGTGAATATACCTTACATATATATACACAAAGAATTATTTCTGAGTACTGTGTTCTGTTCAGTTGGTTTATTTGTCTGTTTTTATACCTGTACCACATCACCTTGATTACCTTGTAATAGGTGTTGAAATAGAAAGACCTCCATCTTCCTTCTTCAAGATTTTGCTGTTTGCTCTTTGAATAGTTCTATGACTTTCACGATGTTTTATTCTGCTTCTACAAAGATTGTCATGGCAGTTTTGATAATGAGTTAATTGGTTGATTGACCCTTTGTGTAGTTATTAAAGAATCTTTTTTGATATTACATGTTGCTTTTGTAATCTTTATGATTTATATTGATGAAACTTTGTCATGTGGGAAAGAAGATACATTTACTTCTTTTTCAATTTGGGGACCTTTGGTTTCTTTTTCTCATCTAATTGCTCTAAGGGTTTCAGTGCTTTGTTGAAGTGTAGTGCAGAGTGTGCATCCTTGCCTTCTTGACCTCAGAGGAAAAGCCCCATTGCTGTACTCTTTTCATAATGGCATTTGTTATGTTGATGTTGGTATAGTTTGTAGTTTGTTGAGTGTTCCATCTTGAAAGGTTGTCAAATTGTTGTCGAGTGGTTTTCTTTCTGCATCGAGATGATCCTGTTTTTTTTTTTTCCCCTTTAGTCTGTTAATGTAGTGTGTCATATTAATTGAATTTTGTATGTTGACTTCTCCTTGCCTTATATGAATAAAATCCACTTGGTCATGGTGTCAGATCTTTTTATTTATTTATTTTAATTTAAGGATAATTGCTTTACAGAAGTTGTTGTTTTCTGCCTAATACCAACATGAATCAGCCATAGGTATACATATGTCCCCTCCCTCCCATCTTCTTCCCTATCCCACCCCTGTAGGTTGCTAGAGAGCCTTTGTTTGAGTCCCTGAGTCAGTCAGCAAATTCGCATTGGCTCTGTACTTTATATATGGTAATGTAAGTGTCCACGTGACTCTCTCCATACAGCTCACCCTCTCCTTCCTCCCCTCCCCTCTCCATCTGTTCTCTGTGTCTGCTTCTCCAGATCTTTTTAATAAATTTCAGGTTTAAGATCTTTTCTCTTTTTTACTGTAAGCATTTAACGTTTCAGACTTTCCTTTTCTTTTTAATATGTGTTGAAGTTGGTTTGCAAGTATTTTAATTTTGCATCAGTATTCATCAGGGGTATTGTTTTCTAGTTTTCCTTTCTTGTGTCTTTGGGAAATCAGCAAACTATTAGAATCATGCTTGCTCCATAGAATTAGCAGGATTAGTGGTAATTCTTCTGTAAATGTTTGGTAGAATTTGGTCCTGTATTTTTCTTAGACGTTTCTCACTACTTTTTAAATCTCTCTATAGTTATAATGGGCTTCCCTGATAGCTCAAATCATAAAGAATCTGCCTGCACTGTGGGAGACCCAGGTTCTATCCCTGGGTTGGAAGATTCCCTGGAGAAAGGAATGGCTCTCTAGTCCAGTATTCTTGTCAGGAGAAATTCCATGGACAGAGGAGCCTTGTGGGCTACAGTGCATGAGGTCACAAAGAGTCAGACACGACTGAGTGGCTAACACTTTCACTTTCAACACTTCTCAGTTTTTTTTATTTCTTAATAAGTAAAATAGTTTGCATGTTTCTAAGAATTTGCCAGTATCTCCTGTATACTGTCACTTATAGGCATTATTGGTCATAGTACTTCTTTATCTTTAGAAACTTTCTTTGACATCAGTTGTAATCACTCCTGTTTCACATCTGTTTTTAGTTTTTTCTGTTGTCCTTAGTCTAGGTGGGGGTTTTCCTATACAGTTTTTTCAAAACATCGACTCTTCGTTTGTTGATTTTTATATTTTTCTGCTTTCTATTGTATCTCTGGTTTAATCTTTCTTATGTACATGTTTCCTTCTGCTAAACTTGAGTTTAGTTTGTTTTCCATTTTCTGCTTCCTAGAGGTCTAAAAATAGATTTCAGGTTTAAGATCTTTTCTCTTTTTTACTGTAAGCATTTAACCTTTCAGACTTTCCTTTTAATACAGTGTTCTCTCTGTGTTATAAATTTTGTAATGTTGTCTTTTCGTTTTGATCCATGTATTTTAAAATTTCCATGTGATTTTTTTTCTTAGACCCATTTGTGGTGTAAGAGTGAGTAGTTTAATGTTCACAGGTGAGGAATTATCTTTTTTTCTTGTGTTTATTTTGTTGTTGTCAGGGAAGATACCTTTATGGTATCAGTCTCTTAAAATGGTTAATTTTGACCTAACATGTGGTCCCTCATAGAGAATGTTTTCTGTGTCCTTGAGATACATGTGTTTTCTGCTTTTGTTGGGCCGTGTGATCTGTACATGACAGTTCAATGTTTGCTTCATTTTTCTGAGAGATCTAATGTTAGATGTATATATATTTTTACTTGTTACAGCTTTTTGNGAGAATGTTTTCTGTGTCCTTGAGATACATGTGTTTTCTGCTTTTGTTGGGCCGTGTGATCTGTACATGACAGTTCAATGTTTGCTTCATTTTTCTGAGAGATCTAATGTTAGATGTATATATATTTTTACTTGTTACAGCTTTTTGATAAATTGACCATTTTATCATTATATAATATTTATCTCATTACACTTTTTTTTCTTCAGTTTATTTTGTCTGATATAACAGTCTCCCTTGCTGTCTTTAGAATGGACTGTCTTTTTCCATCCTTTCACTTTTCACCTTTCCATGTCCTTAGGTTTGTGAGTACTACCTCTTTCAACTCTCTCACAAACTCTGTGTCTCTTGCCCTGTGTTTTACCTCCTCTTACTTCTGGTTGCCCCTGCTCCTGTGCATCCTATGGTGGTGAAAGACAGGCACCCTGGACAGCTCCTTTTGTGCCCCTGTAGTTTCAGAAGGAATGTATTGAATGTTTCCTTCCTATCATGATGTTTCTTCAGATAGTCTTGCTTAATAACTGTATTCTTTTTCCATATTCTTTTTTGCCATGATTTTTAATTCTCCGAGAAGTCTTTTTACTTTGCTGTTGTGATCATTCTTTTTTGTCATAATCTAATGGCTCTTCTAATTTCAAATCATTGTTTTATTAATGGAAAAAAAAGCAAAGAAAGTCTTTAGCTTCTGTTAATGCCTTGCTATGTAAATTTAAATGGATAAAATTGTACGTTTGTATATGGTAATTTTATTATGAATTGAGTTCAAGTATTCTTTTTTTTTTTAAATGTTTTTACCAATTTTCTTTTGGTAGCCTAGCATAGAATCATGTTGACAAACTCAGCAGAGTACAATGGATACATATTTATCGTCTGAAGAATGCTGAAATACATGTGAATATAAGGATGATATAAAATTGTCCAAAAAATCTGTCAAAAGATGAATCCTCTCATGTCAGTTAATTTTTTCTAGATAAGTATGTATGCATGTGCAAGTCTGTGGTTTAGACAGAAGACATCATGATTTAAAAACTACATATCACCTTTTTTTTTTCAGTTGAAATTGTGTTATCAGTATAATCTGTGGCCTTGAAATTTTCTAAACATTCCTGTTACTGTTTTAAGTAGTAAATTACTAACAGTTGTGTTTCTGTATCCATGTCTATAATGACCTTTCATGCCATTCCACATTGTTCACCTTGGACTGTTTTTTTTTCATATTAATACGATATTTATTTGTTTTCCTTCTGTCAAACCCTGAGCCCACCACTTTCCCCAGGCTGCCTGGGGAGTTCCAGGAAAGGGAACATACAGGGCAGACACAGGAGAAAGAACTGTGGGAGGTGGAAACAGCTCCTTTATATTGTGAAGAAGATGAGCTAGACCACCATCAGGCAAAAGAGCCCTGTGGCCTTTGAGAGGGCCAAGCCCGTAGCATAGAAGAGGTACTCTTTCAGAGAAGGGTTCCTGGCATAACAGTGATGAAGCTCTTGAACACAGTCCCACTTCCAGCCCTGGAGCCAGCCACCCTTGCTGTGGCAGCTCCAGGATACTTGGCTGCTGTGTCAGAGTCCTTTGAAATGGCACTGGTTTGGAAGCTCTGGGTAGGAATAAGTGAGATGGTCCAGGGACCTGGGGCTGCCAAGCTGCTGTGGCTCTCATCGGTCAGTGTTTCCAGTCTTTCACCACCACTGTGGACAGTGATCACTCAACATGGGGGAGGTTCTCCCGATCAGGGAGGGGGTAGAGACTGATTTGGCGCAGGTGTCCATTTTCAAGGGATGAAGGCCCGAGGCCCGAGAGCTGCTCCCCCTGCAGAGAAGACAGATGGGCAGGGAGGAGGCTCACCTTGGACTTCTTTCACGTTTTCTTTAGGAGCCCTCTGTCAAAGGACTTTTAATGTTTTCTGTATTAACTGTTAGATGCTTAAGCTTCAGTTGCTGAGCCCAGGCTTCTGAGTTCAGGTGGCTTCATGTAACATTTCTTACCTTCTTGATCTGAGTCGAGTTTCTCAGAGTGTCTGTGACACAGGTTTTCTTCTGTAAGGTGGGGACAGATGGTTCTTTAATGAGCTATTATATTGATGACAGGTTCTTGCCTCTAAAGTACTTATTTAATGTTTAGAGTAATACTACAGTAATTTAGAGCGACAGGAAGCCTTCAGACACTTTTAATCCTTGCTGCTGTTATCAACATCATACCTGAAAATTTAGACCTTTCCATTAAAAGTGCTGTGGACTTTGTCATCCCTGAAGATACCACTCATGCTGTACCTCATCTAGATAATGAGTTGCACTCACTGGGTAGAACATAATATCTGACACTTCTGTATAGCCAAAACAGTATTGAGCTTTATTTTATATATTTCATGGATTTTGAAGAATGATGAAAAATCCATATTAATTGGAGGATCTCATAAGTTCTTAGGAAAAAGCATAAGAAATTAAAATTAGAGATCCATACTTTATCCAGATACCCCTGCAGGGGTCTGTTAGAACACATACTTCAACCAAGTCAATCCTTGCCCCTTACCACCCTTTCTCTTTTGCATGAAAATGAGAACTTTCCATGGCCCTTTTGGTGACATGTGGTTTCATTTCAGAAGCGACTGACCTCTGAGGATGTGGCCATCGAATTTACTCAGGAGGAGTGGGAATTCCTGGATCCTGCTCAGAGGGCCTTGTACAGGGACGTGATGCTGGAGACCTACAGGAACCTGCTGTCTGTGGGTGAGGATGACTTCCTTCCAGAGCTGTCCTTAGGTATCTGCATTTTCCCTGTGTGCCCCTTGGGAGGCCCTGATGTCTTTCATCTGAGAGTTCTGGTGACTGGGGCATGACACAGCTTCACAAGGTTAAACTGACCCTCTTCAGATGCTGTGTCTGTTTCATGTCATATCTGAGGTTGTCTACAAAGCTCAGTAGCAAGTGTTAAAAAAAATACCAAAAAACCCCGAATTCCTGTTTTCTACCTTTTGACTTTTGGCTCAGTGTTTAAAAAAATCCGCAGCACTTTAGATTTCTTTCTTCTGATAACGCTGAATATCTACTTGTTTGTTTTCGCTTGCTTGTTTACTTTTTTTTGGCTGCACCATTCTGCATGTGGGGTCTTAGTTCCCTGACAAAGGATCAAACCTGCACCCCCTGCATTGGAAATGCAGAGTGTTAACCACTGGATCACCAGGGGAGTCCCAGAATTTATGTGTCTGATCTGAATATTATCTCCACATTGGAGCCTGAGAAAAAGCTCTGGACAGTGGAGAGTGATGTAAAAGCAGCCAGAACTACAACATATAAAGAAAAACGAGTATCTCAAAAGGGCTGTTTTTTTTTTTGTTTAGGAGTGGGACAAATTGGTGGATTGGATCCTCTGTTGTTGTTACTTAGCAAAATATAAGAGTGGGTAAAGAGATTGTCTTTTTGATCCTATGAGGGGAGCATATGTGAATCTCGCAGGCTCTTAGCTTGCCATCTGTAGGATGAGCACATGGTCCCATCTCAAGATGCTGTAATGTCTGACCTTCATGTTGTATTTTTTTACTCTTGTGCTGCTCTACTCAATCTGGGAATGTCAACTGTTCCTGATGTTCCATTCTCCTTACTTTGTATCATTTTACCTCTTCAATTTCTTTGAAATATATTCCTGAGGGTCTGAAATTTTATCTGGTTTCCTCGATGTGTTAATCCATCTATGTTTAATTGGCAGCCTCTGGTGAGTCTTTGTGGAGTGGATTTACTAGGTAACAGAAAACTGTGATGGAGACACTATTCCTAATGTTATTTTCTTGCTCTGTACAAAGTCACCACTTGAAGCTATCCAGTAGAGTGGTCAGTATGTTCTAGGATGATGAGAGAGAAAGTATCACGAGAGCCTGATACATCTTTCCAGGTTATTTTCTGGCTTTGGAGACTCTGTCAAGGGCACAATGACAGTGTTGTTGATGTGTATCAAGGACCATATATTTTAGCCTCTGTAAATGGTATGGGAATTTACCCCAGGACAACTTTGTCCAAGTTCACATTCTCATATCTATGGGGCTATTGGCTGCACTGTTGTTCTGTGCATTGTAGGTATTTTTAAATTTTATCATTGAGTTAAAATTTCTGTGTTACTCTTAGTGTTTCTGTTTTGTATTTGCAATGCGTTGGATGGTTGGTTGGGGAATGGTCCGTATTGTGAAACTGGTGATCAGTCTCTCTTAAAATTCTTTATATATTCTTTGTACTCACTTACTATCAGATATATGATTTCCAAATATTTTTTCTTTTACTGTTGATTGTCTTTTCAAACTCACTGCACTTTAATGCAGAGTAGTTTATAGACAAACTCAATGTACTTTAATGCAGAGTAGTTTATAATTTAGATATAGTTCAATTTATTAATATCTGGTTTTCTTTTGTGGCCTGTGCTTTTGGTGTTATATCTGGTAAATCATTTGTGGGTCCAATTTCAAGAAACATTTCCTGCATGTTTACTTCTAGGAGTTTTATACATTTGGAACTTAGGTTTAGGTCTTTGAACCATTTTAAGTTCGTTTTTATCTGTAGTACAAGATAATGTTCCAAGTAAATTCTTTTGCTGGTAGGTATTCAGTCTGCTTCTCCCAATTAGGAGATTTTACACCCTTGTGAAACATCTTTTGAATATCTCTGCAAGAGGTGTTTTTGTTTTAACCATTCATTTTAGGTATGCGGCTGCTGCTGCTAAGTCGCGTCAGTCGTGTCTGACTCTGACCCCACAGACGGCAGCCCACCAGGCTCCTCTGTCCCTGGGATTCTCCAGGCAAGAATACTGGAGTGGATTGCCATTTCCTTCTCCACTGTTTAAGTATCGTTAATTTACAATGTTGTGTTTCAGGTATACAGCAGTTTACAAGATACTCAGTATAGTTCCCTGAGCTGTATCGTAGGTTCTTGTTGTTTTACCTGTTTTGTATATACATTCAGTTCAGTTCAGTTCAGTTGCTCAGTCGTCTCCGACTCTTTGCGACCCCATGAATCACAGCACGCCAGGCCTCCCTGTTCATCACCANGGTTTTAAATTTAATTAGGTCTCATTTGTTTGATTTTGCTTTTATTACCATGACTCTAAGAGATAGATTAAAAAAAATTTTGCTGACATTTACGTCAGTGTTTTGCATTTGTTTTCCACTATGAATTTTATAATATCTGGTCTTGCATTTAGATGTTTAACACATTTTTGAGTTTATTTTGGTATGTGGTATTAGAGAATGTTTTAATTTCATTCTTTTTCTTGTAACTATCCATTTATCCCAGCATCACTTATTAAAGAGACTTCTTCATTCTATATTCTTTCCTCCTTTGTTATAGAGTAATTGACTCTATGTAAATTGGTTTATTTCTGGGTTTTCTGTCCTGTTCTACTGATCTGTGTTTCTGTTTTGTGCCATCATCATACCACTTCCCTGGTGGCTCAGACAGTAAAGCCATCTGCCTACAATGCAGGAGACCCAGGTTCACTCCCTGGGTCAGGAAGATCTGCTGGAGAAGGAAATGGCAGCTCACTTCAGTATTCTTGCCTGGAAAATCCCATGGACAGAGGAACCTGGTAGTCTACAGTCAATGGGGTCACAAAGAGTTGGACATGACTGAGTGACTTCACTTTCACTTTGTTGACTGTGAGTTGGTAGTATAGTCTGAACTCAGGGATGCTCACTTCAGTATTCTTGCCTGGAAAATCCCATGGACAGAGGAACCTGGTAGTCTACAGTCAATGGGGTCACAAAGAGTTGGACATGACTGAGTGACTTCACTTTCACTTTGTTGACTGTGAGTTGGTAGTATAGTCTGAACTCAGGGAACATGATTCCTCCAACTCTGTTCTTCTTTCTCAAAATCATTTTATGATATCAGAGTCTTTTGTATTTTGGTACAAATTAACTTTTTCTTTGTTTTATGAAATATGTCATTGTTAATTTGATAAGGGTTGCATTGAATATGTAGATTGCCTTGGATAGTACTGTCATTTTGACAGTGTTACGTCTTTCAATCCAAGAATATGGTATATGTTTGTGCCATCTGTTTGTGTCATCTTTGGAATCACTCATCAGCATCTTATAGTTTTATGAGTACAGTTCTTTTGACATTTTTGGGTAGGTTTATTCCTTAGAATTGTATTATTTTCTCTGAGATGGTGAATGGGATTATTTCATTAATTTCACTTTCTGATATATCTTTATTAGTGTATAGACATGCAGCAGTTTTCTATATATTTTGTATCCAGCAAGTTTACTCTGTTCATTGATGAGGTCTAGTAGTCATCTGGTGGCATCTTCGGGATTTTCTGTGTGTAGCATCATAGTGACAGTTTTACTTCTTTTTTATTTTTATTGGAGGTTAATTACTTTACAGTATTGTATTGGTTTTGCCATACATCAACATGAGTCCACCACACGTATACACGTGTTCCCCATCCTGAACCCCACTCCCTCCTCCCTCCCAGTACAATCCATCTGGGTCATCCCATTGCACCAGCCCCAAGCATCCAGTATCATGCATCAAACCTGGACTTGCGATTCGTTTCATATATGATATTATACATGTTTCAATGCCATTCTCCCAAATCATCCCACCCTTTTCTTCTCCCACAGAGTCCAAAAGCCTGTTCTATACATCTGTGTCTGTTTTGCTGTGTCGCATACAGGGTTATCATAACCATCTTTCTAAATTCCATATATATGCGTAGTATATTGTATTGGTGTTTTTCTTTCTGGCTTCCTTCACTCTGTATAATAGGCTTCAGTTTCATCCACCTCATTAGAACTGATTCAAATGAATTGTTTTTAATGGCTGAGTAATACTCCATTGTGTATATGTCCCACAGCCTTCTTATCTACTCATCTGCTGATGGCCATCTAGGTTGCTTCCATGTCCTGGCTGTTATAAACAGTGCTGCGATGAACACTGGGGCACACGTGTCTCTTTCAATTCTGGTTTCCTCGGTGTGTATGCCCAGCAGTGGGATTGCTGGGTCATAAGGCAGTTCCGTTTCCAGTTTTTTAATGAATCGCCACACTGTTCTCCATAGTGGCTGTACTAGTTTGCATTCCCAACAACAGTGTAAGAGGGTTCCCTTTTCTCCACACCCTCTCCAGCATTT
>SJYX01004515.1:7902-31443 GCA_006410675.1 Oreotragus oreotragus
CCGGGGGCCCCTCTGAGGGCCGTGTAGATGGGAACTAGAACATCCACCTGAGTGTAGTTGCAGTGAGACTTGAGGGGGACGGTTCAGGAGGGTATCCAGGTACCTGACGGGGGAACATGGAGGGGATCAAGTTTAGAGATGGGAGGAGGGTCCGTGGACTGATGGACCTGAGAGGTGGGTCAGGTGTGTGAGGGGTAGGTCTGGGTTGGGGAGAGGGGCCTGGGAGGTACTGGGGTGCAACAGGCCTTCACAGGTGTGTGCTGGGCATGTGATGAGTGCTCCAGGTGAGCTCTGGCCTGTATCCCATCAGCTCTGCTCCTCTCCACCTCCCCTCCCATCCCTGCCCTCTGCTCCCTCCGCTGACCTGGGCACCTCGTGGGCCCCAGACCTGCTCCCACCTCAGGGCCTTTGTCTCTGTCCCCCCAGACAGCCACGTGCTCCCACCCACTTCATGCCTTCACTGGAAGGTCCTTTCTCTCTTTGGGTCTTCCTGACCATCCTGTTTATTTCCATAGCCCTCCCCCTGGCACTCCCTTCTCTGACTTAATTTCTCTCCATGGCACTTGTCACCATCTTTCATATATTTTTACTTTTTTTTTTTTTCTCTCTCTTTCCATTAGAATCTAAGCTCCATGAAGATAAGGACTTCTGTTTTGTGTTTTTACTGTGGGATATATATCTGTAACAATATTTATTTAAATTATTTGTAAGTGTACAGTTCAGTGGCATCAGAAACATTTGCAATGTTATGTAACCATCACCACTGTCTGTATCCTATACTTTTTCGTCATCTCCAACACAGACTCCATCCCCCTTAAACAATCACTCCCCATTCCCTCCCCCCCGAAAATCCTGGTAACCCCTATTCTGCATTCTGTGTCTGAATTTGCCTGTACCTCATGTGAGTGGAATCGTTCAATTTTAGCCCTTCTGTGTCTGACTTATTTGACTTAGCACAACATTCTCAAGGCCCACATGTGTTGTAGCATGTATCGGAATCCCATTCCTTTTCACGACCGTATACTACTCCATTGCAGGTATAAATCATGTATTGGTTAGAGCTGCAGGCTCAGTGCTTGGCATAGTCCATGACTCCGAGTCAGTGCTTGATCAGTATTTTTTTTGAATGAATGGTGAATGAATGAATGGCAGGGATGATAGACCTTTATGGTTTTGCTTTTGTCTGAGAAACATTACCTCTGAGAACCTAGAGGAATAGTCCAACAGAAACACCAGTAAGTGGCCCTGGGTGCTGAGGATGAAGGGGATCATGGTCCATGGGCCCCAGGGGAGACGAGCAAGGCTACAAGGAGGGGCCCAGCAGTTTCCCAGCTGAAAGAGCTCCTTCCAGCCCTAGGCAGGGCACGACCCTTCCTCACTCTAGAGGGTGGCTAGGGTGGGGGGAATGGCCTTTGGTGGGGATGTAGTTTAGGGCTGCCGACCCCAGCCTGATCTGGCATCCCCTCCCTTTGGGCTGCTCAGAGTGTCAGGGGAGCTCTGTGCCTGTCGAGGGGGGAGTTCAGGTCCGGCACACTGGAGATGATATCCCCGCGGCCAACTCTCCTCAGCCAGAATGTGCTGAAGGTCTGAACTCACCCGGGGCAGTGTCCAGATGTCCAGCCTCATCCCTGATAATTAGTGCAATTAATTAACGAGTGGCTCTGTGGCTCTGGGAGTCTGGAGCTCCCTTGGCTCTCTGGATCCGGGGTCAGCACTGTGAACAGGGTCTGGGGGTCTGTCAGGGGGTGATGGAGACAGGACTCCAGGCTGATGCTTCCTGGGATGCTGGTAAATGTTTCTCAACTGGCTCTCTGGAAAAAAGTCTCGGCTGGTAGCAATCACCCATTTCGGTAGGATAAGTCCTTCCATCATAGCCGGTTTCAAGCTGTCAACTGTGGTGTCCCTCAACACGGAGTTGGAAAGTAGTGTGCGTGTGTGTGTGTGTGTGTGTTCGGCTCTTGTGAGGTAGGAGCTGACTCCAGTGTGTTGTGCAAGTTTCTTTTCTTGGCTTGAGAAAATCATCAGATGAAGCAGAACCAACCCCTCCCCCGCCAACCTTACCCTCAGCCCTCTCCCTCGGCGGCCCGAACTGTGGGCTGCTGCTGCTGCTGCTAAGTCGCTTCAGTCGTGTCCAACTCTGTGCGACCCCATAGACGGCAGTGCACCAGGCTCCCCTGTCCCTGGGATTCTCCAGGCAAGAACACTGGAGTGGGTTGCCGTTTCCTTCTCCAGTGCGTGAAACTGAAAAGTGAAAGTGAAGTCGCTCAGTCGTGTCCGACTCTTTGCGACCCCATGGACTGCAGCCCACCAGGCTCCTCCGTCCATGGGATTTTCCAGGCAAGAGTCCTGGAGTGGGGTGCCATTGCCTTCTCCGTAACTGTGGGCAGGTGGCCAGAAAGACTGATGGCAGGTAGACAGGTGGTGCTGGGCCGGGACCTCTGCATTCGGTAGGCCTCCGGGGCTCCATGTGGGGACGGCAGCGGTGATATGGTGGCCTCTGCCCCCTCTCCCAGCGGAGTGTCACCCGCAGCCAGCCCGCATTTCAGGGAGCTCTCAGAGACCGGAGCCCCAGGCTCAGAGCACAGGCGTGGACTTATCAGTGGCCAGACATGCCCTGTTCACCCTTTTCACCTAGAAAACCCGCTTTCTCTTAAGATTCAGGTCACCATGTGGGGGCGGCCTGAGCAAGGACCGGCCCAGCCGTGGGCTGCTGGGCTCCATCCTGCAGGCCTCGGTGTCTGGGTTGGCATTCTCTCTCTCCCGAAAAGCCATGGGCAGTGGGAACCTGGGCAGAGGCCAGGGCTCGGGTTCTGGTCTTCCCATTGTTGCTGTTTCACAAGCCACCCTGGAATCCCATTTGGCACACACTGGCATGGGGCACTTTTGCGTTCACAAAGCATTTGGACACAGATTGTTTTGTCTTATCTTCACCGCAGTCCTGTGGGTCCAGTGTGCATATAAATATCTTTTTCTAGACTTCCCTGGGGGTACAGTGGATAGGAATCTGCCTGCCAGTGCAGGGGACTTTGCTTTGATCCCTGGCCCAGGAAGATTCCACATGCCGTGAAGCAGCTAAGCCCACATGCCATTCCTACTGAGCACTCTAGAACCCGCGAGGTCGTAGCTACTGCTGAGCCCTTGTACCGCAGCTACTGAAGCCTGGCACCTAGAGCCTGTCCTGCACGCCAGGAGAAGCCACCACAAGGAGAAGCCCAGGTACTGCAAGCAGAGAAAGCCCACGAGCAGCCAAAAATAACAAGTAAGTGCCATTTTCTTTTTAGTTGGATGAGGAAGCAGGGAGCTCTGGGGTCTTGAGAGAATTTCTCCAAGTCCACCAGCAAGATGGGGCAGAGCTGCTCACAGCAGGTCCTGCTCCTCCCAGGCTTCCACCCTGCCTGCTGGGCCTTGTCACTCTGCGGTGCCACATCTGCCCACCTGTAAATAAGACAGAGGGACTCAATTCGCATTCAAGGCCTTTCCAGCACTAACATCCTGGGCATTGCAATAAGTGGGGGACAGGGGTGGGGGTGAGGGGTGAGGAATGCCAGGGGCTCTTTTTAAAAAAATTTGTTATTGGAGTATAGTTGATTTACAATGCTGTGTTGGCTTGTTCTGTGCAGCAAAGTGAATCAGTTATACATACGTGTTTTTATTCACTCTTTTTAAAGATCCTTTTCCCATATAGGCCATTACAGGGTATTGAGTAGAGTTCCCTGTGCTATATAGTAGGTCCTTATTCGTTATCTATTTTATATAGTAGTGTGTATATGTTAATCCCTATCTTCCAATTTATCCCTACCCGCCTTACCTTCTAGTAACCATAAGTCTGTTTTCTAAAACTGTAACTCTGATTCTGTTTTGTAGATAAGTTCATTTGTACCCTTTTTTTAAGATTCCGCATAGAAGTGATATCATTTGATACTTGTCTTTCTCTGTCTGACTTATTTTACTCAGTAGAACAATCTTTAGATCCATCCATGTTGCTGCAAATGGCCTTATTTTGTTCTTTTTCATGGCTGAGTAATATTCCATTGTGTATATGTACCACGTCTTATTTCTCCATTCCTCTGTGCATAGACATTTAGGCTCCTTCCATGTCCTGGCTATCGTAAACAATGCTGCAGTGAACACTGGTGTGCGTGTATCTTTGAGAAATATGCTTTTCTCCAAATATATGCCCAGGACTCTGTTTTTTAAAAAACAAATTTGAAAAGTTCTGTAAAGTGGACCAGGTAGATGTGAGTGGGTAGATACAGATGTGTGGGTGGGCATACCTGAGTGATCAGGTGTATTGAGGGCACATGGGTGTGTACACGTCTGCCTAAGGGAGGTGTACGAGTATGCAGAAACATGGGGATATCCCTGGGGGTTGGCTGTCATCCATGGGGTGATTGTGTGAGTGTGCACAAGAGTGGTTGTGTCTGGGGGTGATGTGCTTGGTGCACAGGTGTGGTGCTGAGTGTTGTGAGCATGTGGACATGTTGCACAAGTGTATTGCAGAGTGAGTGTGGGTGTGTGAATAAGTGAGCACATGCGTGTGCATTCACATTGGGCATTTAGTAGGCGAGTGTATGTTGGTGGAGAGAACCTTAGCAGGGCAGAGGGGTGTCCATCTTTCCACCCCTCTCTGACTCCCTCGCTGTGCTCCCTGCAGCCCACTCTCTAAAAGGCTTGTGGGTTGGGGGTGGAGCTGAGCCAGACCCCGACTGCCCTCCCACTGAGGCTCAGGACCCTCTCCTGGCCTGGTGTAGGGGACCAGAGCCCTTGTCCAGTGGGCTGGTGCCCACAACGGTGCAGGATTAGCAGCTGAGAGATACAATGGGCACATATGGTCCCGAGTGCTGGTTGCGGCCCAGGGCCCCTTACTCAGCGCCACCAGGATTAGACCTAATGAATTGGAAGGAGTTAACAATGCTTCAGGGCCCAGCAGAGGCCCAGGAGGCCGGCTCAGGCCCTGCGCTGGGGTCGCCTTTCACCGCAGAGGTGTAATCCGCTTTGAAATCAAAGGTGGTACAAAGTATGAATTTAAATTCAACATGTACAGCGCCTGTGAGATGACGTATTCTGGAAAGGTCTCTTCTTCTTTAGGGGGCTGGGGGTGGGGAGAGAGAAGGCGAGAGAAGCCATCTGCTCTCGGAGGAGGCCCAGGCTGACCCCATCCTGGCCAACTGCCCCCCGTGCCTTGGGCCAGAAGAGGGGGCAGTTTGGGGACTTGAGGGCAGCTGGCAAAGAGAAAGAGGGACAGTACAATCCGTCTCCCACTCTTGCTTTAGGGGGTCCACCCTACACAGGGCTCCCCTAATTCTAAAAAGACAGAGCAGAGTTCTTGCCAAACAGGGTCTGGGCCCCATGTGTTTTCCTGTTGGATTACAATTTTTTAAAATTATGGTAAATATATGCAAGATAAACTTAGCCATTTTAATCATTTTCTAAGTTCAGTGGCATTAGTTACATTTACAATGTCGTACAACCATCCCCACTGTCTACATACAAAACTCTTTAATTGCCCCAAACAGAATCTCTGTACCTGTGAAGCTGTGACCTCCCATTTTCCACTCCCTGCAGCCCCTGTTGCTGCTGCTGCTGCTGCTGCTGCTAAGTCGCTTCAGTCGTGTCCGACTCTGTGCGACCCCATAGACGGCAGCCCACCAGGCTCCCCTTTCCCTGGGATTCTCCAGGCAAGAACACTGGAGTGGGTTGCCATTTCCTTCTCCAATGCATGAAAGTGAAAAGTGAAAGAGTACTGGAGTGGGGTGCCATTGCCTTCTCCCCTGCAGCCCCTGGTAACTGCTAATATACTTTCTGTCTCTATGACTTTGCCCATCTGGATATTTCATACTAGTGGAATCATGTGATGGTTATCCTTTTGTGTCCAGTTTTTCTCACTTAGCATACTGTCTTCAAGGTGCATCCGTGTTGTAGCATGTAGCATAACTTCATTCCTATTTGTAGCTGAATAATAGTCCACTGTATGTCTGTAACAAATTTTAGTTATCTTTTTATCTGTTGATGGACTTGAGTTGTTTGGACCTTTATGGCTGTTGTGAATAATGCTGCTGTGAAACATTGGTATATTAGTATCTATTTGAGGGGGCCTATTTTCAATCCTTTTCTGGATATATAACTAGGACTAGAATTGCTGACCTTCCCTGGTGGCTCAGATGGTAACTAGGTTGGATCCCTGGGTTGGGACGATCACCTGGAGAAGGGCATGGCTACCCACTCCAGTATTCTTGCCTGGAGAATTCCATGGACAAAGGAGCCTGGCAAACTACAGTCCAAGGGGTCACAAAGAGTCAGACATGACTGAGCGATTGACACTTTTCACTTTCATGGTAATTTTATGGTTAATTTTTGAGGACTCTCCAAACTATTTTCCTCAACAGCTGCACCATTTTACACTTCTACCAGCAATGCATGAAGGTTCCAATGTCTCCACATCCCACCACCCTTTCTTTTCTGTTTCTTTTCTTTCTTTATTCTCTCTCTTTTGGGGGGGAAAAGGGCTGTGCTACGAGGCTTATAGGATCTTAATTCCTCTACCAGGAATTAAAGCTGTGCCCCCTGCAATGGAAGTATGGAGTCCTAACCACTGGACCACCACCGGCTCCCAGAGCTTGCTCAAACATGTCCATCGAGTTGGTGATGCCATGCAACCATCTCATCCTCTGTTGCCCCTTCTCCTCTCACCTTCAATCTCTCCCAGCATCAGGGTCTTTTCCAGTGAGTCAGCTCTTCGCATCAGGTGGTCAAAGTATTGGTGCATCAGTATCAGCATCAGTCCTTCCAGTGAATATTCAGGGTTGATTTCCTTTATGATTGACTGGTTGGATCTCCTTGCAGTCCAAGGGACTCTCAAGAGTCTTCTTCAATACCACAGTTCCAAAGCATCAGTTCTTTAGGACTCAGCTTGCTTTGAGTGCTGAAGAATTGATGCTTTTGAACTGTAGTGTTGGAAAAGACTTTTGAGAGTCTGTTTGGGCTGCAAGGAGATCCAACCAGTCCATCCTAAAGGAGATCCGTCCCTGGGTGTTCATTGGAAGAACTGATGTTGAAGCTGAAACTCCAATACTTTGGCTACCTGATGTGAAGGGCTGACTCATTTGAAAAGACCCTGATGCTGGGAAAGATTGAGGGCAGGAGGAGAAGGGGACAACGGAAGATGAGATGGTTGGATGGCATCACCGACTCTATGGACATGGGTTTGGGTGGACTCCAGGAGCTGGTGATGGACAGGGAGGCCTGGAGCTGTGGTTCATGGGGTTGCGAGGAGTCGGACATGACTGAGCGGCTGAACTGAACAATTCTCACATCCATACATGATTACTGGAAAACCATAGCTTTGACTAGATGGACCTTTGTTGGTAAAGTAACGTCTCTGCTTCTTAACATGCTTTCTAGGTTTGTCATCTCAGGAGACTGAAACTGTATCTCCATTTCCCTGATGACAAATGATGTTGAGCATCTTTCCATGTGCTTATTTGCCATTTGACTGTTTTATTTGGAACCTGGTTCCATTTTGTAGAAAAGGAAGCTGAGGTCTAACCGTGTGGGGTGGCATTCTGGGCCTATTCATATTTGGCCCCACCCGTCCAGGTTCTCCAGCCTCATAGCTCCAGCACCCACAGAGGATTCCGATGTTCCACAGATACCACTGGGACTCTGCTGAGCCGCAGGTGAAGAGGAAAGGAGAGGTGTCCGCTGTGTGCCGGCCCCAGGCTGGACTCCTTCCCCTGGCCTGAGTCCCCTGCCCTCACGTCCCTCTGTGATGACTCCCTGCCTGCACTTCCAGCCCAGATGGCACCTCCTCCAGGCAGGACTCAGCATTCCCCTCTGGGCTCTTAGGAACCTCTGTCCTCGTCTCAACATTGAGCTCCTCATGGTGGAAGTTAAATGATGGTTTAGGTCCACATTTAGGGATTTCCTCCAAGAGTGGGCGCCATGCTCCTCCCCCGGGCCCTCAGCCTGGAGTCCCGGGGCACACGGGGGCTCCTTGGGCTGTATTTTCTCCTTCTGCATCTCTTCTCAGTGAGCATTTGTTTGGAGGAAGTGTAGGGGATGAGAGAACACTCACAGGTGCCAGCATTTGTTGAGCACTTACTATATCCCAGGCCACGCTGGGCTCTTACATCATCTGTCTCCAGTTCACAACGACCTCAAAAGGTAGGTACTCTTATTACCTCCTTCTTCAGAAAGAGGTGCCCCTCTCAGGTGGGCACAAAGGGGGCTGCTTCTTATTGCCGTTGGCTCTGTGACGGCCACCCTTGGGACCTCCCAAACCTTCCCTCCCCTGGCCCAGTCCCCTGGCTCTTGTAGCACGTCACCCCACATCTGTCACGTTCCAGATTTGAACGGGGGTGATCAACAGCCCTGGAGACGAGAAAGTGCTGGCTGACTCCTCCTCTAAGAGTAGTGCGTCCCAAGCTCAGCCGTAAGGGTGACTGAGCCCTTGATCTTCTGAGTCAGGTGGAGGTTATTTCTTCCTCTGTAACAGATGAGGAAACCGAGGCTTAGAGAAACCCAGCCGCTTGTCTGATATCACACAGGCAGTGGGGATGGAGGCAGCCTCAGTTTCCGATCTTTTGCCCTCTCACATCCAAAGCTCTTTTCTTCAAGTTTCCTCTTCAGATGCAAGGGCTGGTTTCAACAACCTCCAACAGACATTTTAATTATTTTTCTTCATTTTATATTAGTTTTTCTTGGCCATGCTGCATAGCATGTGGGATCCAGTTGCTCTGATAAGGGTTCGAACCTGTGTCCCCTGCAGTAGAGTCTCAACCACTGGACCACCAGCGGGGGAGTTTTTTTTAAATTACTGATTTATTTTTATTTTTTTAATTAAAAGAAATTTTTAACAGATATTTTAAAACACAACTCCAGCCTTGGGTTGACTCGCCTCCTGCCCTTAATGTTCTCATCCCTAAAATGGGAATCATGAAACCTGCCTCTCACAGCTGCTGGTGGAGGTCGTAATGAATGCAAAGCAGCAGCACAGTGCCTGGCACACAGTAGGTGCTCCACTGTTTCTTTCTCTGCACTCTTTGGGCGCATACCCTCCTTTCCTCGAGGGTCTGCGGCAGTGGGAAACGAGAATTTCTGGGCCGGGGGTAGTCGACCGCATTTGAAATGACAGTGACAGATGGGTGTGGGGGCTCTCCCAGGCACCCCGCCAGCCCCGTGGTGCGTGTCCGCCAGTCCCCGGACGTTTTCTTCCTCCTCCTGGCCGCGATGAGGTGTCATTTGCCGCCTGTCCCTTCTCGTCATCGATTTCTAAGTCGTTAATTAACGGGGCTTGTCAGCTGGGAAGATGAATTCTGTCCTCGGCTCTCGGGGCCTTTTGTTTTGGGATTGTAAATGTTATAGATCTCCCATGATGGAAGGCCACGGGGTCAGGGGGCGCCGGGCTGCCCAGTGGGGGTGGCAGGCGGGGAGAGGAGCCTGTGGGCCTGGCTGGGCCCTGCCGGCCCGGGACAGGCCCCCCTGTGACTCCTTACAGCGGCCTCTCTGGCTTGGCTCCCTGAGGTGGGGGTGGGAGGGATGCAGGGGTGTTTCTGTCATCCAAAATTTCATTCTGGGAGAAACGATCTTGTGCCAGATGGTATAGGCTCTGTTGTGCCAGGATGGGGACTTAATGGAGGGAGCCCAGACCCTTCTCAGCCTGACGTGGGAGACTGCATTCTTCTCAGGGAGCAGCTAGTCTGATGGGGGAGACACATTGCTGTCTTTGGAGAATAAACCAGTCTAACGTGGGAGTCACAACTCTGGCCCAGAAAAGCCCTGAGTCTGATGGGGGAGACACTCTCCTGGGAGAATCCCCAGTGAGATGGGGGAGACAGACCTCTGCCTTGGACACCGCCAGTCTGATAGAGACACATAGATCTTGCACTGGGGGACTATAGACCTTGAAAAAAAATTTTTTTGCCAGCAAAAACGACTCAGAGCTTGGTTCAGCTGAGTTTGGATCCTGTTTCCCGGTAGCTGGGCAGGCAGATGGGAGGTCTCAGGGCAGATAGAGGGTTTCACCAATAACCAAGCTGAATTCCAGGAGGGCAAGACTTATGGCTAAGAACTCGAGCTAATATAAAAATAAAAACACATGTGCCACATGCGCTACTGAGCCCGCGTGCTACCTCTACTGAAGTCCACATGCCTAGAGGCTGTGCTCTGCAACGAGAGGAGCCACCCTGGTGAGAAGCCTGCTCACCGCAGCTGCAGAGTAACCCTTGCTCCCCGCAGCTAGAGAAAGCCCGTGCAGAGCAGCAAAGACCCAGCGCAGCCACAAATAAATAAATAAGAGTATAGAAATAAATCAATAAAAATGGCACACTCGGTTTTATGATCTGAGCCTTGGGATTTGTGTTTTGGGAAGAGGCTTACGAATCACTGACCAACAGCCGTGGAGCAGCCTCATGCATCTGGGAGACCTGTCTTCTTTTCTGCTAAAGAGAGGGTGGAGAGGGGAAGGGTTTTCTGTGTGGTGGGGACCGCTCTGCTCAGGGCTTCCCCAGGACTGGCTGAGTGTGGCTGAGAGTTCAGGGCAGGCCCTTGGGGAACCGGTTTGAGCAACAAGATTGCTTCTGCCTTGCTGGGTGATTTGGGGGGATCTTTCTCCTGTCTCTGGGCCTCTGTTTCCCATAAAAGGAGGAGAGCAAAGGTGCCTCCCAGTCTGATGCTCAGGGTGGTGGGTAGGGGTCAGGTGTCAGAGCCAGACCCCTGGGGTGCTAACCTGGCCCTGTGCTCTTACCAAGTACTTCAATCCCTTTGAGCTTCAATTCCTACCTGTAAGTCGGGGATAGTAGTGTTTGTCTCTTCACGATCCCACGGACTATAGCAGGCCAGGCTCACCTGTCCATGGGATTTCCCAGGCAAGAATACTGGAGTGATGCTGCTGCTGCTGCTGCTAAGTCACTTCAGTCGTGTCCGACTCTGTGTGACCCCATAGACGGCAGCCCACTAGGCTCCCCCATCCCTGGGATTCTCCAGGCAAGAATACTGGAGTGGGTTGCCATTTCCTTCTCCAATGCATGAAAGAGAAAAGTGAAAGTGAAGTCATTCAGTCTGTCCGACTGTTAGCGACCCCATGGACTGCAGCCCACCAGGCTACTCCGTCCATTGGATTTTCCAGGCAAGAGTACTGGGGTGGGGTGCCATTGCCTTCCTCGTACTAGAGTGATAGCACATGCTTTTCAGGGTTGTTGTGATGATTAAAAGAGCTGTTAGGGGTAAAGTGCTTAGGGCAGTACTTGGCTCCGGGAATGCAGCTTCGTCTCTGCTGTCGTGGCTTCGTCTTTGTTATCTGTGTGGCCGAATACTGCCCATGGCCCACTGCCACACCGGCTGCAATCAGCCCATTAAGTGTGTATGGACTGCCGTGCTGTCCCTCACGTGGGTCATTTCTTCACCCACTCCATTTCTGCTCCCTGGGGCCCCGATACAGCCAGACAGCCCGGTGTCTGCCTACTGCTGGGAGTGGGCCAAGGAGACACCCAGGCCCAGACCTCTCAGAAGCTCCCGGGTTCCTGCTTAGAGCCACGAGAATGCAGCCTGGTTTGGGCAGCCCTGCCTGGGTTGGGGGTGGACATAAGAAGCCCCAGAAGGTGGCTTCTGTGTTTGAGTCTCTTTTGAGTGTAAGAAGAACTTCTACTGGATGGAGGGCAGCGGGGGGTGGGGTGGGGGACTTCCAAGAGTCTCTGACCTCAGGCTAGGATGAGAGGGGACCCTTGGCCTCAGTGACAGCCCTGGGGATGAAGGGGGCACATAGGCAGCAGCTGCCCACCCTTGGGCCTCCCCCAGAATCAGGGAGTTGGGAGCACAGCAGAATGTCACAACTTGGGAAAATGGGGGTCACTGGGGGAGCCAGATCAGCGAGTGTTATCCCATGACGTGAAGTGGACTCCAGGGTGGGAGGAAGTGGGAGTGCCCGTCAGGCTCCCAGCCTACCTGACCCAGGGGCCCCCATTATAAAGAACTGAGCCCCAGAAAGGGCCGCTCACCCGAGGGACTATCAGGAGCTATTGGCAGGGCAGGACTCGAATCCAGACATCTGGACTCACCGCCCAGTGCTCTCTCCCCGTCGCCACCTGGTGAAAGGAGCCCCAAGCCAGAAACGGAGCCCGAGAGCCCCCACCCCACCCCCTCCAGACACCCCACAGCTTCCTCTCTGTGCGATCTGGGCCCTGGCTTTGAGGGAGAGAATAAAGGAATGAATGAAAAACAGTGAACGACGTGATTTTCTTCTCAGCTCCAGCAGGGTCCCGGCTAGATCCCTCCCCATTTCAGAGTGAGGCCCCAGTAGTCCCATTGGACAGATGGAAAACTAGAGGCAAGGGAGAATGGCTGTGGAGTGAACTTCTTTGGGAGCTGATGCTTCCTGGCTTCCCAAGGAGTCTGGGGTGGGGTGGGCAGGATAATGGGGCCCCCAGTGGGGAGACGGAAGAGCCGTGCTTAGCAGAGGTGTTGGTGGGTGGCTGGGGTCCCCGGCCCAGGCCTGCGGTGAGGACATTCCCTCTGCCAGAGGGCTGTTGGTCCCCTCTTCCATCCTGCAGAGGCGCCTTCTGCTTCTCCGTATTTGTAAATCATAAGCTAAGGGGCTGGAATCGGGGGGAGGAGCCAGGCGGGGCTGTTTGGGAAATTTACAGCGGTGATTTTCTCCTGCACGCTGGGAGCCAAGGGGGCTGCAGTAACTCTGCTGCAGCTCCTTATAAAATATCCCCCACGCCCCTAGCCTGATGCTTCATTTACCGCGCAAGGGGCAGGGGCGAGGCTGCTGCAGGGAGGGTGGAGGGCCGACTTCCACCAGAACTTCCCAGACCACCAAGGAGGGTCGAAATGGGTAAGTGATGGAGGTAGCGGTGCACAGAGGCTGGGGGATGGATGAGATGGCTGATGGGGTACCACTCTCCCACTCGACAAATATTTCATGGGTGCCACTATGTGCCAGGCTCCTCTGTGCTGTTAAGCATGACAGATGTGAGCTGAACCCACTGGGGCCCTGGGAGCAAGATGGACTTTAGTGGGATACCCCATGAACACATCCCCATGGGCTGGGAATCCTGCCTGTAGATTCCTTATGGCCTGAGGGGGCCTGAGGGGAATCACTGCCCTCCAGTATCTGGGCTGGGTTTGAGGCCCTGGAGCTGTTTTCTCTGTCCATCCTGACTTCCAATCAAGGTCTTAATTATAGCTGCCTGCCCTGTGCCGGCCTCTCGTGGTGACATCTTCATACAGCCCTGGGACCATCCAGTGCGCTGGTCTTTCCTCCTGATCTTTCCCAAACTAGTCTCAGGGACCCCAGCTTTCTGTGAGGTCAGGCTTGGGCTGTGCCAGGCTGTGGGGATAGCATTTCCTTCTCTCCTTCTCAACCCCACGTCTCTAAATGCCCCAGGACAAGGACTCAGTTAAGATAGTGACACTTCTCAAGGAGTGGAGGTGAGAATGGAAGGGAAGAGGGTCAGGGTGGTATCCAAGGTCCTTGGAGAGCTAGATACCTCACAAAGATCCCACAGCCAGAGCCAGCCTGGCGAGGAGAAGAGAGCATTATAGGCAATTAGGAAACCCGATTCTTGGTGACCTTTCTGAGTGTAACCTTGGGCAGTTCACTGAGACTCTGTTCAGTTCAGTTCAGTTCAGTCGCTCAGTCGGGTCCGACTCTTTGTGACCCGATGAACTGCAGCATGCCAGGCCTCCCTGTCCATCACCAATTCCCACAGTCCACCCAAACCCATGTCCATCGAGTCGGTGATGCCATCCAACCATCTCATCCTCTGTTGTCCCCTTCTCCTCCTGCCCTCCATCTTCTCAGCATCAGGGTCTTTTCAAGTGAGTCAGCTCTTCGCATCAGGTGGCCAAAGTATTGGAGTTTCAGCTTCAACATCAGTCCTTCTAATGAACACCCAGGACTGATCTCCTTTAGGATGGACTGGTTGGATCTCCTTGCAGTCCAAGGGACTCTTAAGAGTCTTTTCCAACACCACAGTTCAAAAGCATCGATTCTTTGGTGCTCAGCTTTCTTTATAGTCCAACTCTCACATCCATACATGACCGCTGGAAAAAACATAGTCTTGACTAGACGGACCTTTGCTGGCAAAGTAATGTCTCTGCTTTTTAATATGCTATCTAGGTTAGTCATAACCCTCCTTCCAAGGAGTAAGCGTCTTTTAATTTCATGGCTGCAGTCACCATCTGCAGTGATTTTGGAGCCCAGAAAAATAAAGTCAGCCACTGTTTCCCCATCTATTTGCCATGAAGTGATGGGACCGGATGCCATGATCTTAGTTTTCTGAATGTTGAGTTTTAAGCCAACTTTTTCACTCTCCTCTTTCACTTTCATCAAGAGGCTCTTTAGTTCTTCTTCACTTTCTGCCATAATGGTGGTGTTATCTGCATATCTGAGGTTATTGATATTCCTCCTGGCAATCTTGATTCCAGCTTGTACTTCCTCCAGGCCAGTGTTTCTCATGATGTACTGTGCATATAAGTTAAAATAAGCCTCTATTGCTCATCTGTAAAATGGGATTAAACACACCCAATGTTGTTATGAGAATTAAATAGGAAAATACTTTGTAAATGGAAAGATATACATGGGCAGATGAATAATAGCAAACATTATCAAGCAGCTATACTAAGCCAGGCATTAACCTCCTCAATCCTCAGTAACCCAGTGCAGCAGACATTATGATAACATCTTATAGGTGTTGACTTAAAAAAAAGNTCCATACATGACCGCTGGAAAAAACATAGTCTTGACTAGACGGACCTTTGCTGGCAAAGTAATGTCTCTGCTTTTTAATATGCTATCTAGGTTAGTCATAACCCTCCTTCCAAGGAGTAAGCGTCTTTTAATTTCATGGCTGCAGTCACCATCTGCAGTGATTTTGGAGCCCAGAAAAATAAAGTCAGCCACTGTTTCCCCATCTATTTGCCATGAAGTGATGGGACCGGATGCCATGATCTTAGTTTTCTGAATGTTGAGTTTTAAGCCAACTTTTTCACTCTCCTCTTTCACTTTCATCAAGAGGCTCTTTAGTTCTTCTTCACTTTCTGCCATAATGGTGGTGTTATCTGCATATCTGAGGTTATTGATATTCCTCCTGGCAATCTTGATTCCAGCTTGTACTTCCTCCAGGCCAGTGTTTCTCATGATGTACTGTGCATATAAGTTAAAATAAGCCTCTATTGCTCATCTGTAAGATGGGATTAAACACACCCAACATTGTTATGAGAATTAAATAGGAAAATACTTTGTAAATGGAAAGCTATACATGGGCAGATGAATAATAGCAAACATTATCAAGCAGCTATACTAAGCCAGGCATTAACCTCCTCAATCCTCAGTAACCCAGTGCAGCAGACATTATGATAACATCTTATAGGTGTTGACTTAAAAAAAAGTCACAACTTCCAGTAATCATGTATGGGTGTGAGAATCGGACCATAAAGAAAGCTGAGTGCCAAAGAACTGATGCTTTCAAACTGTGGTACAGGAAGACTCTTGAGAGTCCCTTGGACTGCAAGGAGATCAAACCAATCAATCCCAAAGGAAATCAACCCTGAATAGTCATTGGAAGGACTGATGCTGAAGCTGAAGCTCCAGTATTTTGGCCACCTGATGCAAAGAGCTGAGTCACTGGAAAAGACCCTGTTGCTGGGAAAGATTGAAGGCAGAAGGAGAAGGGAACGACAGAGGATGAGATGAATGGCATCACCAATTCAGTGGACATGAGTTTGAGTAAACTCCAGGAGATTGTGAAGGACAGGGAAGCCTGGCATGCGGCAGTCCATGGGGCTGCAGAGTTGGACATGGCTGAGTGAATGAACACCACCACCAAGAACAAATGTTCTATTTGGTGGGAATTTTTAGAACTTCAGTCCTGGGAGACAGCATCTTAANAACTCCAGGAGATTGTGAAGGACAGGGAAGCCTGGCATGCGGCAGTCCATGGGGCTGCAGAGTTGGACATGGCTGAGTGAATGAACACCACCACCAAGAACAAATGTTCTATTTGGTGGGAATTTTTAGAACTTCAGTCCTGGGAGACAGCATCTTAAGTGACCCTGAGAGAAGAATCAAGTTATATAGAAGTTTGCACCAAAGGGCAAATACTCTGAACATCAAAAGTATTTTTGTGATTTAAAGAAACCCAAACATCTCAAGTTAAGAAATTACTGCTTTCCTATATATGGGAAGATACAAAAGCCCAGCTCGCTGAAGTCATTCCGTTCGTATACATCTCGGCTCTCTGGAGCCAGAGCCCTGCTTTTCTCTTCAGTGCTCACCGTAGGGAGTGGCTACAACCTGGTGGCTGCAGATCAGCAGGTATTGCTCTCCTTTCTGGTCGCTCTAGAGGGGTGGTATTGCTGAGGACTGTGACATCCTTGTTTACTGATACAGCAGGAGATACTCCATGTCTCATAGGTGAAGAAACCTTGGTTCAGAGAAGTTAAATCACTTGCTGATCTTAAAATCTGGGTCTCCTGCACTGCAGGCAGATTCCTCACCATCTCAGCCACCAGAGGAGTCCCAGTCTTACAATATGTGCTGGCAGATGGCAGGTACTGGGGCTCAGACCTTTGTTTCCAAAGCTATAAAGCCCACCCAGTAGCTTGTGAGCTGATGAATGGGGACACAGCTGACCCCAGCCTCACCCTGAGCCGTGCCAGCCATGGAATGGAAGAATGAGAATGGTTTTTCCAAAAGTAATCTGCCTATTTTGAAGATCCCCTGGAGAAGGAAATGGTAACCCACTCCAGTATTCTTGCCTGGAAAATCCCATAGACGGAGAAGCCTGGTGGGCTACAGTCCATGGGGTCGCAAAGAGTCGGACACGACTGAGTGACTTCACTAATGTACGCACAGAGTACCAAATTCCAAATGACAAATGGGTGCAAATAGAGAGTAAATCTTCCACCTACCCCTGTACCGACCACCCATTTCCCCTCCTTGGATGAAATGATATTGCTTGTTTTGTAGCAGAACCTTCCAGAGAGAGCTTATCTATGCATATTAGCAAAATATATAGATGGGGCTTCCCTGGTGGCTTAGAGGTTAAAGCATCCACCTGGAATGCGGGAGACCCAGGTTCGATCTTATATATATATAATATATTTAGACAAATAATTTAAATTTTTTACAAAAGAGCCATACACTGCATGCACCTTATTTCTTTTTTTAATTTTAATTTTTATTTCTTTTTAAATTTTTATTGGAGTATTGTTGATTTACAATGTTGTGTTAGTTTCAGGTGTACAATAAAGTGAATCACATATCCACTTTTTCTTAGATTCTTTTCTCATGTAGACCATTACAGAGTGTTGGATAGAGTTCCCTGTGCTATAAAGCAAGTTATTAGTTATCTATTTTATATATAGTTTTTTATCCTGCATATAGTAGTGTGTATATGTCAGTTCCAATCTCCCAATTTATCCCTTCCCCCCTTATATCAGGACATAACGTAACAAACTTATGGTTACCTTACCCCCTGGTAACCATGTTCGTTTTCTACATCTGTGACTCTACTTCTGCTTTGTAATTAAATCCACTTGTGTCATTTTTTTTTTCCAGATTCCATATATAAGCACTATCATGATATTTATCTTTCTGTTCTGACTTGGTTCACTCAGTAAGACAATCTCTAGGTCCATTCATGCTGCTGCAAATGGCATTATTTTGTTCTTCTTTATTGTTGAGTAAAATTCTATTCCGTTGTATATATATGCCATATTTTCTTTATTCATTTCTCTGTTGATGGACATAGACGTTGTTTCCATGTCCTGGCTATTATAAATAGTGCTGCAGTGAACACTGGGGTGCATGTATCTTTTAGAATTATGATTTTTCTCTAGGTATTTGCCCAGGAATGGGATTGCTGGGTCCTGTACTAGTTCTCCATAGTGACTGTATCAATTTACATTCCCACCAACAGTGTAGAAGGGTTTCCTTTTCTCCGCACCCTCTCCACCATTTATTGTTTGTAGATTAAAAAAAATTTTTTTTAATGATGGCCATTCTGACCATGAGGTGATACCTCATTGTATTCAATAGTTTCAATTTGCATTTCTCTAATAGCTAGTGATATTGAATATCTTTTCCTGTGCATTTTGGTCATCTGTAGGCCTTCTTTGGAGAAATGTCTAGGTCTTCCACCCATTTTTTGATTGGGCTATTTGTTTTTTTAATATATTGAGCTGCATGAGCTATTTGTATATTTTAGAGATTAATGCCTTGTCAGTTTCTCCATTTGCAAATGTTTTCTCCCATTCTGAGCATTGTCTTTATGGTTTCCTTTGCTGTGCAAAAGCTTTTGAGTTTATTTAGATCCATTTGTTTATTTTTCCTTTCATTAGGACGTGGATCAAAAAAGGTCTTGCTGCAATTTATGTCAAAGACTGTTCTTCCTGTATTTTCCTCTAAGAGTTTTATAGTGTCTGGGATGAACCTTACTTCTAAGAAGCACTTTCTAGGATCAAAGTGAGCTCCCCATTACAGGAGATATTCAAGCAGAAGCTGAGTGATTGATGGGGTGTTGCAGGAGGGAGCCCATTATTGGGTGGGCCTGGTGTGTGTTTCTACCCAGAATCTTCTCTGTCTGAACATTCTGCAGAGGTGGAAATGAGGTATAGAGGGGTGAAGGGGTGTCATCCATTGTACAGAGAGTCTGTAGAAAAGCCAGTGAAGACCAAGTGGATGAAAATGACATGGGGCCTGAGCCCATGGGAAGATGCCCAATGGTGCTTGGGTCCAAGATGAGGCCAGGCCAGGGAGGCCCAGGACATCCCAGGAGAAGGTCCACCATGCCTCAGCAGTGCTGGGGTGGGGAGGGTGGCAGCCTGTGCACCCCCACAGCCCTTGTGTTTGTTTGTAAGGGCTCAGGCAGGAATCTGCCCTTGTGATCCTGAGGCCTCAGGTTTCAGGGCTCAGAGCTGGCCCTGGGGGACAGAGTTGGGGCAACCGGCACCTGACCCCCTAAACCCAGTGTCTCTACCGATCACCCGGCCAGATAAAAGGGCAGGTCGCCCGCTGACCTTAGGCCTCGGGGCCCTTAGTCAGGGAGGCGTAGTAGTGTTGCAGTTCGAGGGTCCTGCTCTCAGAAAGCCTCCAAAGAACTTCTTGGCTACTGTTTCTTAAACTTCAGTAATCCCCATCTGCTTTCACACTGCTGGCCAGTTCAAGTACCCCAGTGTTCTTATTTTTACTTAAAAAAAAAATTATTTATTTAGTTGCGTCAGGTCTTACTTGCGGCACACAGAGTCTTTCGTGTGGCACATTAGTTGGCTTCTCTAGTTGTGGCACACGGGTTCAGTTGCCCTGCAGCAGGCAGGATCTTAGTTTCCCGACCAGGGATTGAACTCACGTCCCCTGCATTGGAAGGTGGATTCTTAACCACTACCAGGGAAGTCCCTTCCTGGTATTTTTAAACTGAGAGTGCACACATGCAAGTGCTCAGCCTGATGGATTTTCAAAGGTGTTCCTCCCATCCCAGTACGGACCACCTCCAGCACCCAGAAGGCTCTCTCTTACCCTCTCCCAGTCGGTACTCTGCTCTCCAAAAGTAACCAAAGACTCGTTTTGTCTGTTTTTGAACTTCATATAACTGGGCTCAGCCACTAGGCCCTTTTCCTTGCCTTGCTTCCTCCACTCGGCACTTTTCCCAGGAGCTCCATCTGCCATGTTGGGTGAGGCCATGCATGCATGCTCACTCAGCCGTGTCTGACTCTTTGCGGCCCCATGGACTGAAGTCCACCAGGCTCCTCTGTCCGTGGGACTTTCCAGGCAAGAATACTGGAGCAAGCTGCCGTATGGGTGAGGCTACAGTGTGCCCCTTTCACGTGCTGCATAGTGTTTGATTTTATTTATACACCACAAAATTTATTTATCCAGTCTCCTGTTGGTAGACACTTGAGGTTTTTTCTGGTTTGGACTATCAAACATGTGCTACTGTCCACAGTTCTAAACAGTCCGTTTAGTGGATACATGAACACACTTCTTCTGGGCATCCCCCGAGGGGAAGTGCAAGGTCATGGGGTTTCACCCTCTATTATTATTTATGTACAATATCATTAATACCCAATTTGTATAAAACTTTATAGTGTATGTACTGAAAAGTACACCATATGTAAGGGAATTTCTAGATGAATTTTTCCTGAAGGACACACTCCCATGTAACCAGCACCCAGATAGAGAAAATATAACCAAACCCCCAAAGATTCCCACAGACCCCTTTGCAGTAGCAACACCATCCCCCTCCAGGGGGAACTGCTCTCCTGACTTCTAACACTATCATGGATCAGTTTTGCATTTTTTAAACTTTATAAAAACAGAATTACAGGGGATAGATTGGTATTTGGCTTCTTGCTCTCAACATTATGTCTATGAGATTTATTCATGTTGTATGCAATGGACACACATTGTTTTTTCATTGCTGTATAGTATTCGTGTGTGTGTGTGTGTGCGTGTGTGTAGTGCTTACTTTATCTGCCCTTTTACTGGTAAACATTCAGTTCTTCCCAACAGTACTGCTTCGATGAGCCTTTGACAGGCTGGGGTATTTATGTCTCTGCTTTTTAGAAGTAGAATTGCCTGGTGGACAAACCTCTTAAATACATTAGCTGATTTTTAAATTAACAGACTTCATTTTTTAGAAGACTTTTAAGTTTACAGAAAAACTGAGCAGAAAGTACAGAGAGTTTCCATATGACCCTGCTCCTTCTGCCTATAGTTTCCACTCATTAACATCTTGCATTGCTATGGTACAAGTTGCGATTAATAAACAAATACTGATATGCTATTATTAACTGAAACCCAGAGTTCCCATTAGGATTCACTGTTTGTGTTGTACAGTTCTGTGTGTTTTGACAAATGCATAATTTCATGTGTTTGCCTTTCAAATGTCACACAGAATAGTTTTTGCTGCCCTGAAAATTCTGTGTGCTCTACCTATTTATTCATCTCTTCCCTCAACCATGGATCTTTTCACTGTCTTTATAGTTTTGCCTTTTTCAAAATGTCACACAGGACTTCCCTGCTGGTCCAGGGGTTAAGAGTCCACCTGTCAATACAAGGAACATGGGTTTGACCCCTGGACCAGGAAGATCTCACATGCCTTGCGGCAACTAAGCTCATGCACCACAACTACTGAGCCTGAGCACCTTAGAGCCTGTCTCCGCAACAAGAGAAGCCACCACAATGAGAAGACCATGCACCATGACAAAGAGTTGACCCTGCTCTTTGCAACAAAAGAAAGCCCACACGTAGCCACAAAGTGCCAGTGCAGCCAAAAATAAACAAGCAAAACGAATGTCATATAGTTGGAATCATGCAGTATGTAGCTCTTCAGACCGCCTTCTTTCACGTAGTAGTATGCAGTTAAGTTTGCTCCATGTCTTTTCATGGCCTGATAGTTAACCTCTTTTTAACACTGAATAATATTCTATTGTATGAATGTACAGAGGTAAGCCAGAGTTGGCTTACCCATATCTGGTTACTTCCAAGTTTGGGGAATTTTAGAAGTAAAGATGCTATGAACATTCATGCACAGTTTTTTGTGTGGACCTTAGTTTCCCACTCATTTGGATGAACACCAAGGAGCGTGACTGCTAGGTCATGTGGCAAGAATATGTTTAGCTTGTGAGAAACTTCCAACTGTATTCTAAAGTGGCTGTACCATTTTGCATTCCCACCGGCAATGAATGAGACTTCCTGTTGCTCCACATTTAGTGTTGTTGATATTTTGAATGTCTAATAGCATTTCGTTGTTATTAAAACTTATGCATGCTAAGTCACTTCAGTCATGTCCGATTCTTTGTGACCCTCTGGACTGTAGCCCTCCAGACTCCTCTGTCCGTGGGATTCTCCAGGAAAGAATACTGGAGTGGGTTGCCATGCCCTCCTCCAGGGGATCTTCCTGACCCAGGGATGGAACCCGTGTCTCTTAAGTCTCCTGCATTGATGGGTGGGTTCTTTACTGCTAGCACCTTGCAGTCCCTTAATAATATATGATGTGGGGCATCTTTCATCTGCTTATTTGCCATCTGTTTATGTTCTCTGGTGAGATGACTGTTCCACATCTCTGGCCCACTTTTGGAATTCTTTGTTTTCTTACTATTGAGTTTTAGACATCTTTGTATATTTTGGTTACACGTCTTGTTATCAAATGTTTGTTTTACAAATATTTTCTCCCATTTGTGGCTTGTCTTTTCATTTTCTTAAAATATGTTCATTTTAAAAATGAAACTTCCAAACACAGCAATAATGGGGAAACCAGAATCCCTTGCCATGAAAGAAGATAACCATAAAAAGATAAAATAGAAAGCCCCCTGTTATTTCATTCTAGCGAGTCCTGTCACCTGCTCTAGAGCTCTGAGCCTGAGGTTTAATCTCTCCTGTTAAAAAGGGAATGAACATGTGACAGAGTGGTGAAAGCTGTATTCACACCAAACCAAGGCCTTCTACTGGTCAAAAATTAGAAAGCTTGAAAAATAATTGAAGGAGTAACTTTTTTCTCTGTGTACAAAATGCTATTTGATGCTGGTTAATGTATCTCCTAAAATAATCTCTGGGAACCACTGACACAGTCTACCCCATGACCCCTGTCTCTAAAATCCTTTGATCTTTCACCCTGTGTGTGCTCCCTTCCAGTGAACGGAAATCCCTTCCTCCCAAGACAAACCATCTCTCCCAAGGCGGCTCTACTGGGAATCTCCTTAGTGTATCAAGCCAAAATCTCCCTGTTACCTCCCCCACTGGTCTTCTCTCTCCACCTTGGGGATTCCAGGATCAAAGCCATGACCCTCTCAGAGCCCGAGTTCCTTCATCTAGAAACTGGGGAGAATAATACTTACTTTCCAGGGAGTTTTAATGATGAAATGAGATACAGCATGTAAAGTACTCAGCCCCATGCCTGGTCACCAGGGAGGTGGGGAGAAAGGAGCCTTTCTGTTGATTCTACTGTGAATTCATCCATAGGAGGAGGTGGGGAAGTGTTGGTACAGTTTTGTCCGAGGTGGCAGGTAGGGCGGAGGGGTCTCAGCATCATCACTGAGAAGGGCCAGAATCTGAAAGTCTGAGGAGGTTCTGCCATTAAACAACTGGGTCTGTGTCCAGCAGAACCTTCAAGATAATCTGACCCAGCTTGTTCATTCTGCAGTTAAGAAGCTGGAGATTAGAGAAGCTGAGAGATTTGTACAGAGCCACATGATAAGAGGCAAAGCAGAAGCCTGTGGGGACAGACCTGAATTTCTCAGTGCTAGAAGTAGACTTGTATTTCCATACACATTGTGAAATTATTTGTTCTAGTTCTTTGAAAAATACCATTTGTAGCTTGATAGGGATTGCATTGAATCTATAGATTGCTTTGGGTAGTATACTCAATTACACTATATTGATTCCTCTGATCCATGAACACGGTATATTTCTCCATCTATTTGTGTCCTCTTTAATTTCTTTCACCAGTGTTTTATCAGTTCAGTTCAGTCACTCAGTCGTGTCCGACTCTTTGCGACCCCATGAATCGCAGCACACCAGGCCTCCCTGTTCATCACCATCTC
>SJYX01004515.1:36309-61503 GCA_006410675.1 Oreotragus oreotragus
AAAAAAAAAAAGAAGAAGAAGAAGAACTAGACTTGGAGTCCTGAGCTCTAGATATGGACTATGCAGCTATGTGGAGAACTTGCTGTGTGACTTTGGGCAAATGGTTTTCCATCTCTGGGCCTCAGTTTCCTCACTTATAAATGATTTTTGAGGTTCCTTCTGGCTCTAAAATTCTATCATCCAAGAGGTGGTCCTTCAGGTTGAAGGAAGGGTGGGATCAACTTATTCACAATACAAGTGCATTTCAGATGAGGAAAACAGGACAAGCCAAGTTTAGGGGAGGTAATAAAATTGGACATTTAGGGACTGTTTGCAACCCCATGGACTATTTGGTCCATGGAATTCTCCAGGCCAGACAACTGGAGGGGGTAGCTTTTTCCTTCTCCAGGGGATCTTCCCAATCCAGGAATAGAACCGGGGTCTCCTGCATTGCAGATGAATTCTTTACCAACTGAGTTATCAAAGAAGCCCCAGATGAGACCCTGGAGCCTTTTAAATGTACAGGAAAGCACTTAGTATGGTGTCTAACTGAATAAATTTTTTTCCCTTTGAGCAAAACTTTCCATTTCCACATCTCTACCTCATCCATTAAACAGAGGACAGTATTATTGAACCAAAGGCCATTCTCTTTTTCTTCCAAAGCAGTGAAGCTGTAACTTGGCATGTGGTTGCCCTGCTAGGGACCAGAATCCCCCGCCCCCTTGTAGCCTGGGTGTGATTAGATGACTACTTCCCCACAAATGGAATGGGAGCTGAAGTGATGTTTTGCTATTATACTTCTGGCCCAGCCCTTAAAACACTACTCATGTGTTCTTTCCACATTTCTCCTTCCTGAAGACATTACATGGACATGGCTGTGCCCAGCATGACTGTGCAGACAAAGGAATCACCTAGAGCTGGGGGACAGAACCTTGAGAAGGTAGTGGGTTTTTGTCTGGCTGTGTGGAGTAGCTCAGCTCTCCTACCTGCCCCGGTACATGAGAGCTAGGTAAACTCTTCTGTTCTTTAGAGCAGTGGACTCTATTACAGCAGCTCATCCTTTGCCAGAATCAGTGCAATGTCTCTAGGTGACTAAGGGCAAAGAGGACATCAAATGACCCCTCTGTGCTAAGTTCTGAGTGTTTCTGAGGACCAGCTCACTGCTCTCTCCTGAGGAGCTCTGCTCTTTGGCCCGTCTCCTTGGGTGGTGGCTATGTTATTGTTAAGTCACTAAGTCATGTCTGGCTCCCTTGTGGCCCCCTGGACTGTAGGTCTCTAGACTCCTCTGTCCATGGCATCCTACAGGCAAGAATACTGGAGTATGTTGCCATTTCCTAATCCAAGGGATCTTCCTGACCCAGGGATTGAATCTGCATCTCTTGTGCCTCCTGCATTTCAGGTAGATTCTTTACCACTGAACCATCAGGAAAGCCCTTGGGTGATGGCTATACGTCCATTAAAATGGATGGAAGAATCCTATTGAAAAAGGAAAGAGAAAGGAAAGGAGGGAGTTCCCTTGTGGCCTAGTGGTTAGGATTCTGGGCTTTCACTGCCATGGCCCAGGTTCCTTCCCTGGTCAAGAACTGAGATCCCATAAGATGCACAGCCTGGTCAAAAAGAAAGGAAAAGAGAAAGGAAGAAGGGAAGGAAAGTCAAACATGAAGCCAAAGAAGGAGTCCGAGGGTCACAGAGCCATAAGTCTTGGAGACGGTCTCACCCACTTGCAGTCCTCCTAGCCACCGAGGCCTCCTCCTTATACAGAGCCCCCTTTTGATGATCTGGGAGGAACAGTCATAGGTAAAGAAAAGTATGTGAGACTTAGTGGGGGAGTGGGAACAAGTGCATAAGGGTATGCGTGTTGCTATCCGTGGTCCTGAAAAGCCTCACACTCAGGATGAGTGCTACATCACCTCACTTGTGTTTGACTCTGTGACCCCTTGGACTGTAGCCCTCCAGGCTCCTCTGTCCATGAGATTCTTCAAGCAAGAATACTGGAGTGAGTTGCCGTTTCCTTCTCCACATACTAAGGACAAGTCATTATTATTTCTTCCATTCTGGGACTGGAAGAAATCACTGATGATTCCGGTTCATTATCTTCTAGGAATTCTGACCCAAGGAAGAGAAGAGGGGGCTCATGGGGCAGAAAGACTTAGGGACAGCAGCAACAGAGAGGCAGAGCTGTGATATATTGTTAGGGAGAAGCAGAAAGGCTTTTGTTTTGACTTTGTTTTCAAACAACTGCAGTTACCTGGAAAGAAACCAACCACTACGAACTATTGCCTAAATATAAAATGACTGAGTAAGAATAAGAAATATATGTCTCAAGTGATGCCAAGCTGTGCATGTGTCAACATGAGTAAACTAATTCAGACGGGCAGGCAGAACACAATGGGAAGGGTGATAGGGTTGACAGTAGTTAGTCTTTGTTTTTCTGTTCTTGCCTGATGAAAATCTGCAGTTTTTATACTGTCACAGTGCAATCAAAACTATGATTATGTTTCACAATTTTGACAGCTAGTCTCATGTATTTTAGGTACTTTTATTCTGTTATAGACAATTTAAACAATTTGCTCTTCCCTGGGAAGTTAAGGGAAGACTACACACTTCCCACTAAGCCCATGTGAAGAGCACACCATAAAGCTGGAATTTCTTGATCCCTGCTCTAAGTTCATTCTGCACAAGAACTTATTTATCCTTCATAATGACTCAGAGAAGAAGGTGCCCTTAGAGCAGATGATGAAACAGAGTGTCAGAGTGGTAAGCACTTGGTCCAAGGCTACCAACTGGCAAATGGCAGGCTAAGATTTGAATCAGGTAGTTTAGCTCCATATCCTTCATTCCCAGCCCTTCCAATCCTCGGTGTCTTACTTAGCAACAGCAGAACCATACCCAAGCTTCCTGATTCCCAGAGTAGACCCTTTCTCCCCTACCAACTCCATGTAGGTACAACACAGAACTGAGGTTCCATTTATTGAAGGGAAATGCAGAGTGTCTTGTAGATCAGCAGTTTCCAAACTTTTTGACACCAGTGACCAGTTTTGTGAAAGACAGTTTTTCCACAGATTGGGGGGTGGAGGTGGGAGGGATGGTTTTGGGGGTGATTCAAGCATATTACCCTTATTTTGCACTTTATTTCTATTTTATTGCATTGTGATATATAAGGAAGCAATTATATGACTCACCATAATGCAGAGTTTCCCTGGAGGCTCAACGGTTAAGAATCTGCCTGCCAGTTCAGGAGACACAAGGGAATCGGTTTGATCCCTGGGTCGGGAAGATCCCCTGGAGGAGGAAATGACAACTCACTCCAGTATTCCTGCCTGGGAAATCCCATGAACAGAGTAGCCTAGTGGGCTACAGTCCATGGGATCATGAAGAGTCGGACACGACTTAGCAACTAAACAACAAGAATAATGCAGAATCAGTGGGAGCCCTGACCTCGTTTTCCTGCAACTAGATGGTCCCATCTGGGGGTGATGGGAGACAGTGACACCAAAGTGTGTGACAGGTAGCAGTTGTAAATAAGGATGAAACTTTGCTAGCTTATCCACTGCTTACCTCCTGCTGTGTGACCCAGTTCCTAACAGGCCATGGGCCATTTCTGGTCCGTAGACTGGGGATTTGGGACCCTTGCTGTAGATCTGCTATGCAATTGAGGCACAAGGCTGGTCTTGGCAGGAGACATGGGAAGGAGAAATTTGGTTCCTGCTGAGATCTGGGCTCCAGCATCCCCTTCATGCCCCCAGGGAACTCAGACCAGGGAGGAAGATCCAATTTCCAGGCATGGTTGAAACCAGAGCTGGGCTGCACCCTCGTGCTTGCCTCCCATGTCCCTCCCCCTTGTGTTGCTGATGTGAAACAGGCCGAGGGGACAAGGGGAGGTATTGTTCCTGCCCCCACCTCGCATGACCCAGATCCCAGTGGAGCACAGAGGAGTTTGTGTAACTTTCCTGGGGGTTAAGAGCAGGTCAGCACAGGGCTACAGCTCAGACCACTCTCCCAGCAAAAAGAGCCTCGGGCTAAGTCGGGCAGCCTCGTGGGAACAGCAGCACATACCTGCTGCCCATGCCCTGAAACGGGAGGGCAGCCTGAGCTGCTGGTCTGTGAAGACACAGACCCCAAATCCGCCAGCTGCCCTCCTCCCAGCCTGGGCCTTGGGCACAGAGGCACATCACAGAAACCAGGACAGACAGGAAACTGGGGAAAGACAGACCAATGGCCACACTTGACAGGTGGGCATAATCAGGCCCAGAGAGGAAATAGGTGTACCATGAATCGTACACCTTATGGAGTGCCATTCATTCAATCATTCACTCACCCATTCACTTACTGAACAATCACTTGTGCAATGTTAAGTGTGGACACTGTCCAAGGGGTTCATTACATTTTCTCATTCAGAGGAGGAAATAGAGGCTGAGAGAGGGCATGGATCTTTCCAAAGTCACACAGCTGGTTTGCAGCATATCTACTGAGCGCAGCCCTAGACTCACACCAATGTACCAGACATGAGAACATGTATAATGGAAGAGGAGTCTGAAGAACCTATCTGTTCCATTATCCTGTGTCCTGGCAAATATGACCGAGTCTGTTCTACTCAGCATTTTATGCTGTGTCTACTCTGGGCAAAGTACTTAATTGAGTCTCTGCTTCTGGGAAGATTTCCAGGAACCAACCAGCCTCCTGTATTAGGAAGTTAGTTCTGATAAAATCTCTCCTCCTTTAATTTAAGCCCTTTTCACTTGTCATCCGTAGGATGGGAACATCACTTGTGTTTCAAGCAAAGTCCTTCCCCACCACGGGACAAGTGGAGGCTGGAATGAGGTTATGAATATGGATGTGCAAAGATACGTTCACTTCCTGGCCCCTTGTGGAGAGTCAGAGCTCAATGAAGAGATGAGGGGGAATGAATGGAAAGGCACATGAAACTCAACATTGAAGCAGAGTTTCAAAGCTTCACAGAAGAGGTTGATGAACACCATCTTTCCACAAAGTAATCCTGGAAGGCAGTCAGGCAGGCAGGCGTTCTATCCCCATTTCAAAGGTGAGAAAGTCAAGGCTCAGAGAGGGTCATTGGCTAAGTCAACGCTCAGAGAGGGTCATTGGCTTGCTGAGGGCTGCAGATCTCATGAGCAGCAGAGTTGGACCTGCACCCACGTGTCTCTGCTTCCTCTGTGATGCCATGGAGCTCAGGTACACATGCGTGGTACAGGGTGGTGTCGTGACGATGGCAGGTGTGTGTCTCTGGCATTCTTGCAGGGAGGGAAATGCTTGGCTGAGCTGGAGCCGTTTCTTCCTTTCCTGGAGAGGAGGTGGAGGAGGGGCCTCTATCCGGCCAGATGTGTTGGGCGGAAGAATGAGTTCATGACTTGGGTTAATGATCCCTGCAGCCCACATCACTGGGTGGTGGGAACAGGTGGCCAGAGCCAGGCTGATCACCCAGGGGATAGGGGTGACTGAGTTAGGAGGCACCAGCTACGGTCCACTCTCCCCGCCCCCCAGGGAGATGGATTTGGGGTATCTCATCGTATTGTCCCCACCTTAGTTCAAACCCTCATCAACATGCATCTGGGCCATTACAACTGCCTCCTACCTGGTGCCCTGTGCCCAGCCCTGTCCAGTCTCATGGCTCCTCCTTGCTGATAGCAGAGCTGGGTTTATACAGCTTGAACGTGCCCATGTCACTTGTCTCTAGAGGATCCTACAAGCTTCTCTCCCCTAAGTGCAGACCACAACGTCCCAAGCAGGCTGGCCCCAACTTACCCATCTAAACTTGGGCACAGGAACTGCCCTGGTGGTCCAGAGGTTAAGAATCCATGCTCCTAATTCAGGGGACCTGGGTTCAATCCCTGGTCAGGGAACTAGATTCCACGTGCTGCAACTAAGAGTTTGTACGTTTGTGTTTAGTCACTAAGTTGCATCTGACTCTTGGTGACCTCATGGACTGCCAGGCTTCCCTGTCTATGTGATTTCCCAGGCAAGAATATTGGAGCAGGTCACCATTTCCTACTCCAGGGGATCTTCCCAACCCAGGGATCCAACCCGAATCTCTTGTGATTCCTGCATTGACAGGCAGATTCTTTATCATTGTGCCACCAGGGAAGCCCCAAGAGATCGTATGCCCACATGCTGCAAAGAAGATTGAAGATCCCACATGCTGCAACTAAGACCCAGCAGAGCCAAACAAACACAAACAAACTTGGGCACAGAACTCCTGTTTAGGCACCCTGTGCCCTCACAGTGCCCTCAGCCCACCCCCGGTTTGTCTTTGCTCTTCCCTTTAACTCAAATGCCCCTTAGGCCCTGACTTTGACCTTTCCCTCTTTTCAGCTTGCAACTCACTTTTTCTCTCATGATATTATCCATCTTTTAACTTGTGTTTCTGGGCATCTTATCTCCTGCCCTGGACCATGAGCTCCTGGGGATGTAACTCATTTAGCCCCCTCTGGTCCCAGCACAGCAGTTGGTCATGGTAGGGGCTTAGCAGCCTACAGTGAGGTAGGCCAGGGGCAAGATAAGGGAGTGCTCCAGAGTCAAATGGTGTCTGATAGTTAATCCTGCCTCTGTCACTTACTACTTGTATGACTTGGGCAAGCTGCTGCACGCCTGTGCCTCAGTTTCAGTTCAGCTCAGTTCAGTCTTGCAGTCGTGTCCAGTTCTTTGCAACTCCGTGGACTGTAGCAGGCCAGGCCTCCCTGTCCATCACCAACTCCCGGAGTTTACCTGAACTCATGTCCATTGAGTCAGTGATGCCATCCAACCATCTCATCCTCTGTCATCCCCTTCTTCTCCCACCTTCAATCTTTGCCAGCATCAGGGTCTTTTTTAATGAGTCAGCTCTTCACATCAGGTGGCCAAAGTATTGGAGTTTCGGCTTCAGCATCAGTCCTTCCAATGAATATTCAGGACCGATTTCCTTTAGGAAGGACTGGTTGGATCTCCTTGCCATTTAAGGGACTCTCAAGAGTCTTCTCCAACACCAGAGTTCAAAAGCATCAGTTCTTCAGTGCTCAAGTTTCTTTGTAGTCCAACTCTCACATCCATACATGGCTACTGGAAAAACCATAGCTTTGACTAGATAGACCTTTGTTGGCAAACGAATGTCTCTGCTTTTTAATATACTGTCTGCTGCTGCTGCTGTTGCTGCTAAGTCGCTTCAGTCATGTCCGACTCTGTGCGACCCCATAGACAGCAGCCCACCAGGCTCCCCTGTCCCTGGGATTCTCCAGGCAAGAACACTGGAGTGGGTTGCCATTTCCTTCTCCAATGCATGAAAGTGAAAAGTGAAAGGGAAGTCTCTCAGTCGTGTCCGACTCTTAGCGACCCCATGGACTGCAGCCCACCAGGCTCCTCCGTCCATGGGATTTTCCAGGGAAGAGTACTGGAGTGGGGTGCCATTGCCTTCTCCAATATGCTGTCTAGGTTGGTCATAACTTTTCTTCCAAAGAGCAAGAGTCTTTTAAGCCTCAGTTTCTCTACTGTCAAATGGGGAGAACAGTATCTGCTTCCTGGGGTTCTTTCAGGATTCCACGAGGTAACAGACATAAAAAAAGCATTCAGGACAATGCCTGGTACGTGGTTAGTATTCAATAGATGCTAGGTATTATTCATTATTCAGTCCTATCAATGGGCTCGATGAGATTTTATTTTCAAATAAGAATTTCAGGAGAGTTGAGACCTGACATTTACTGAGCATCCTCTATGTGCCAGGCAGGGTGCTAAGAAATCCACAAGTTTTCCTCATTTAGTTCTGGCAAGGCTGCCAGGAGGTAGGCAGCACTCCCATTTTTCATAGGAAGAATCTGAGGTTCAGAGTGTAAGTGAGCGGCTTCTGTATAAACAGGCAGGAAATGGTGGAGCTCAACGTGAGCTCAGATCGGTATAACTCCATGCTCTGGCTTTCTCTTCTGTTCAACACTACTGACTCGGGAATCCAGAGAGAGAGCCTGTGAGATGGTCCATGGAAGGAGACGTTTCCCTTTGCTGATCCCCAAGGCTTGACATGCTTCCCAGCCCCTCTCCAAGGCCCGCCCCTCCAGCTCAAGGTGTGGTCTCTTTTTCCTGAGTCTCTCCCTCTCTCCTCCAGCAACCGAGCCAGAACAGCCTCCTGGGCTCAGACTGTTGGCTCCAGGTGTCGCATCAGGCCTGGATCCCAGAAGGTAGCAGAGTATGGGCAAGGTGCCCACTGCAGGGCCACCCCAGGGGCACCATTGTACCCCTTACCTAGGCCCCAGCTGGTGATAGAAAGCAGGAGCTTTTTGGAAGCTAACCCACCTGTGTTGGAATCCACACCTCAGCTGGCCTCGAGTAAGCTGTTTAAAGGCAAAGGGGATCCATTTCCCCACATGCAAAATGGGGAAAACAATCCCAGGTTGCTATGAGCATTAAGTGAGGTGGGGCTTAGTAGGTGCTCAGTGAATACTAGCTTCCTCCCTCTGGAGGTCCCCCAGGACCTTCCTCTGAGGCTCTTGTCTAATGTGTCTGAAAAGGACACCCGTCTAAAAGCCCACCACCACCGCCCGCCCCACTCTGGGCAGCAGAAATTGCCTGGGGAGCCTGTCTTGTCTTCCTTTGGCCCGAGGCCCTAGTCACTGTGGTCTCTCCCTCCCAGTGTGGGATAGGAAGAGGACTCGGCCTGGCTCTGCATGGACCAATTTCCTGTTCCCATGGGATTCCTTTAACTCCCCGAGCCCCAGGCTGTTGGCTGAGGAAGGGGGCACAGCTGACCCCAATCTGCCTGTCCTTTGGCCAAATTCCTGGCATTCCTGCAGGAGCTCGGCTTATCCTTGCCTCTTTCACGTCAAGGAATTCACCCCACTGACCTCAGTGCCCCTAAAGAAGGCCCAACCCGGACTGCAGTTGATGACTCTATCTGCTCCCTGCCTGAGGGTCCCTGGAAGGGTGATGTGCTTGTTCCCACTTTACAGATGGAGAACATGAAGCTTGGAGAGTAAACAACAGGCTGTTCTGCTGGGAAGCACCAGGGCTGGAGCCTGAGTTGATCTAGCTCTGAAGTCCATAGTCTTGTCCCGACACCCCTCACCTCCTGGGTCCCAGCCCTGGGAGGAAAAGCTCCAATCTCACCACCTAAGGAAGGATGCTCCCTCACCACCTTAGCAATGTGGCCTCTGCTTTGAAAGGGCCTTGCTTCTTCTGCTCTAGAATGGACTCCCTTTGCTCTGTCCTGGAAAGGGAGAGAGAAAGATGATGAATTCCCAGGGGGGAAGCAGAGAGTCTGAAGACCACAGTGGAAGGAACTGGCCACTGAAGCTGAATGCTAACAACAGGGTGGGCTTGCCCTGGACTGGCCTCACTCTGGCCGAAGTCCCCTGATGTACATGGAAACCCCAGGCAGGAGCAGGCTGTCAGGAACAGAAGTGAAAGAAGACAGATTGGGGGTGCTCTTTTGCCTTTAACTGTGTGGGCTTGCTGGGTGTGCTGACCATGCCACACACACCATGCATGTCTGTTAAGACCCTTGGTTGTAAGTGCGAAAAAAAATCCCCCTCAAATGGACATCAGAAAACAAGGCGAATTATTGGTTCTCATAATGGAATATTCATGTACAGATCTGGCTTCAGGTGCAGTTTGATTCAGGGCCCAAAAGACATCACCAGAAGTCATCTCTCAATTCTATTGCCCGTGGCTGCCCATTCTTCAGCTCCAAAGTTGGCGGAAATAACCGTGCTGCCTAGGATAGATACCAACTCACCACAATGGAAAGGAATGATACAACTCGCTACACTTCCCTTTCCCAGAAGCCTCAGCTTTCCTTGGCTCTGATTGGTTTATGCGCACACCCTGGAACCAATCACTGTGGCTGGAGGTGAGGAGGGTGGGGACACAAAGATTGAATTAATCCAGAGGCCATCCCTGGGGTTACGGGTGGTACAGTTCCATCACATCCCCTGGGGGTGGGGAAGGAGTGGTGTCCCAAAAGGAATTTGAGACTTGGTTCCGAGAAGGGACAGCAAGTGCGGGATGGCCAGCAGCAGCTTCCCCCACGCCATCTCCCCTGGTAAGGAGAACTCTGATGCCTGTTCTGACAGCCCAGCCTTGGTTCTGATTCTCCTCTTGGTTTTTTTCTTTCATCTCATCCCATTTCACTCCTGAACTTGCAGCTAGGGCTCTGGCTTAGGTCAGGATCCCTAGAAGCAGAGCCGGAGACAAGGAGTTGGGTACACACGAGTTTTCAGGAGGTGTGGTCTAAGAGAAAGGATGTGAGAGAAGTGGGAGTAGGCAGGGGACAGAGTTAGGCAAGGATGCAGTCTCAGCTTCAGCCTGACCCCCGCTGCCCCCCACCCCGGGAGCTCTGGAGCATCAATTTCACCTGAATGGGTCCCTCTTTGAGGCCGGGAAGCCAGTCACTGAACTCCCCTCCTCCCCTCATGCCAGTGACTCAGTGGTCACGGGCTGCCCAGGCATGCACGTCCTCTCAGGACGTGCTCCCATTCAGCATAGGGCAATCCTCCAAATGAAGGCCTGGGCAGAATCCAGTATGGCCGGGGTCCCCAACCTCCAGGATCTAATGCCTGGTGATCTGAAGTAGAGCTGATGTAATAATAACAGAAGGGGAAGTCCACAATAAATGTAATGCGCTTGAATCATCCCCAAACCATCCCCCCACCCCAGGAAACGTTGTCTTTGACAAAACCGGTCCCTGGTGCCAAAAAGGTTGGGAACCACTGCACTAGAGGATCTTGCTTGTCCTTTAGATGGAACACTTGGTATTGTTTCCTTGGCAGTGACCTGGCTTCCTCAGGGGCCCCCTGGGCTGGACCACCATGGTTCTCTGCAAACTTGGCAGACTCCAAGGGCCTCCTACATTTGACACTGCCCCCAGGGCGGCCCCTGGAGCAGAAACCAATAAGAGATAGGTGTCCTGTCCTGCGATGGAGTCTGCAGCATCTTCATGAGGCCGACACGGAGGGGGGCAGGGTCCCTGGCCTCCTGGCTTCTCTGCCTCACTCCTCCCTAGTCTGACCTTCCTCTTCTACTTCCACTGGGATTCCTGAGACATCTCCTGCCCATCTTCTCATGAATGCAACTGAGCCTCCTTCCTGGATGGCCAGTTCTCCTGGCCCTTCCAGTTCCCCAGGCCAGATGAAGCAACTGATCCCCTCGGACAAGAGTGGTTCAAGTGAGCTCTCTCTTGCCTGGTGCCAGCTTCCTTGGAAGGCTACACCCTGCTTTTGAGGGCTTGGTTAATCTACAGGTTAAGGGTGGCCACCCTATACAAACTTAAAGGACAGGGACTTCCCCAGTGTCCAGTGGTTAAGAATCTGCCTTGCAATGCAGGGGATGTGGGTCTGATCCCTGGTCAGGGAGCTAAGATCTCATGTGCTGAGGAGCAACTAAGTCCATGTGCCCAAACTACCGAACCTGTGTGCTCCGGAGCCCGTGTGTGATGCCTAGAGGGTCTCAGTGCCACAGCGAAGATCCTGACTGCTGCAACTAGGACCTGATGCAGCCAAATAAGTAAATATTTTTTAAATGCTTCCCCAAAAACTTTTGGGAAGTTAAGGTTAAAAAAAAAAAAAGGATAAACAACAAATGTTGGTAGACCTGGGGGGACCACCATGGGGTTAACACTGTAATCTACAAAAAGGTTTTATAAATCAATAATTATATATATGAATACTGCAATAAAAAATTGGTCAAAGGACTTGAACAGAAAATATTATAAAAGAAGGAGTAGGATCATCAATATGCATATGAGAAGGTGCCTGACCTCACTGAGAGTCAAAGAAACTCAAATTAAGGCAGCGATGAGGAATCATCCCAATTGGCAAATATTCCAATGAGGGTGTGGAGCAAAAGGCCACCCTTGTGCCCTGGTGATGGGATGATGGGAGAATAAAGGGGTACATTTCTGCAAGGCAATTTAGAAACCCTTGGCAAGCCTGAAACCTTAGAATATGCAATTCAACTTCTTGGAATTTATCCTAAGGAAATATTGGAAGATGTGCCCAAGGATGTATGTGCAGCACTATTTATTTCAGCACTATTTATAACAGCCAAAAATAAACCCCAGAAATGACTCAGTGATCCATCAATAGATAATCGATTAAATCAATCCTAGTTCATTCATAGTGGGATCTTATGTAGCCATTAAAAATGATGTGCCTCTCTGTATAGCACAGGGAACTTTACTTATAATGCTCTGGGTGACCTGAATGGGAAGTCCAAAAGGGAGCAGATATATTAATACGTGAGCTTCCCTGGTGGCTCAGATGGTAAAGAATCTGCCCTCAATGTGGGAGACCTGAGTTCAGTCCCTGGGTTGGGAAGATCCCCTGGAGGAGTGCACAGCAACCCACTCCAGTATTCTTGCCTGGAGAATCCCCGTGGACAGAGAAGCCTCGCCAGTTACAGTCCATGGGGTCAAAAAGAGTCGAACACGATTCAGTGACTAAGCGGCAGCATATTAATATGTACATGTCTGGCTGATTCATTTTGCTGTACAGTAGAAACCAACACAACATTGTAAAGCAGCTGTTTTCCAATAAAAATTAATTTTAAAAATGATGCACATTTGTGTCCATTCACATCAGAAGAGCCCCCATAACCCATTACATTTTAGAAAGTTACAAAGTATGTAGAGTATACTTTGCCTGTGTGTTTATCTTTCAGTTGTGTTCGAGTCTTTGCCACCCCAAGGACTGTAGCCTGCCAAGCTCCTCTGTCCATGGAATTCTCCAGGCAAGAAACTGGAGTGGGTTGCCATTCCCTTCTCCAGGGGATCTTCCCAATCCAGGGATCGAACTCAGGTCTCCCGCATTGCAGGTAGATTCTTTACTGTCTGCTTTATCTGTGTTGAATTTTATACCTACATGTGTACATAGGCCCAGGAAGTTGTCTGGAAGGGTGTTCCCTTGTTTCTGGATGATAGGGAATAGTGGGTTCTGTGGTCTGTGCCTTTTTAGGGGTAACCAGTGCCACGGGGCCTCTGGGCTTGCTACTCCCCCGCCTTCTCATTCTGGTGTTGAGTCATCCCAGGGTCAGAATGACCAGCTGTATCCCTTATATAGGCTCAAGGGGATTGATCATGGGGACCTGAACCAATTTGGATTTTTCTGGAGCTCCTGAGAAAGACTATGTTACATATAGCCTTCTGAAACTTACAGATGTAGAACAACAACCACGTTCTGACAGATTCTCTTGTTGGGAATTGGAAGAGTACACAGCTGGAATGGCTCATCTCCAGCCCACAAAGTCTGGAGCCTCAGCTGGGGAGCTGTTGATGACCAGAACGTCTGGAGGCTGGCATCATCCAGGGAGTTCTTCCCTCATATGTCTGACACCTGGGATGACTCAAAACCCGGGCTTAGCTGGAGCTGTCAACAGGAGCCCGTACTCATGGGCCACCCGCGGCTTGGGCTTCTGATGGCATGGCAGCCAGGTCACAAGAGGGAGTGTCCTCAAGATGGGGGAATCTGAGAGTGCATCAAGAGATGAAGGCAAAAGTTGCAAAAGCTTCTGTCTTAGCCTCAGGAATCGTGTCTTAGCTAGCATAACTTCTGTCACATTCTACGGGTTACTCAAGCCAGCTCCTATCCACAGGGAGGGAAACTAGACTCCATGGGAAGCGCAAGGCCACTTGGCAGAAGAGCAGGTGAGATGGAGATAGTGTGGGCTCTTGAGGAGAAGGCAGCCAGCCGCGGACACTCTTCCTTCCCCGCTGGACTCAGTTGAGAGATTTGGAGTAGCCACAGCCACCTTGGAGCCACAGAGAGGAAGCCTGTGAAGAAGGCCAGCCAGGAGGAGAGCCCAGGGACATGGGAGAGCCAGGAAGGCGGAGGCGAGAGAGAGAATATGCGAATGAGAGCGAGAGACAGAGGGCATTCTGTGAAGCCAGTCCCAGCCCGCACTCCTCAAACCCAGGAACCAGTAGTTCCCTAGTGTTCACGTCAGTTTCAGCTGGGTTTTCTATCTCTTGTAGAAGAAAGGGTCCTAATCAATATAAAAAAAGGGATTTTACAAGAACAGAATTCCCTTTTGCTAAAAAAAAAAAAAGGATAAACAACAAATGTTGGTAGACCTGGGGGGACCACCATGGGGTTAACACTGTAATCTACAAAAAGGTTTTATAAATCAATAATTATATATATGAATACTGCAATAAAAAATTGGTCAAAGGACTTGAACAGAAAATATTATAAAAGAAGGAGTAGGATCATCAATATGCATATGAGAAGGTGCCTGACCTCACTGAGAGTCAAAGAAACTCAAATTAAGGCAGCGATGAGGAATCATCCCAATTGGCAAATATTCCAATGAGGGTGTGGAGCAAAAGGCCACCCTTGTGCCCTGGTGATGGGATGATGGGAGAATAAAGGGGTACATTTCTGCAAGGCAATTTAGAAACCCTTGGCAAGCCTGAAACCTTAGAATCTGCAATTCAACTTCTTGGAATTTATCCTAAGGAAATATTGGAAGATGTGCCCAAGGATGTATGTGCAGCACTATTTATTTCAGCACTATTTATAACAGCCAAAAATAAACCCCAGAAATGACTCAGTGATCCATCAATAGATAATCGATTAAATCAATCCTAGTTCATTCATAGTGGGATCTTATGTAGCCATTAAAAATGATGTGCCTCTCTGTATAGCACAGGGAACTTTACTTATAATGCTCTGGGTGACCTGAATGGGAAGTCCAAAAGGGAGCAGATATATTAATACGTGAGCTTCCCTGGTGGCTCAGATGGTAAAGAATCTGCCCTCAATGTGGGAGGCCTGAGTTCAGTCCCTGGGTTGGGAAGATCCCCTGGAGGAGTGCACAGCAACCCACTCCAGTATTCTTGCCTGGAGAATCCCCGTGGACAGAGAAGCCTCGCCAGTTACAGTCCATGGGGTCAAAAAGAGTCGAACACGATTCAGTGACTAAGCGGCAGCATATTAATATGTACATGTCTGGCTGATTCATTTTGCTGTACAGTAGAAACCAACACAACATTGTAAAGCAGCTGTTTTCCAATAAAAATTAATTTTAAAAATGATGCACATTTGTGTCCATTCACATCAGAAGAGCCCCCATAACCCATTACATTTTAGAAAGTTACAAAGTATGTAGAGTATACTTTGCCTGTGTGTTTATCTTTCAGTTGTGTTCGAGTCTTTGCCACCCCAAGGACTGTAGCCTGCCAAGCTCCTCTGTCCATGGAATTCTCCAGGCAAGAAACTGGAGTGGGTTGCCATTCCCTTCTCCAGGGGATCTTCCCAATCCAGGGATCGAACTCAGGTCTCCCGCATTGCAGGTAGATTCTTTACTGTCTGCTTTATCTGTGTTGAATTTTATACCTACATGTGTACATAGGCCCAGGAAGTTGTCTGGAAGGGTGTTCCCTTGTTTCTGGATGATAGGGAATAGTGGGTTCTGTGGTCTGTGCCTTTTTAGGGGTAACCAGTGCCACGGGGCCTCTGGGCTTGCTACTCCCCCGCCTTCTCATTCTGGTGTTGAGTCATCCCAGGGTCAGAATGACCAGCTGTATCCCTTATATAGGCTCAAGGGGATTGATCATGGGGACCTGAACCAATTTGGATTTTTCTGGAGCTCCTGAGAAAGACTATCAATGTATATCGGAAGACTTTGAATGTCTACATCTTGTTGTTGGTGCAAGACTGTCTAAGAGAACAACCCTTAACCTTCTCATGTGTCGACCTTACCGAGTAGAGGTCGGGTGTTTCAGACCTCGGAGTCGACCCCTCGACAACTACTGGTCTTGCAGACCTCCGACCGTAGTAGGTCCCTCAAGAAGGGAGTATACAGACTGTGGACCCTACTGAGTTTTGGGCCCGAATCGACCTCGACACAACAGGAACCTGTACTCATGGGCCACGCGTGGCTTGGGCTTCTGACGGCATGGCAGCCAGGGCACAAGAGGGAGTGTCCTCAAGATGGGGGAATCTGAGAGCGCGTCAAGAGATGAAAGCAAAAGTTGCAAAAGCTTCTGTCTTAGCCTTGGGAATCGTGTCTTAGCCAGCATAACTTCTGTCACATTCTACGGGTTACTCAAGCCAGCTCCTATCCACAGGGAGGGAAACTAGACTCCATGGGAAGCGCAAGGCCACTTGGCAGAAGAGCAGGTGAGATGGAGATAGTGTGGGCTCTTGAGGAGAAGGCAGCCAGCCGCGGACACTCTTCCTTCCCCGCTGGACTCAGTTGAGAGATTTGGAGTAGCCACAGCCACCTTGGAGCCACAGAGAGGAAGCCTGTGAAGAAGGCCAGCCAGGAGGAGAGCCCAGGGACATGGGAGAGCCAGGAAGGCGGAGGCGAGAGAGAGAATATGCGAATGAGAGCGAGAGACAGAGGGCATTCTGTGAAGCCAGTCCCAGCCCGCACTCCTCAAACCCAGGAACCAGTAGTTCCCTAGTGTTCACGTCAGTTTCAGCTGGGTTTTCTATCTCTTGTAGAAGAAAGGGTCCTAATCAATATAAAAAAAGGGATTTTACAAGAACAGAATTCCCTTTTGCGTATTTTTTCATATGCCTTGAATTTTCTGCGAGTTCGTCGCATTTTCAGTGCTTTAAAAAAATGTTAAACAGCCTCTTGAAGTCACCAAAGGCAGCTACCACGACTTTAACAACCTCCCATTTTGATGGATCGGAAGACTAACATCTTTCGCCTTCCATTATCTTTTGTTTGTCGGAGTGCAGCAGCCGCACACCCCTCCCACCATCCCTCGTTAATTCCTCAGTGTTCTCTGAGCTTCAGGCACCTTCCAGCTCTCCCATCCTACCTACCGTCAATGGGTGGGAGGACGTGGGACAGTGAGGTTCCTGGTCCCCAAGAGCCCTCAGTCCAGGCAGGAGACAGAGCGGGTAGAATCATTCTGATTGAGACTGTGGGTGGCCAGGAGGTGAGTCCAATGCTCTGTGGGAGGAGATGGAGAGGAGGGGGAAAATTCTTACTAAAATGGAGATGAAGCAGGTATTCCAAGCAAAGGGACCAGCCTGAGCAAAAGCCTGGTAGTGAGACCATGTGATGTGTGTTTAGGAGACAGAAAGCAAGTGGCTGAAGAACAGGGAATATGATATGGGGGCTTTAGGGGAGACTGAGATGAAGGTTGGAGTCTAAGCTGGGAGTGCCTTAAATGCCAGGCTGAGGAGGTTTAGCTTTATCCGGAGGATCATGGGAGATACTGGAGGGATTTAAACAGACAAGTGGCATAATCAGATTTTAAAAAATATGTATTTGTGTTTGGCTGTGTCGGGTCTCAGCTGCAGCGCTCAGGATCTTCACTGCAGCATGGCATGTGGGGTCTTCCATCTCAGCCGGTGGCCTTCTCTCTAGCTGTGCTGCACACGCTCAGTGGTTGCGGCACGAGGGTCGAGTTGCCCGGCAGCATGCGAGATCTCAGTTCCCCGACCAGGGATCGAACTCATGTCCGGTGCAGTGAAAGCAGAGTCTTAACCACTGGACCACCAGGGAGGTCCCGTGATCAGATTTTGAGATGGTTGCTCTAATGAAAGTGTGGATTACAGAGGGGAGAGGCCTGAGAGCGGGCACACAGCCATTGCAATCGTCCAAGCAGTCTGTAGTGAGGACACAATTACCTTGCCTTGTTGTAGCTACTCTGTCTGAGCCTCACCCAAGAGCAGGCTTTCCTCACTGCCTGTGCCAGGGCCTGTGCCAGGGGAGAGAGGGCATGCTGGTGTCCTCCAGAGTCTCACTCTGACCTTGGTCAAAGACTTCATCCAGCCAGAGCTGCGTCTGTTCAAGTTTCCCCACTGCCCCCCGATCCTGGGTCTAGTTAGTGTGTGGGAAGCAGGGGCTGCCTGTATCTCCCCTCATTCCATCCACCTGACTGAGGAATACCCAGATAGAAAGCAAGTCTTCAAACAACAACAACAACAGCATGTAACAAAGACCAGAAAAACCATCACCGAAAGATGGTGTGAACAATTGACATGGATCACCGGGTTCCACTCTTTCAACCCTCTGAAACAGATCCCGTTGCCCTGACCACTTTGCAGATGAGAGCAGTGAGCCCCTGGGCCAAGGCAATAGGCACTCACACCAGAGGCTCCCAGGGCAGGACGCTGCCAGAAGATTCTCCCCAAGAAGCTCTGAAGTCCTCAGTCTTCGCGGGTGGAATGCAGCGGCTCAGGTCCTGCTGCTGCTCTTCTGTCGAAGCTCAACAAGGATGTCCCCTCCTCTAGGCAGCCTCCTGCCATCCTGGTCGCATCCCCACCCACCCCAGCGGGGACAGCCCTCTGACCCCACCTGCTGTCTCGCTGCGAGGTCATGCTCTGCTAGTCTGTGCCACGCGGCCAATGTCTCAGGGAGAAGCAGGCAGCTCCCTCTCACCCTGTGGTCCCAGCACCCTGCCAGAGCAGGCGATACGTGGTCAGACATTGAAGGGTGGGGTGGAAGGCTTCCCACTCCCCCACTTGCGATGGGTGGCCTCCCCAGGCTCCCTTGGACCCTGCCTCACCCCTGAACAGAGGACCCAGGAGGGTCTTTCCTAAGTTTTGTGTCTTTCCCATCATTGCTACCGCCTTCCCACCCCTGGCCTTCTCTGGTCCAAATAAGGGTCCAAGTTCAAGGGCTGCTGATCATCTGTAAATGAAGCGAGGCTGGTCCTGGCTCAGGCTCATATACCAGGGTGCCCGACCCACGGCCAGCCTGGAGAAACTGAGGAGAGAGTAAGAGGGAAAGAGATGAGCTGGAGGCAGATGAAGAAGATGAAGAAAGGCAAAGTGCCTTCTCCTTTGAGTCTGGGATACGGAGAAGGTGGGGAGGAATTTGTGCAGCCTTTAGCAGACAAAATTGAGCAGTTGTGGTGTGTGGCGGCCTGTGGTACTTAAACACAATAGCTGATCTAATCACCAGCCTCATTCTCTGGGAAGCTTTTTGCTGCATTTTAGCACAGAAAAGTGTTGCCTTTCTCTCTTTTGTGGCTCAAGATGCTATTTAAGAAGGTGGTGGTGTCAAGGAGTGTTTTTGTCATTCATAAGCCATGGTGACAAATCCTTGACACCATCCTCAGCTCCTATTGATCAGCCCCATTCGCAACACCAGAGGACAAATAGAAATCATTTGTCTGTCTTGGCTCCCAAACAGCCCGAGACAAAGGGCTCAGCCAGCAATCAGCAGCTGGAGGTATTAGCCATGGGTCAAGTTCGGAGGTCAGAGGTCAAACAGGTTGTCATCAGTTTCTCACAGCTATCAGAGCAAGGGCAGAGGAGGGGCCAAATAAAACCCACCAACAACACAGCTGGTTCTTATTAGCCAAATCCTGCCTCCCTGTAAAGAGAGATGGGTCAGCCAGGTCCACACCCACCCCAGGGACACCCCGGGGTGCTGGGTTTCATGGCATAGCTGGGGGTGGTGAGGGGCTGGGGAGAAAAGAAGTGAGATCTGAGCCCTGCCTTCCACTATTCATCCTTCCCAGCCTCCCCTGGGGGGAAACCCTGAGTTCTTCTGTCTTGGGGGCCTGAAAGAGACAGAGGGAGAGACCTGAGGTTTCTTTGGGAGTCTGAGCAAGCAAGTTAATCCTGTAAAATTGGAAGTGGCTTAGAGGATCTGGGAAACAGAGGATTCACCCAGGGGATCGTTGAGTACTTTAAGTCCCTGATTACGCACCACCTGTTTTGGTTTCTCCTCCCATCCTTGGGAAGAGGAGACCCAACCCTTAGGGCAGTTAACCTAGAGAAAGATATGGAAAGATGAGGGTGACCGCCGTAGGGGAGTGACACAGGAGAGGCACCACACTTAGGATCGCAGCTTGCAGCCCTTCTCATTGAGCACTCAGCACGGAGGCTTTGGGTCTCCTGCGGAAGTGATCTCATTTAAGCACCGCTGAAAGCCCTGTGAGGGTTTATCGGTCCTGTTCCACAGATGGGGAGACTGAGGCTTGGAGAGATTAGATCACCAGTCCCACTGAAGCTGCAAGGGGATACCTGAGACGTGGATCTTCAGGAAACAAAGGAAGAGTCACCTTTGACGGGATCTCTTCTCAGTGAGTAAGAGTCTAGCCTGGTAGGAACATGGTGAGAGTGCTGGGTCCCCTAGCTTGACCCCAGACACCTAAGGACTGTATTGTCTTATGGGGATGAAAGGACTCAGAACTGGAACTTGCAGCTCCAAGGGGGATCCTCCTCAGGGAGAGAAAGGCAGCCTGGGTATAGAGCCCAGCTTGGGCTGCAGGGCTTGATGACACCAATCAGGCAGTAAAGGCAGCTCTCGGGAGACTTCTGATCAAGTAACAGAGTGATGGTGCCCAACCACAGAGACACAGGGGTGCCTGTCTGAAGACGCAAGGGGCCTGCCGCCCAGGGAACTCTGCTGGAACAGGAGCCCGACCCGAGTTCAAGTGTCTCCAGGGGACATGGGGATGCGCCTTCATAGAGACCACTAGGCAGTTCTCGATGCACCTGTTACTTGGTCCAACTCTCTAAGGGACCTTTAGGATAGGAGAAAAATAAACGTAAAATGGGGAGTGAGGTTGGATAGATGGGAGGGTTTGAAAGATACCTTAATGATCCCTGGGGTAAATGCCCTTCTGAAAGAGGAACCTTTAAAAATAATTAAGGGCTTTGGCTATTAAAGTGTAGCACGAACAGTCTACAAATCCGCACATGGGATAAAACTGCTTAGAACTAAATACACACACACACACACACACACTGCTGAAATCTAAATAGGCTCAATGGATTGTACAGTGTCCATCTCCTGGTATATATTGCGATGCTCTCAGCGGGGGATGAATTAGAGGGGAGCTAGCCTGTAGGCAGGGAGATTCGTTAGTTAAAGATGCTAGTGGCATGCATTTGGGTAATACTGTGGTGACTGGGGAGAAACGTGTGTGTGTATGTGTGTGTGTGATAGAAACTGATAGTGTTAGTCGCTCAGTCATGTCCGACTCTTTACGACCCCATGAACTGTAGCCCACCAGGCTCCACTGTCCATGGAATTCTCAAGGCAAGAATACTGGAGCAGGTTGCCGTTCCCTTCTCCAGGGGATCTTCCCAACCCAGGGATCAAACCTGTGTCTCTTGCATTGAGGGGCAGAGTCTTTACCGTCTGAGCCACCAGGGAAGCCCAAGTCCTTCATGATTATGCAGGATGCTACTGTTGGGTGAAACTGGATGAAGAATACATACGATCTGTCTGTATTATTTCTTACAACTGCATGTGAGTCTACAATTATCTCAAAAGGAGAAAAGGTATGCTGCTGCTGCTGCTGCTGCTGCTGCTAAGTCACTTCAGTCGTGTCCGACTCTGTGTGACCCCATAGACGGCAGCCCACCAGGCTCCCCCATCCCTGGGATTCTCCAGGCAAGAACACTGGAGTGGGTTGCCATTTCCTTCTCCAATGCATGAAAGAGAAAAGTGAAAGTGAAGTCGCTCAGTCTGTCCGACTGTTAGCGACCCCATGGACTGCAGCCCACCAGGCTACTCCGTCCATGGGATTTTCCAGGCAAGAGTACTGGGGTGGGGTGCCATTGCCTTCCCCGGGAGAGAAGGTATAAAAGGCAAAAAATACGGTGCATTCTGTTCCCTTGTGTGCATGTGTGCTCAGCTGTGTCCGACTCTTTGCGACCCCATGGACTATAGCCCACCAGACTCCTCTGTCCATGAAATTTTTCAGGCACGAATACTGGAGCGGGTTGCCCTTTCCTTCTCCAGGGGATCCTCCTGACCCAGGGATCGAACCCTTGTTTCTCGTGACTCCTGTGTTGGCAGGCAGATTCTTCACCCACTGTGCCACCCGGGAAGCCCTGTGTTCTCTTAACAGAGCTCTAGTCTCTGCTGCAAAGGAAGGCAAAGGCAGGAAAGAAACAAGCTCTTGACTCACGAGCTCTCGCAATGTAGAAGACAGAGGAGAACGACCCACGTTACACTTAATCACACAAACGTATCTCGTTGTTTAGAGGGAAAAACTGAGGCTCAGGGTTGCAAACTCATTGGCCTGCAACCACACTGCCTCTTAGCATCCCAGGCCCGGTCCTCTGACTCCAAAGCCCGGGTGCTCTCCACCACATCACCAAATTGGTAGTGTTTCTATTTCCGGAGCCCCAGGAAGTATGCACTCTCTGGGTAGGCTTTGCTCAAGAGGAAGACCAATGGGTCAGTTCCATCAAGTATCCATTAAGTACTTTGCCACCAAGAGCACGCAGTTTTAAAAAGAAACCAATAAAGGAGATTTCCCTGGTGGTCCAATGGTTGAGACTCTGCGTGCCCACTGCAGAGGGTACAGATTCAACCCCTGGTCCTGGAAATGAGATCCCACAAGCTGTGACACAGCCAAAACAATTTTTAAAGACATTCTTTTAAAGTAATGAAACAAGACCCCTCTCCTCAAGAATCTGTGTTTGTGCACAGGAGACTAGTGCACCTAGGGATGGGGTGGACAGGGTCAAGGAAGTCTTACCCATTTACCTTTTTTTTCCTGTATGTAATTGACTTGGTCTTACTGATAGATATAAAGGAAAGAATTCCTTTGGTGAAAGCAAATGCCTTGAAAACAAAGTCCATGGGTTCATGTTTATTCTTCCTTTCAAAGCTTCCGATCTTCTAATCTCCGCTGTCCCTTTTATGTTTCTTCCCTAGTGTTTTGGAAGAAGTTTTTATTCCATTACTTGTTAGCTTTAACATTTTGTTTAAAAATTCTTTAACTTGTAATCATTCAATATTTTTATTTTGAGATCCCTGAGTGATAAAGAAATTAAGAAAAGTATAACCAACATCGACATTCCCACTACCCATCATTAGTGCGTCAATCACCAATCTATTGCCTCTCACCTCCAAATCCACCATTGTTTGCCCAGCTTGGTGATACTGGAGCTTTGACCTGTAAATACTTCTCCTCTCTCAGCTGGCGCAATGTCAGACTCTGTAAGTGAAGGATACTGGAAGTGCACTGCAAAGCATAGCAAAGGAAGGGGATTCTTTTCCTGGTTCCTGTGTCCAATTCCCGCTCCCAGGGCACAGCTGTGAGCAGCATATGGGAGACCCGGTTGTGCTCACCCTCCAGCAAGTGACAGTAGCTCCCGGGTTTGCAGCTTCCTGGTTGCCAGTTGCGGGTCAGTTCTGGCTGAAGCACTTCGGTAAACTCTGGGGGATCCCTCTCAGGTCTGAACCTCAGTCTTGGGTTGTGGGGCCCTCTTGCAAGTGTGCTCCTTCTTTGGAGGCCCTCTCTTAGCCCTGTTCCCCATGTGTGTTCCTAGAGAGGTCCCTTTTACTGCTTTTGGGCTTTCCTGGTGGCTCAGATGGTAAAGAATCTGCCTGCAATGTGGGAGACCTGGGTTCAATCCCTGGGTTGGGAAGATCCCCTGGAGAAGGGAATGGCGACCCACTCCAGTACCCTGGCCTGGAGAATCCCATGGACAGGGGCTACAGTCCATGGGGTCTCAAAGAGTCAGATGCAATGGAGCGACTAACACTTTCACTTTTACCCCTTTTAGAAGGCAATGGCAGCCCACTCCAGTACTCTTGCCTGGAGAATCCCATGGACGGAGGAGCCTGGTGGACTGCAGTCCATGGGGTCGTTAAGAGTCGGACATGACTGAGCGACTTCCCTTTCACTTTTCACTTTCATGCATTGGAGACGGAAATGGCAGCCCACTCCAGTGTTCTTGCCTGGAGAGTCCCAGGGACGGGGGAGCCTGGTGGGCTGCCGTCTCTGGGGTCACACAGAGTCGGACACGACTGAAGTGATGCAGCAGCAGCAGTAGAATTTAGTTTACTAGAATTTTATTTTTAGTAGAATTTAGTTACCAGAATTTTATTTTATGTTAAATGTTCCGTGGGAGTCCTATCTCCTGTTTGGACCTTGGCTGATACATTTAGAAAGGTTAATTGGGGGACCTCCCTGGTGGCCCAGTGGTTAAGAATCTGCCTTGCAATGCAGTTGGATGCAGGTTCAATCCGTTCAATCCCTAGTTGGGGAACTAAGATCCCATATACTGAGGAGCAGCTAGAGAGCGTGTGCTGCAACTGACATCCCACACAGCCAAATCAATAAGTAAATTAAACACTTAAAAATATATAGTTTGTGATATTAGCTTGTTTTTAAGTGAATTATACATTACAGGTATAGTTAAGACCCTCTAACTGATCCCTGGTGGCTCAGAGGTTAAAGTGTCTGCCTGCAATGCGGGATACCCGGGTTTGATCCCTGGATCAGGAAGATCTTCTGGAGAAGGAAATGGCAGCCCACTCCAGTATTCTTGCCCAGATTATCCCATGGATGGAGGAGCCTGGTAGGCTACAGTCCACGGGGTCGAGAAGAGTCGGACACGACTGAGCAACTTCACTTCCCTTCCAGTTTTATACCCTTTCTCTAAGAATGAACCATTATTATGAGTTTGAGGTGAGTCCTCACACTTAAGAAAACTTTTACATCCATTCACATGTAATCGCAAATATATTGTGCTATTTTTATATCTTAAAATGTATATAAGTAGCATACTCTTCATATCATTCTGAAGAGTGTTTCTATCCATCCAACATGACATTATTTAAAACTATCCGTGTGGGTATGTATAGCTGACCTTCCTTATCCACAGATGCAGAACCCACAGATATGAGGGCCATGCCATTGCATACGGGGCTACGAACATCAGTGGATTTTGTTGTTTGGGGGGGGTCCTGAAACCAGTCCCCCATGGATACTGAGGGGTCTGATTTATTCCTTTTAAATGGCTGAACAGTATTCCACCATATAAACATATCACATGTCGTTAATGCATTCCCCTGTAAGTATTCATTTATATTGTTTACATTATTTGGCCACTTGTAATCAAGTATGTAGTATATATCCCATGTGTACACACACCAGACTACTCCAGGTAACATATTAATACCTAGAAACTGAATTTTTTCACTAGGTCTTAGAGTGTGTGCATTTTAAGATGCTATTAGCTGCTTTTTAGTTGCTCTCCAAGGGGCATTACACTTCCACCAGATGTATATTACAGTATTATTTTCCTCACATCCCCACCAACACTTTATACTGTTAGACCTCTTAATTTTTCCCAATTGAATGGGTGAAAAAACAACATCTCACTTTTCCTTTTAGGGCCTTAGTGACCAAATGAATATCCTCCTACGTAAGTTGTCTGTTCGTATTGTTTCTCTACTTTTCGGTTAGGTTATCTTTTCTTATAGATTATAGAAATTCTTTATAAATTCTGATAGATGCACTGTATATTGCAAATATCTCCCAGTAAATTGCCCACCTTTTAATCTTGTTTGTATATTTTG
>SJYX01004515.1:71685-95766 GCA_006410675.1 Oreotragus oreotragus
CTACCTTATGATGAGCTAAACACCATACTTCATTCAGATTTCCTTAGTTTTTATCTAACGTTCTTTTTCTGTTCCAGAATCCCCTTCAGGATTCCACGCTGTGTTTATCATCATGGCTCCTTAGTTTCTGTTTGGCTGTGACAGTTTCTCAGACTTTTCTTATTTGGTCGGGTATTCTGTAGAATATTCCTCAACTGGGATCCATCTGATACTTTTTCTTATGATTAGACTGGGATTATAGGTTTCTGAGAGGGAGACCATAGAGGTAAAGAGCTATTCCCATCACGTTATTCCAAGGGTACATGCTATCAACATGAGACATCACTGTTGACATTGACCCTTATCACCTTGGTTGAGGCAGTGCTTGTCAGATTCCTCCCGTGTAAAGTTTCTCTTTCCTCTCCCTTTCTATACTGGACTCTTTGGAAGGAAGTCACTACATATATCCCACACTTAAGGAGAGAGGAGTTATGCTCCATCTCCTTGAGGGCAGAGTCTCAACAAAAATATTCAGAATTTTTCGGCACGATTTGCCTATTCTCCCTATTTGTTTACTCAGCCATTTATTTCAGTACAGACTCATGGGTATTTATTCACTTTAGATTATAAATGAATGGGGCTTCCCTGATGGTTCAGATGGTAAAGAATCCGCCTGCAGTGTGGGAGACCTGGGTTCACTTCTTGGGTTGAGACGATCCCCTGGAGGAGGACATGGCAAACCTCTCCAGTATTCTTGCCTGAAGAATCCCCATGGACAGAGGCTGGCAAGCTACAGTCCATAAGGTCGCAAAGAGTCGGACATGACTGATTGATTAGGCACATAAATGAATACCATGGGGTTTTTGTTTGCTTTATTTTTAATTGGAGGATAATTATTTTACAATATTGTGATGGTTTCTATTTTGGTTTGGTTTTGGTTTTTCCCTCAGATTGTTCCAGCTTTGGCCACTGGGCACTCTCAGTTGACTCCTATGTCTCCTGAACAAACATCCATCAATGTGAGTTGTTTTGTATTTGAGTGCTCTTTCTTTCTGACAAAACAAATGCCCTAGGATCATCTGGTATATTTCCTGCCCCAGTTCTAGAACCAGCCACGTCTCTAAGGAACCCTGGCTCCCTTCACTGAAAAATGGAATTAAAAACCAAGATCTGAGAACTAGGTGTGATCATTACTACCAGGGTCACTGTTCCTAGGCCCTCTCAGCCAGCACAGCAAGGAAATATTCTGTGTATACTAACTTGGGCATGCATACATATCTATATAAGGTTCTATATGTAACCATCTGTATCTATCTTAAACTAAACGTAAATCCATTCCGATGTCTCCAGCTCTAATCCATCAGCGCATGGATCATTCTAGCCTCAGTCTCTTTTTCAGCTGTAATTTCCCACTTCAACAGTGAGAAGCCCATCGATTAATTTAAATGTCTGAGTCCGGTATACACATATAGTGGTTCAGAATTGTTCAGAATTAACTTTTTCATTACAATTTAATTATATTATAAATATGTAATTAATGTTCATTGATTTATTCTTTAACCATGAATTATTTAGCAGTTTGGTTTTGGGGACTTCCCTGGTGGTACAGTGAATACGAATCTGCCTGCCAATGCAAGGGACACAGGTTTGATGCCTGGTCTGGGAAGATTCCAGATGCCTGGAGCAACTAAGCTCGCGCACCACAACTACTGAGCCCATCCTCTAAGAGCCTCTGAACTGCAACTACTGAAGCCTGCACACCTAGAGTCTGGCCTCCACAGCAACAGAAGCCACTGCAAGAAGCCCGTGACCCACAGCTCGAGAGAAGCCCTTGCTCGCCTCAACTGAAAAAAGGCCTCACACAGCAACAAAGACCCAGTGCAGTTGAATAAATAAATAAAATTATATATAAAAAATAAGTTTGGTTTTCAGTTTCAAAACATAGGAGATCTCGATAGATTTATTTTTATGGTTGATTTCTACTTTTCTCACATGTGGTCTGAAAACAGGTTCTATATAACGTTGATTCTCTGGAATGTTTTGAGACTTCGTCTAGGATCTAATCGGAGAAGGCAATGGCACCCCACTCCAGTACTCTTGCCTGGGAAATCCCATGGACGGAGGAGCCTGGTAGGCTGCAGTCCATGGGGTCGCTAGGTGTCAGACATGACTGAGCAACTTCACTTTCACGCATTGGAGAAGGAAATGGCAACCCACTCCAGTGTTCTTGCCTGGAGAATCCCAGGGACGGGGGAGCCTGGTGGGCTGCCTTCTATGGGGTCGCACAGAGTCGGACACGACTGACTCAACTTAGCAGCAGCAGCAGCAGCTAGGATCTAATATATGTTCTATTTCAGTAACACTTCCATGTGTGATTGGAAAAAAAAATGTATAAATTTGGGTACTTCTACTCTAGGCTATTAAACGCATCATTATGAAAATGTAGAAAGTATATAAATGTTCGAGATAATGTGAAATGAGTAAAAAAAGAACACTAAACACAGGCTATATGTGCAGCAGTGTAAACTATTTCAGGCCTAAAAACAAAGTCAGGAGAAGAATAAGCAAAAGTGAAAACAAGAATTAAAAAATAGTCACGGAGGGGGGTGAGTCTAAGTACATTTTTTCTCTTTCAAAATAGTATTTAATGTTGTTTTGTTGTTTTTTATAATTTATAAAACTAAAAAAAAAAATCATCCCAGAAGAAACTGGTTCGACAAATTAACAAAGGATCACTTCATTGTACAGATATTTTTTGAGCTCCTGCGAGGTGTTGGGCATCATGCTGGGTCCTATGGGTCCAGGGATCTATGAATGAGAAGAAAAGGTCAGTTAAGACTCTTTAGATCGAGAGAGGCAGACAGTGAAGGGTGCCGGAGAGGTCCAGACACAGAGCAGCTGGGAGACAGAAATGAGAGAAATGCATGTAGGTTCAGCAGGGAGGACAAGGTATGCAGTGTCCTTGGGGGACCAGCGGGGACCATAGAGGAGCTCAAGGATCTGTGTGTGGACACTGGAAGGGACCACAGGCAAAGGGGAGACCTGGAGTAATAATAAAATGTGATGTCTGCATAGACTGTAACTTACAGAATCTTCCAACACGCACACACGCACACAATCTCATTGCTCTTATCTTTATGCTCTCTACCCTGTGAGGCAGATATTACTATTTTTATGCCCAGTTTTTACAGAGTTGGAAACTGAAGTTCAGAGAGCAGAAGCAGCTTGTCCAAGGTTCCACAAGTAGTAAGCGACAGGGTCAGGACTCAGACTCTAGTTTTTTAGTTCCAGGTAAAGATTCCTTCATGGAAACCCCTTCCTAGAAAAGAACTTCTTTTCAGTGCACTTAGAGCCACAGAGGACTTCCTGGTGGCCCAGTGGCTAGGACTTCATGTTCCCAAGACAGAGGGGCCTGGGTTTGATCCCTGGTCAAGGAAANTTTTTTAGTTCCAGGTAAAGATTCCTTCATGGAAACCCCTTCCTAGAAAAGAACTTCTTTTCAGTGCACTTAGAGCCACAGAGGACTTCCTGGTGGCCCAGTGGCTAGGACTTCATGTTCCCAAGACAGAGGGGCCTGGGTTTGATCCCTGGTCAAGGAACTAGATCCCGCATGCCGCAGTTAAGACCCAGTAAAGCCCAATAAATCACTTTTAAAAAAAGAAAGAAGGAGTCATTAAAATGGCTCAGCAAAGCTGTCGCCTTCAGGGAGAAAGGATATTGTCAAAATGTCTTCTCAAGGAAGCACAAATGTGAAAACAGACATTGAGAATCAGGCGAAGCCACCAGCTGGGCAGACACAAGACTGAGCTGGATATTTTGTGGAGTTAGACTCTTATTCTTTGTTGGCTGCAGAAAGGGCTCATCTAACCCCCACTCCCAACCTCCAGCACCATGCTCCAAGGCACCAAACCACAGTGCTCTCAGATCTCAAGGCCACAAGCAGCCATGGGCCCAGGCTAGGCGTTCAAGTTGGGTTACTGCTCCGTATTCAGTTGAAAAAAATATGGTGTATACATTTTGGCATATCAGTATATATCAATATCATTAAAAGGGTCATTGAAAACATTTTAAGATGTGAAAGATGAAAACGTAGCTCAGGAGGCAAGCATTCCAAGCCAAGGGAGGAGAGTGTATGAAGACCTTGGGCTAGAAAGGGGCTGGGGGGCCAGAGAGAGGCGGCTGTGATGGCGGGAGGAAGGCACAGGCCAGTTGGTGAATAAAATAGAAACCCATTTAAGTGAATATGTGAGGGACCTAAAAAATAATACAAATGCATCTATATAACAAAATAGAAACTGACTCACAGAAAACAAACTTATGGTTACTGAAGGGGAAATGTGGGGGGAGCAGATAATAAATTAGGAGAATGGGATTAACAAACTACTATGCATAAAATAGATAAGCAAGAAGAGCTTGGTGTACGGTACAGGGGACTATATTCAATATCTTGTAATAACCTATAATGGAAAAAAAATCTGAATATATATATATCAGAAACAGAATCACTTTGTTGTACACCTGAAACTAATGCGATTTTTTAAAAGAAAGGAAATGCATATAAGTGAATAACAACTGAAATGCATTATAAGAGCCAGTTGTCACCTCCAAGCTCCTACCCGCTTTCCCAGAAAAGTTCTATGCAGCATATAGACTTCGAATCAGACAACTCAGGGCCACAGCACTCTACATTTCTTGGGTCCCAGCTGCTACCCTGGATTCCTGGTGCCTTCCCTCCAGCCCAGGATCCTCACCAGGGGATGGTATCAAGGTCAGAGTTCAGGGGAGATGAGGGCTGGAAAGCCTGCCTTATAACAGGTGTACCCAAAGGCCAGTGCCCTGCTTCCATCCGGCATTGCAATCCTCGTTCAGCCGACCTGAAGGCGCTCAGTGGAGGGCCAGTTTCATGGAGAAGGGCCAGTGCAGGACGCGGATCCCTCGGTCGGAATCCCCCTACTCGGTCAGCCATCCTTGGGCTGAATGCCTCCATGTCTGCACCCGTGAAAATGAGGCCATCTGCTCCATCCACCTCGAGTTGCGGGGGAGAGGAGGCGGTAAATAAGATCATAAAGTACTTGACACACCTGGCCTTAAGTTGAGCCTGGTACATAATAAGCACTCAATAAACGTGGTGTTATTTCTACCCCCACTCTCGTGGCTGGGAAAAGGATAACCAGGACGCAGAGGAACAGGAGGGCTACTGGGCTTCGGCGTGTGCGTCCCCGCCGCCCCATCCCTCCCGCCCAGCCAAGGGCAGCGCCAAGGGCGGACACAGAGGCCGCTTCGGCCCGGGGCGGCGCGCTGCCCCTACCCCCGCCCCTGTCGTCGCGCGGATCCTCCCGAGCATCCAACTTCATTTCCACTTCAATTTTATCTGCGGCCGGGGAGCCGGGCGGGAGATAGGAGGCCGGCCCTGACACGAATTAGCCCGGAGATTGCCCGATACGCTGGCCGGGCTCGGCGCGCGCCCGCCTCCCTCCTCGCGTCTCCTTTGTGTCTTCCTGGCGGCTCCCGCCCGCCGCCCTCACTCCCGCCGCGCCCGCCCCGGGGCCAGCGAGCTTGTTTGCTTTTGGCCACGTTTACCAGACCGAGGCGGGCGGCGGCGCGGGGCTCCCACCCCCGCAGGGCCGTCGGGGCGCGCGGGGGGCCTCGCTGCTCCTCCCCAGGCCCCTCACCTTCCCACGGCCGGGGTCGGGGGCGGGGGGGAAAAGCCTGGGAGCCCAGGGGAGCCCCGCCGGAGGGGGCGCCCTCCTGGAGGCCCTGTCTCTGTGTTGTTCAGTCGCTCAATCGTGTCCGACTCTTTGCGACCTCCACGGGCTGCAGCACGCCAGGCTTCCCTGACCTTCACCATCTCCCTGAGTTTGCTCAAACTTGTGTCCATAGACGGAAGGGTTTCCCTGGTGGCTCAAATGGTAAAGAATCTGCCTGCAATGCCGGAGGCCCGTGTTCGATCCCTGGGTGGGGAAGATCCCCTGGAGAAGGGAATGACAACCCACTTCAGTATTCTTGCCTGGTGAATGGTGAATTCCATGGACGGAGCAGCTTGGCAGACTACAGTCTGTGGGGTCCCAAAGAGCTGGACACGACTGAGCGAATAACACCATCTCCTCCTGTGCCACCCCTTCTCCTGCTGCCCTCAGTCTTTCCCAGCATCCAATGAGCCAGGGCCTTGTAAAGGCCATCCTATTGAATCTTCCCAAGAACCCCGAGGAATGATGAGAGAAAGGGAAACCGAGGCTCAGAGAGGCAAGGCTACTTGCCCAAGGCCTACACACACTTAAGCTGTTCGGCCGAGATTTGGGGAAGAGCGGGTCTGGCATATTTACAGATTTGTGGTCCTTCTTTTCCTTAATTGTTCTCCAAATTTATTGCAAGACAGGAAGCCCTATAAGATGGGAACAAAGGAGGCACTGGGGTATCCAAAGGGGACAGGGTAAGGACTTCCTCCCACTTCTGCCCCAAGGTGCCCCTACCGACACACCCCCTCCCTGGGTCCCTCCCACTTCCCCCTACAGTCCCCACCCTCACTCCCAGCTCCACCCAGAGAGGCCTCTTTGCCCTGTACCAGCTAGAAGCTGGCTCTGAGACCCCAGGGGTCTTCCCCTGACCTTCCCCCAGGCCTGGAGAGGGGAGGTGAGCCCTACCATGCTCCCCACCTCTGTTTCCGGGGTGCTGCTGGGGAAAATTTATGTCCCTCTCAGGTTTGGGAACTGATCCCACACTAAAAAGAAAGAAGAAAGAGAGAAAGAAATGATTTTAATTTTTTTTAGGTCCAGAAATGAAGCAGAAGTGAGTAAATTTTAATGAAACGGTGCAAAAATGACATCATTTACTCAGAAATCATTAATTTGTCAGCATTAATATTTCAGCTACAACATTGCCTGTCATTTTGTGCCTGCAATGACTGATAAATCTATAAAAGCGTGCTGCTAATTTACTGAATATTTATGTGCAGTGTCATTTGCGGAGTAAGAATGGAATTTATTTCGTGCCGAGTTCTGCGGGAGAACATTCCCCACAAACCTTCACCCTGGTGGGTGGGGGAGGGCAAGGGGAGATTCCAAACTTCCTGGAAAACTGATGACAAGGTGGGGACAAAGGGGACCCCTGGGGCTTAGTCCCCCCACCCCGCTCTCCAGCTCTGGTGCACTCCAGAGGGACCCTTTCGCTTATGCTCTGATGCTCTGATGGTTTAAAGGCACTTTGGGAACTCCCTTCCCTCCCCGACCCTGGGGAATCCAAATTTTACCTTCAAATGTTTCTGCTCCCAGGAAGGCACCCTGGCTTCTCCTGCCCCTGCATTGCAGTTGTGGGGCTACTGCTTACTGGATGTAGGGCCGGCCTTTAGTAGAGAGGATGGATGTGGGCAGCCCGATTCCTACTCTGGCTCTGTGAATGGTCTCAGAAATCTGGGCCTCAGTGTTCTCATCTGGAACATGGGGACACTACCAGTACCTGTTCCTGAGACTGGGGACTGACAGGCCTAGTGCGTGGAAAGCTCCTCAGCAGAGGACTTGGGAATCATCAGCTGCCACCTTTGTTAAAGGAATCAGCACATAATCTCTGCTCCTGAAATGTCCCTTTCCCAGGTCTGTTTCTCCAGATGAGAAGTGGGGGGCCCTGAGATCCCATTCCCATGGCCCCAAGAGGTTCTCAAAGGAGAGCCCAACCCCCACCCCACTCCCTCCGCATCTCCACGTGCTTGAGTGATCAGAATTCTGAGAATCTGCCCATATACAACTTCCTGAAGCACCAGCTGGTTCCCCACCCCCACCCCACCCCAACCCTGCCCTGGAAGCTGTTTGGGGAAAGGATGGTTGGCCTTTGAAATGCCTCCATTTTACAGAGAGCAAAATCAAGGCCTTGAGAGGGGAACTCGAGTCTGACGGCCCTTCACCCCACTTCCCATCCCCCATCCCAACCGGAACACAAATCACAAGGCTTCAAGGTTTGCACAATTCTGCTCAATTTCCTGCCTGAATGGCACAGGGCCTGACCCTCTGCAGGTGCTCAGGAAATGTTCGTGGAATCAATAAAGAGCAGCTAAATCTCCCATCTTCTGCGAGCTTTGTCTCCCCCTCCCTCCTGCTCCCCACACTCGTCAGGGGTGGACTCGGGTGGTGGGTGGTGGTGGTAAGGGCAGTCAAACCCTGCTAGGAAATGCCTCTCCAAGCGTTCCTTTTTCTTCTTTGCTGAGGCACGTCTCTCCATGAAGGCTTCCCTGGACCACTGCATAAGTCTGCTCAGGGATCTGCCTGCCTCCACTTCCCTACTCTGATGCGGTCAGCACAGGGCTTTGTGAAGAGCAGCCCTGAGCGGTGCATGCTTATTCAGTCGTGTCCAACTTCTCTGCAACCCCATGGACTGTAGTACGCCAGGCTCCTCCATCCTCCTCCAGGGGATCTTCCTGACTCGGGGATCGAACCCACGTCTCCGCATTGCAGGTGGATTCCTCACCGCTGAGCCACCAGGAAAGCCCCCATCTGTCACTCAAAGAGCTGCAGTGGCTCCCACAGCCTGTGCGTGGCACTCCCATGCCCTCCCAGGTCCTTCACATCCAGCTCCTCTTCATTCTCTCACAGACTCATCCACTTCTTAATATACACATCCCATGTTTTCTAGTCTCTAAGCCTTTGTTGACCCTTCTGCCGAATGTCACCCTGTTCCTCACGACAAAATCCCATCTGTCCTGCAAGGCCCATTGCAGCCAGGAAAGGTCTAGAAAGCTTGCGATCCCCTCCAAATGCTTCCTTATTCCAAGCAGGGCTGAGGCCCGGGGAGCCACGCATCGTCTTCTGAGGGCCCTGGTGTGGAAGAACCTCTCAGCTAGAGGGGAGGGGTGCTCACTGTCTGAATCCAGGGGAGAATACTGGATTGGTGGCGGGGGGCGGAGACGGGGGAGACGTGAGCTCTCATACTTACAGATTACAACTGTGTGGCCTTGACCTTGCCATCCTCTGTCTATGAAATGGGCTGGTCCAGCTGGCTCCCATCCATATGAATCTGTTATGTCCACAGCTGCATCCTGGCACACGCTTCGTGCTGGGCAGACAGCATCCCATTCATACGGTCCTGTGACTTAGTGTGATCCAGGCATCACTGGGTGAACCTCAGGAAAGGCAGAGGGGTTGCTGTGATACTGTCATTGCAGAGCAACACACTTTCCCACAAACAATGCAGTGGCCCTGTGAGTTGATCTTTCCTGTGCCCATTTCACAGAGGAGGAAGGTGAGGCTGGAAGGTAAAGTGACTGGCTGAAGTCTCACAACCAGGCTCCTAGGTCCAAATCCAGTGCCCTTCTAGCTGCTGAATCCAAATGCTCTTAGAATAAACCCTAGTCCTCTGTGCCCTGCATGCTGGAGCCCCTGAGACCCTCTCCAAGACACTCTCTCCTGCGTCAGAATCACACTGCCCGTCTGGTTGTTCCTTTGACACTCTAAGCTCATTCTCTCTCCTTTAGAGTTGTTGTTCCCTCGGCCTGGAAAAAGCTCATCCTCCCCTTTCAGCGCTCAGCTCTAATGTCGCCATCTCCACAGGCCTTCCGTGCCCACCCAAACTGAAGTAGATGTTCACTTCCTTTCCCTTCCTTCCGCCACCTGAAATGGTCTTCTACACCTGTGTCCACCACGCGGGAGGGGACTTGGCTGCCTTGCACACCCCTGAAGGCCCAGTGGGCGAGGGTGGCTGTTGGTTAGACGGATGTATCCTTGGGGTGTGTAACACAGCAGAACTGTGAGGTCCCGTCTTCCAGGAGATGAGATGGGGGCTCTGGGGCAGGTGCGGAGGTAAGGGGGTCGGGGGACACTGGAAGATGCAACCTGCTCCCAGGAGCTGGACCTGAGAGGGAGAGGATGAAGCTGGGAGGCACCTCCCCACCTCGTCCTCACCATCACCCACCGCCACCCCCCCACCCCATGCCTCACACTCATTTCCTTCCTGGAGTCAGTCTCATTTGCTTTCCCTAAAAGCTGCTGGAGGAGCCAATATGTACGTGATGAATATTTCATCTCCTGAGCGTGGGTTTGCGGGAGAGCTGCGATCACCTGGGGAGGGAGTGCTGCCCAGCCGTGCCTGAGAAGGAGGGGGCCTGAGAGGGGTGCTGGCGGTAGCATCTCAAAGATGCAGTTTCCAGGGCTCATCCACCTGCTCCCTCAGACACCCTTGGCATGGGGAGGCTCAGAGCAGCTGGGGCAGCCATGAAACTGGGGCACAGATACTTCCTGCCCCCTGGGGCTCACAGTCCTCCTTTGGGGTTCGCCTCTGGCTAGGGGCAGAATTGACCATAGGCTCAGGGGTTTGCATTGCCCAAGCTAAAGCTTCAACTGAGACAGGCCTAAGGTCTGTCCTGGTCATCGCGTAGAGCAGTGTCTCAGCTGGGATCCTGAGCATCTTCTCATCCCGTGGACCGAAGCTGGGAAACTGCAGACTGAGAAAGGGAGGAGGGACAGATAAAGCACTGTGTGTCGAGTGGGGCAGGGCAGGAACCGGGAGCGGCCAGACAGTCCTGGGCCATGTCTATCCTCAACCCCTCCATCATGCTCCCCAGCACTCATGACCTCAGCGTCCCCATGGGGATGGCCCAACGGAGCCTCTCCAGCTCTGGAGTCGGGGGGTCCTGGCTGTCCACCATCTGCTCTTGCCCCGGCCGAGTGACTGCTGAACTTCTCCGAGCCTCAGTCTCCTCGTCTGAAGAGTGGCATCAGTCACGCCACCGGGCAGGTTGATTCTGTGGGGCCAGCAGAATGCCTGGCACATAGGAAGTACGCAAGGGTTTCAAGGGCTACACACACACACACACACACTCTCAGTACCACCATTCCAGTTCCTGGAGCGTCCACTTCTGGTTAGAAAACAAAGGACCAGCCGTTGAGTCTTCCTTCAGCCAGGTTCTCTGTCCTCTCCCTGCACCCTGTCCGCCCCTTGCTGCCCGCCCCACTCCATGGCCTGAGCCTCTGCTCCCTAATCAACTGAGAAGGAAGGACCTTGGTCTTATCAGCCAGCCCTGGATCCACATGGCCCTTTCCTGGGGACCCCTCACCCCCAGGCCTGACCCTCTGCAGCCAGCTCCTGTCCCCCACAAGCCCTCCCTGGCCAGGAGCAATCCCAGTGTTCTCATCCCCACCCACCACATTACCCTCTGAATACTCTCATTATACCATTACTAATTAGGGCTGCCCAGCAAATTGGCGGCTGCATTAGAGGGAGATGGTGCGCAGGAGCATATGGCATAATATCGTATTAATGAACACTCTAAATTCAAACCCGGGTCAGCTGCTCGCTTCTCGCCAGTGTCACCCACGCTAGAGGGAGGGAGGGGAGAAAGAGGCAGTCAACCCTTCCCTCACTTTCCTCGCCTCTCTCCAAACACACAATCTCCAGCGTGGGCTGCTGGAGTTTTTTTTTTTTTTTTCATCATATCTAAAGAATGTGGAGAGAAAGACAAGAGTCCAAGCCTTCGAAGGTGGTGGGGGCTTGCAGAGAGACCTCCCCCTCCCAATTATGTACACTGAGCATGGTCAGGGAAAAATAATAATTAATAATAATAAACCAGGCCTGTGAGCCACATTATCTCTGACTCCCAATAATCCCTGGAGGGGGTTTTAGCACTGAGGGTAAACCCAGGGCCGCAGTGGCGGTGCAGCTTTCTTAAGATGCCGCAGCCGCTGAATTGGAAAGTCCAGAGAAGAGGGACAAGCCTGAGGAGATGGAAGAAGACCCCTGCCAACCCTCTCTCCCAGTCCAGGAGAGCCAGAGACCCCCAGACCCCCAAGGTCAACCAGTGAATTCAGGGAGAGAACTCAGACCCAGATTCCAGTCTTCGAGTCTCTGGGTGATGCTGGGGGTCGGTTCCCCTTCCCTCCCTCAGTAGGTTGCGAGTTCAGCTCTTGGCACTCAGATCAGCAGCCCAGGGCTGGATGAGGTCCTTCTTCTCCTCCTCTCTCTCCCTCACCTCTTTCCCGCGTTTCTCAGAGGAATGCAGAATTCACCGGCTGGTTTTGGAGGCGCCCTCCCGCCTCCCTGCATCTTGGGAGGAGGAGGTCAACGGGGAGACATTGGTGAGTGGGGGCCACATTGGGGATGGTCCGAGGAGCCTCAGAGAGGATGTGAGCTCTGATCAAGTCTCCTGAGTTGGGTGAGAGGACCCTGTACGACAACTGACTCTCCCTCTCCCCCAGCCAAGGGGGCAGCGCCCAGCCATGCCCATCCGGGGCTGTCCAAGGCACCCTGACTCCCGCTGCTGAGTGGAAAGGGCCTCCCCGTACCATCCTCCTTGCTGTCTGAAGGCATCCTCAGTCCTCTAACAGAAACCGGTTTCCATGTCATCTCAAGATGAAGGGTGATTCCGTTCTGGCCACCTGCTGGGCTCAGAGCCTGGAGCAGATAGGGCTGGTATACTCAGACATGGGTCTCCACGCCCTGCCCAGGCACAGCTGTGCCCTGCAGACAGCATCTCTTGACTCCACCTCCTCTGGGAAGCCTTCCTTGGCTGATGTCACAGAGCCACGGCATCTCAAAGTGTCTTAGACACTATTTTGTGTGAGATCCCCAATTGAGGACCAAATCTGTCTCAGAGCCTGGCTAGACTCCACACCAAAGCACCCCTCCTCCATCTTCCCATCCCACCCCAATGCTGGGAGCCCAGTTCCCCAGCAGGAGGCATTTTTTGAGAGTCTCAGGTGTGCGTCTGGACTAGGAGTCAAGATAGATTGCAATTCCAAATGAGTCACAGTGCAAACCTCTTCTAGCACCTTCTCTGCCTTCAGTCTTTGTGAATTCTCTTCCTCTCACGCCCTCCCTGTCTCTACCCACCCCTGGGGATGGGGATAGGAGGAGCTGTGAAGATCAGCAGATGTTCTTGGTCCATGAAAGAGTTTATTAGGACACACTGGACGGAGCACTGGGGCCCCCAGGAGAAGACCCTCCTCTCCCAAGTTCCTGTCCTCCTCGGGGTTAATGGAGTGTGTTCGTGGAGGAGGAATTAGCGGTGGTTGGACGATGATCTCCTTCCAGGGCCCCAGAAGGAGTCTGGAGACTTCCCCTGAACTTTAACCTGCATTGTGGTTGCAGGACTCTGGGCAGTCAGTGCCTTCTCCATTTACTTTGTTGTTCTTGTTTAATCAATCAGTTGTGTCTGACTCTTTGCAACCCTCTGGACTGTAGTACACCAGGGTCCTCCATCCATGGGATTCTCCAGGCAAGAATACTGGAGTGGGTTGCCATTTCCTTCTCCAGGGGATCTTCTAATCCAGGGATCGAACCCGAGTCCTATGTCTCCTGTATTGGGAAGCAGATTCTTTACCACTGAGCCACCAGGGAAGCCCTTTGTTGCTTTTATTTATTTATTTGGCTTCTCTGAGTCTTGGTTTTGGTACGTGGGATCTTTAGTTGAAGCATGTGAGATCTAGTTCCCTGACCAGGGATTGAATCCATCCCCCCTGCTCTGGGAGTGTGGAGTCTTAGCCACTAGACCACCCCACCAGGGGAGTCCTCTCTGTTTATTCCATCCATGGGATTCTCCAGGCAAGAATACTGGAGTGGGTTGCCATTTCCTTCTCCAGGGGATCTTCTAATCCAGGGATCGAACCCGAGTCCTATGTCTCCTGTATTGGGAAGCAGATTCTTTACCACTGAGCCACCAGGGAAGCCCTTTGTTGCTTTTATTTATTTATTTGGCTTCTCTGAGTCTTGGTTTTGGTACGTGGGATCTTTAGTTGAAGCATGTGAGATCTAGTTCCCTGACCAGGGATTGAATCCATCCCCCCTGCGCTGGGAGTGTGGAGTCTTAGCCACTAGACCACCCCACCAGGGGAGTCCTCTCTGTTTAACTTTTCCATCTGTGAAATGGGTATCTATCTTGACAGTTTGGTCAAGATAGAGGGAGATGCTTCTGTGCAAGACTCACCCGCGGAGGCAGGGGGCCCTTGCCATCCTGAGTACCGCCGGACGCCTTCCCAGTCAGCTCCATCAAAAAGAAAAAGCACCTGAACAAGCCCCCCGGGCTATCAGAGCAGGATGGAGGCTGGAGGTACCTGCGCAGCGCAGCCCGGGCACGCACACTAGCAGGCTGCAAGGCTTCAGGGGCGCCAACAGGGGGCGCGAGAGAGACCCCCCTCCCCAACAGACCTGCAGCCCCCAGGGGACTCAACTTCAGACAGCAAGACCCGGCGCTAGAGCCCTCCACGGGGTAAAGGAGGGGCGGGGGACCCAAGTTAGGGATAGGGAGCCCCCTTCCTCTGGCTGCCCAGGCCACGCGGGCGCCCCCGGCTGCGGACTGCCTGCAGTGCACACCTGGCTCCCCGATCCGCCGCCCCGGCCAGCCCCGCGGTCGCGGCACCCTCTCTCGCGTCCCGGCGCCCCGCCACTCACGCCCCGGTCATAGGATCCTTTTCCTTTGTCTGCAGAACCCGGAGATCCCTCTCCCTCCTCCCTGCGGCTCTCCCAGCAGGGGAGCCGGGGCGGAGTAAATAATTGTCGCCCCTCCCGGCCCTGCCCAGCCAGGCAGAACGCGGGGGTGTCATCAAACCCTGGATGCCAATTACTTTATCCGCCCCCACAAGCCATAAGCACCGCACACACAACCCCCACCGCACAGCTGGAGCCCCCAGCCCCTAGGAGAGGAGTAAACAAGCCAGGGGAAGGTGTTGGCTCTGGTCCCCGGGTTTCAGAGGCAGCTTGTCTGGGCTTGTCTGGGTGTGGGGACACCCCTACTTCATCTCTCCAGAGGCAATAACACAGCTTTGTGTTAAAGCGGCCGCCGTGTGTGTGTGTGTGTGTGTGTGTGTGTGTGTGTGTGTGTGTGTCCCTGCAGCAGGTGCCAAGATTCCAAGGTATGGCCTCTTCCCCAGGGAGGAGTGACTTAGCTGGAAGGGCATCTCCTTGGAAGCCTGAACTTGGGACCCAGAAAGGGAAGGTGACTTGCCCAGGTGACAGAGACAGCAGGACCAAGCTCCAGGTCTGGATAAAGCACAGTGTCTTCAAGTGACTCCTGTCACTAGAGCTGTTTCCAGGGATCCCCTAAACAACAGAACCTGAAACTCACACTCTGCACATAGCCTTGGTCCCCTGTGTCAACTTCGTATTTGGGGTATCTAATGAAAACTAAGGGCTTCCCTGGTGGCTCAGATGGTAAAGAATCTGCCTGCAATGCAGGAGCCTTGGCTTTGATCCCTGGGTCAGGAAGATCCCCTGGAGGAGAGAACGGCAACCCACTCCAGTATTCTTGCCTAGAGAATTCCATGGACAGAGGAGCCTGGAGAATCCCATGGACAGAGGAGCCTGGCGGGCTGCAGTCCATGGAGTCCCAAAGAGTCAGACGTGATTGAGCGACTAACACACACACATGCAAAATAAATATTCAGGGCCCCTTGTTCCCAGTTATTAAGTTCCAAGACATTAAGAGGAGAACATTAAACCTGCTAACTGTGGAGTCCTGTGTGCTCATCAGCAGCCCATGAACCCTGCCCTGCCCGAGGACCATGTCAGTCTACTTCCTCTGCATCTGTGAAGGCCTTGAGTAAACTCCCCACACCCATTCTAGCAGCTTCTCTGCCTGAAGTCACGGTTCTACAGCTGCAGTGACCCCCACCTCAGCCCCTGCTACATACAGTCCAACAACTCTAGCCCAGGGAGGGGGACGCCGAGAATCAGGGGGAGCTGACCTGGGAGCCAGCGTGGCTCTGGCTCTTCAAGCTCTGGCCTCTAAGGGAGAAGCTGCCCAGGGTCTGTGGATTTCAGAAATGGGCAAAGCTGGGGATTCTCGGGGGCTGTGCCTCGTCCGCATTTGCGTGTGTCTTGTTGAGAGCATGGGCCATGCAGGGGTCGTTCATGTCTGTGGGTGCAAATACCCGCTCTGGGTGGCCCTTCTGAGTCCAGGCCGCACGCACACCTGTGTGTGCACTCAGAGCCCCAGAGCAAGGCGGTCAGGCTTGACCCCACCTCCACCCCCATCCCATGGGTGCCCTGGCCTCTGTTATGGTGCCTCTGTTCCTATCCTCAGGCGTTCTGCATTGGAATTCAGGCCCTTGCCAGCCTGTTCCCTGCTTGCTAACTATAAACTATCTGATTTATATTCATTAACTAGTACTAGACAGCGGCAGGCGCGGCAAACTTCGGTGGGGGACATGCCTCCATCGACAGGCGGACTGCATTTCAGTTAATTAAGGGGCTGTAATTGTTGTCCAGGACAAGGGTCCCCAGGGCACAGGCTTTGTAAATAACTACCCTCCGCTTGCCCCCACCTCCTCACCCTGCCCCTCCCTGCCTCCTGTCCAGACCTTAGAAGCCAGGTAAAGGGAGCTGGGGCTGGAAAGGAGACCATGAAAGGTGGGGGTGAGATGTGGATGTGGCTGATGCTTTCGACAGCTCAGCCCCAGAAAGGCCGCAGTTCTAGGACCTGGGGTGGGCTGGGGGGAGTCCAGGGCAGAGCAAGGTGGGGCTGGGTCATAGAAAGCTCGGTTTACTTCCCAAGATGGCTCAGTCAGGGAAGGCAAGGCCCGCCTGCACACACAGAGCACAAACACTCAGAAGCATGTTCAGCCCACCAGCCCCACCCAGTTGTCTGTGCTGTTTCCCCCCACCGTTCTGCCCACATACCCACCCTGGGAGCTCAGCCCTGGGATCTGGGCACAGGCTGGCTATCTGGTACCTGCTGGGCACTGAGAGACTTTAGGGGGTTCAGCAGGGAGCTAAACAGAAAGGGGGTTTTACAGCCCCAACTAATGGAGAGGAGTTGTCTTCTCAAGAACTGAATGAGGGGACCTCCCTGCTGGGCCAGTGGTTAAGAATCTGCCTTGTCATGCAGGGGACTCTAGTTCGATCCCCGGTCAGGGAACTAAGATCCCACGTGCCTCGGGGCAACTAAACCCACAAGCGGCAACTGCTTGGCCCATGTGCCCTAGAGCCCATGCTGGGTAAGGAGAGCAACCCGCAGAACACTGCAAGGAGATGCCCTGTGCTGCAACTAGAGAAGCCCCCGAGGGCTATGATGAAGACCCAGCGCAGCCAAAATAGGTTTTAAAAAGAAAAAACAAAAGAATGAGGAAAGGCTCGTCCTGTCCGGAAGTCCCAGACCAGTGGGAGACGGGGGATGGGAGTGCGGCCTGGAGCTCCCACTTTGATAGGGGAGAGGGTCTCAAGAAGTTCCTTGTCTGGTGAGGAGCAGGGAGTAGGGGGCGATCTGGGAAGACACGAGTGGTGAGGGAGGTGCAAGGGGAAGACACCCAGAGCAGCCAGCGCACACAGACAGCACAGCCGATCCCTGCAGACAACAGAGCAGGGGGGGCGCTTCCTGGAAGAAGGGGTGGGAGCGGGACTTGACAGGAAGGGTGAGCCAAGAGTGAGAGCAGAGCAGCTCTGCTGGAGGCGGACTCACCCGGCTTTTCTCTGCACAGGTTTCTCCCGGTGCCCGCTAGGTGCTGGGGATAAAATGGCACGTAAGACCAGCAGGTTCCCTGTGCTCCCAGAGGACAGATGGGTGGAGACGTGTGTGTGCCCCTGGGTACTCCGGCGTGTGTGCGTGTGGGGCGTGCGTGTGTATGCATGTGCTGTTTGGTTCCATTTTCTGAGTATTGAGAGCTTGCTGCTGCAGTTCAAACCCCTCTGAGGCATAGGAGAAAACAGCCGGTGCGAAGGTGTCTCTGTTCCCGTGGAGCTTGCATTAGCCTGTGCGACGTGTGTACACGTGGATGTGCAGAGAGTGCTCACACGCGTGTTCTCTGGTTCTCTGTGTGTCCAGGTCCTGGAAAGGAGCTTGCACGCACTCAGGACTTGAGCCAAGATTCACATGGCCCTGGGACCCTGCTCCCTTGTGACCTCATCTAACCCTCAGAACTGTCTTCCTCTGACCTCTTGACCCTGTGACCACTTCTGCTCCACCCCACCCTTTGCCCAGAGAACCCACATGCAAAGTACCAGCCGCCTATGAACCACTGAATAATCACCTTAAGGCAAATCAGCATGGATTTTTGTGAACCTGGCTTGCAGTTTAGGATGATCTTTGCCCCTCCTCCAACTGCACCCCCACCCTATCCCCAGCGTGAATCTCAGGGTTGACCACAACGTTGAATGTGACTTTAGACAAGATGCTCCTGGGAGTAAGTATTTGACTTGGCTCTATCTAGACAGAGTTAGGCAGAGAAGAGAAAAGAAGTTTCTTGGTCCCTTCCCTCACCCCCTCTCCCCCCCTTTTCCACCTATCACCCCTTATCTGAAAGAAAAATTAGAGAGTTATTAGGAGTTTCATTAGGGGTGAGCAGGTTGGTAATGAAATTACATTTCAGCTCCTTCTCAGCCTCTGTAAGTATTAAGTGGTTTGATCAATGGTGTTCACACAATTAATTCTGCCTGATTGCAGAGAGTGGCTGTATCGACAGTTGGGTTTCACACCTCGAACTTTGTCTCTTAGCCAAAACGTGCCTTCAAGAAACTTGGAGGATGAAGGTGGGGGCCCCCATTGATGAAGGTCTTTGCTGAATGCCACATTCAAGCTCATAGAGATTGCTTTTTTCTTTAAGCTTATAAGGAAATTTCGGTATCACTCCAAAAATTAAATTATTGAATTCTAGATCAGGAGAGGTGAGATAACCCCCCCGCTCTGGCCTTCAGTGTACGTGATGGACTGGCATTGCGGGAGTCCCATGCCAGCTCTCAGGCCTCCTTCCTGGGACTGGGCAGAGCAACACACCTTCTTTCCTTGGTCCTCTCCTTCCCATCATCCCAGGCTATCCGGACAGCCTGCCTCAGAGCCCACGTAAATCTCTGCTGCTTTAACTTAATCCACTGACTCTTGCTGGGTCTTCCGGGGATATGGAAGGTAACTTTGTATGGTCCTTTGTGAAATGACACTAGCAACCACAAAGGTCTTGTTCTCAAAGCTGGGGAACTTCTAATTCCTGGGACCCTGCCCACCAGGAAGTATATCCTTCTTGTCACCTGCAGTCCCTGTCCCCGTGGCCTCTGGCCACGCTGCTCCAGTGGGGCTTGGTGGGGGGGGGGGCTCGTGCCAGGGCTTGGGGTTTGCAGTGGGTCTTTTGGTAATTCCTGGGTAATGCCTCAGGAAATCCTGGGTTTCCTGGAAGGGAATGCTGTCAAAGTGTTGGTGACAACAGTGTCGTGGGAAAGGCGTGGGGTGGGGGGTCAGACTAAGACACTCCCTGAACCCTCTCTAAGGTGCATGTGCTGTTTCACAAGTGCGGTTTTGTGAAATCCTCCCACCTGTCCCAGGACGTAGACGCTCCCCTTTTAGCAGATGAGGAAACTGAGGCCCAGGGGTGTTAAAGCTTTCCCAGACTCCACCACTAGTAAGTGGTGGAACTTTCTGAGAGAATGGGAAAGGACCATGTCTCAGGATCTTCTCAGCTGGGCTCACCCTATGGCCCCAGGGACTGCCTCCACCTCCAGGAAGTCCCCCTCCAGCAGAGGTACGACATGGAGGGGTTGCCCACAGGCTCTGCCTGCACTTTTTTTTTCAATGTCAAGAAGGCCTCTGGTGGTTTTTTTTTTTTTTTTTGCCTCACCATGGACTATGTGGGATTCTAGTTTCCCGACCAGGATTTGAACCCGTGCACCTGCATTGGAAGCACAGATCTCATCCACAGGACCGCCAGGGAAGTCCCCGCTTCTGCTTCTTGCTGGCTTGTCTGCCTGTGTATCCTGAGTATTTCTGTTGGGTCAGTTGTCTGATTCTCACAGCAATGGGCAAAGCGTAACATCCAGCTCCAAGCACGGCAGCATCAGGGGTTAACAAAGGACCCCCCAGGAGGAAAAGGATTCCGTGCTCCCCGACTAGCAGGAGGTGCTACGAGTGAGGAGGCCAGTGGGCCAGAGCCTTGGGGGAGAGGCTTCCAGTCCAGGGAGTGGTCTCTTGTCCAGGTGGCTGAACAGGAAAGGAAATGATTATCGGGCTCTCCTTGTCTTTATTGGAAACCTTCACTCCAGATCCCAGCTCAACAACCATAATGACCAACAGTGAAGGATTTTAGGCCACCAATGTCCATACGTTCGTCTGATGGACTGTAACGTGGCTGATAACAGTACATAATAACACAGGGACATCAAGGGTCAGGGTGGAAATCAGAATGGAAGCAGTATAAGCCCAACTGGAGGCGTGTGGGTGTGGCTCTGTGTCAGGTCCTAGCGCTGAACAGAACCCACATCTCGCCAACCTAATCCTGCTGCTGCTGCTGCTAAGTCACTTCAGTCGTGTCCGACTCTCTGTGACCCCATAGACGGTAGCCCACCAGGCTCCCCATCCCTGGGATTCTCCAGGCAAGAACACTGGAGTGGGTTGCCATTTCCTTCTCCAATGCATGAAAGTGAAAAGTGAAAGTGAAGTCGCTCAGTCGTGTCTGACTCTTTGAGACCCCATGGACTGCAGCCCTCCAGGCTCCTCCGTCCATTGGATTTTCCAGGCAAGAGTACTGGAGTGGGGTGCTGAGGTAATAATAGTGTCCTCTTCTTAAATATGTGGAAACTGGGGCTCAGAGCAGCTGGATAACTTACCCAAGACTGCACAGCAAGTACGTGGTGAAGCCAGGTCTCCATTCCAGACACTCTTGGAATGTGTGGCTCTCTGTGCTCTTAACTGCCACCCTATGATGACCCCGTACCACTGGCCAATCTTTTTCACTTTACAAAGTGCTTTCATGTTCATGATCTTTATGAAAAAGTCACCACGGCTCTATGAAGCACCTATTAATGAGCCCATTTGATAGATGAAGAAACAGGTTAAGAGACTTGCCCAAAGTCAGGGTGTCATTCCCCAAATGAATGACGAAAGAAGGTCTAGCAAAAGAAGGTCTCAAACTTAGGCTGTACTTGACAAAGCCCTGCTTTGTCTACTTCAAGAACAGAAATAGACAAGAGAAGGCAAGGCCTTAGATATCAAACCAGACACAGCAGAGATCAGGAAAAGGGAAGGAAAAGCATTCTCTTCCCTTTGCTTGTCTCTACTCAGATGTAAAGGGAAAAAGTCATTTTAAGCAGGTGACTTGCCACCTTGCATTTAAGAAAAATGCATGGAATTAAGTTCCTAAAAAGCTAGGAAACCTGAACCAAACCATCACTGGGGCTTGAAATGAGATTTTATGTTTTCCCATTCTGGGCGCTGAGCCATCAGTGGTGCCACGTGCCAGGCTGGTGAGGACCACTTGTTCCCTGGAGACACCAGGGGTTGGTGGCCATCCACCCAGCCTGGCCCTGCCCTGGTGAGTGCCAACTGCTTGCAGGCCCATCAGAGGGCTGGGCTCAAAGAACAGACATAGGGGAGTACCAGCCCCTTGCTGCTCAGAGTGTGGTCCAGAGACGGGCAGTATCACCTGAGAGGTTGTTAAGAATGCAGAGCCCTCTTTACCAAGAATCAGAGTTTGTATTTTAGCAAGACTGGAAGTGATGTGTCTGCCCATATCACAGTTGCAGAAACCTGGCTTTAGCTAAAATCTGAATAGAGGGAGGACAGGCCCCATTCTCAAAAGCCCCGTCTCCCCCTGCCCTGGGCCCCCAAGTTCTGAGCAGCTCACACAGACCTTGGGATCGCTGAAGCCTGACAGCTTTGCGGTCGGTCGTGGGCACAGGGGACGGCGAGAGGGCGGAGGCCCCTCCCAACCTGCACCGCTGGAGGTGCCCGCCAGCCACAGCCAGGGAGGGTGGGGGTGGGGAAGCTTGTCTCCGTCAGCAGATCTTTCTGGAAGGAGAATCAAGGTGCCCCTAGATCCCCCCCTCCCACGTGGGGACCGAGTGTAAGAACGCCGTGTGCAGTGATGGCAGGGCATGTGGCCAAGGGCGCTGGGTTCACCTTCCCCAGAGGCACCGCAACTGCGGTTGCGTGGTCTCTCCCTGTGTCTCCCAGGCCAGCCTTCCCAGAGCTGGTCACAGAGCATCAGACCAAGGAGTTGCTTCTCTCCAGAAAAGGAGGGACCTCTATCCTCCGCTCCTGCCCCAGGAGAGTCTCCCCTCCTCCCGGCCTCCCTGGGGAAGTTCCTCCCCCTCCTGCAGCTCCTGCAGAGGCACCTACTCCTCCCCAGCCTGCTCTCTGCCACCTGGGCCCCTGGGGCTGGCCCTCTGCTGGCTCCCAGGGCACCATCTCCTTAAATAGGCTGTACTTGACAAAGCCCTGCTTTGTCTACTTCAAGAACAGAAATAGACAAGAGAAGGCAAGGCCTTAGATATCAAACCAGACACAGCAGAGATCAGGAAAAGGGAAGGAAAAGCATTCTCTTCCCTTTGCTTGTCTCTACTCAGATGTAAAGGGAAAAAGTCATTTTAAGCAGGTGACTTGCCACCTTGCATTTAAGAAAAATGCATGGAATTAAGTTCCTAAAAAGCTAGGAAACCTGAACCAAACCATCACTGGGGCTTGAAATGAGATTTTATGTTTTCCCATTCTGGGCGCTGAGCCATCAGTGGTGCCACGTGCCAGGCTGGTGAGGACCACTTGTTCCCTGGAGACACCAGGGGTTGGTGGCCATCCACCCAGCCTGGCCCTGCCCTGGTGAGTGCCAACTGCTTGCAGGCCCATCAGAGGGCTGGGCTCAAAGAACAGACATAGGGGAGTACCAGCCCCTTGCTGCTCAGAGTGTGGTCCACAGACGGGCAGTATCACCTGAGAGGTTGTTAAGAATGCAGAGCCCTCTTTACCAAGAATCAGAGTTTGTATTTTAGCAAGACTGGAAGTGATGTGTCTGCCCATATCACAGTTGCAGAAACCTGGCTTTAGCTAAAATCTGAATAGAGGGAGGACAGGCCCCATTCTCAAAAGCCCCGTCTCCCCCTGCCCTGGGCCCCCAAGTTCTGAGCAGCTCACACAGACCTTGGGATCGCTGAAGCCTGACAGCTTTGCGGTCGGTCGTGGGCACAGGGGACGGCGAGAGGGCGGAGGCCCCTCCCAACCTGCACCGCTGGAGGTGCCCGCCAGCCACAGCCAGGGAGGGTGGGGGTGGGGAAGCTTGTCTCCGTCAGCAGATCTTTCTGGAAGGAGAATCAAGGTGCCCCTAGATCCCCCCCTCCCACGTGGGGACCGAGTGTAAGAACGCCGTGTGCAGTGATGGGAGGGCATGTGGCCAAGGGCGCTGGGTTCACCTTCCCCAGAGGCACCGCAACTGCGGTTGCGTGGTCTCTCCCTGTGTCTCCCAGGCCAGCCTTCCCAGAGCTGGTCACAGAGCATCAGACCAAGGAGTTGCTTCTCTCCAGAAAAGGAGGGACCTCTATCCTCCGCTCCTGCCCCAGGAGAGTCTCCCCTCCTCCCGGCCTCCCTGGGGAAGTTCCTCCCCCTCCTGCAGCTCCTGCAGAGGCACCTACTCCTCCCCAGCCTGCTCTCTGCCACCTGGGCCCCTGGGGCTGGCCCTCTGCTGGCTCCCAGGGCACCATCTCCTTAAAGAGACAGCTGCCCCATGTTTCTTTGCAGTGTACCCACCCTGAGCACAGAGACACTGAGACCAAGTCTCCAAGCCTGGGAAAGGGCCTGGGCTGCACCCTCAGCCCCAGGAATGAGCCATCAGTCTTCTTATCCAAGGGTTTCTCAATCCTGGCCACACACCTACGTCACCTAGCAGATTTCAGGAATACTGATGCCTTTGGTCCAGCCCAGGGTGATTACATCAGAATTTCTGGGGCTAAGTGGGTGGTGGGGGAGGGTCTTTTTAAAATAAATATTTAATATATTTTTAAAATACTGACTAATGTGCAGCTAGGAAAAATGAAGCCTTGAGCCAGTCCATCGGCCTCACTTTTTTTGCGACCCCTCTGGACTGTAGCCCAGCAGGCTCCACTGGGATTTTCCAGGAAAGAATACTGAAGTGGATTGCCAGTCCCTTCTCCAGGGGATCTTCCTGACCCAGGAATTGAACCCGAGGCTTCTGTGTCTCCTGCATTGCAGGGGATTCTTTACCACTGAGCCAGCTGGGAAGCCTGATGAGCACGTGTGGCCCAGATAATCCAACTGTAGCTGCGTCCCACAAGAAGAGCTCACTCAGGGTCCACAGCGGCTGAACCAAGACACAGAACATACCAGGCAACACAGTGGGCTCCCTGCACTAACAGATCTCCCAACCTCGCTGCCCTACAACTTTGGGTGAATTTCCTAACCCTTCTGACTCTCAGCTTCCTCACCTA
>SJYX01004515.1:95875-120157 GCA_006410675.1 Oreotragus oreotragus
TACTGGAGTGAGTTGCCATGCCCTCCTCTGGAAGAGATGTGTATAAGAGACAGGTGTCTGTGTGTGTGTATGTGTGCGCGCACGCTAAGCCGCTTCAGTCATGTCCAACTCTTTGCGACCTCATGGACTATAGTCCACCAGACTCCTCTGCCTATGGAATTCTCCAGGCAAGAATACTGGAGTCAGCTGCCATGCCCTCCTCCTCTAGGGGATCTTCCCAATCCAGGGGTTGAACCCAGATCTCTTAAGTTTCGTGCATTAGCAGGCAGGTTCTTTATCACCAATGCCACCTGGGAACCCCATAGAATGGGGATCAGTTCAGTTCAGTTCAGTAGCTCAGTCATGTCTGACTCTTTGCGGCCCCATGGACTGCATCATGCCAGGCTTTCCTGTCCATCACCAACTCCCGGAGTTTACTCAAACTCATATCCACCGAGTCAGTGATGCTATCCAACCACCTCATCCTCTGTTGTCCCCTTCTCCTCCTGCCTTCAGTCTTTCCCAGCATCAAGGTCTTTTCCAATGAGTCACTTCTTCGCATTGGGTGGCCAAAGTATTGGCATTTCTGCTTCAGCATCCATCATTCCAATGAATATTCAGGACCGATTTCCTTTAGGATGGACTGGTTGGATCTCCCTGCAGTCCAAGGGACCCTCAAGAGTCTTCTCCATCACCACAGTTCAAAAGCATCAATTTTTTGGCTCTCTGCTTTCTTTATAGTCCAGCTCTCACATTCATACATGACTACTGGAAAAACCATAGCTTTGACTAGACAGACCTTTGTTGGCAAAGTAATGTCTCTGTATTTTAATACGTTGTCTAGGTTGGTCATAACTTTTCTTCCAAGGAGCAAGTGTCTTAATTTCATGGCTGCAGTCACCATCTGCAGTGACTTTGCTGCTGCTAAGTCACTTTAGTCGTATCCGACTCTGTGCGACCCCAGAGACGGCAGCCCGCCAGGCTCCTCTGTCCCTGGAATTCTCCAGGCAAGAACACTGGAGTGGGTTGCCATTTCCTTCTCCAATGCAGTGACTTTGGAGCCCCCCAAATTAAAGTCTGTCACTTTCCACTGTTTCCCCATCTACTTGCCATGAAGTGATGGAACCAGATGCCATGATCTTAGTTTTCTGAATGTTGAGTTTTAAGCCAACTTTTTCACTCTCCTCTTTCACTTTCATCAAGAGGCTCTTTAGTTCTTATTTATTCGTTCTTGTTTCTTTAGTTCTTATTTCTTAGTTCTTTAGAATGGGGTTGCTGCTGCTGCTAAGTCGTTTCAGTTGTGTCCTACTCTGTGAACCCCATAGACGGCAGCCTACCAGGCTCCTCCATCCTTGGGATTCTCTAGGCAAGAACACCGGAGTGGGTTGCCATTTCCTTCTCCAATGCATGAAAGTGGAAAGTGAAAGTGAAGTCACTCAGTCGTGTCTGACTCTTCGCGACCCCATGGACTGTGGCCTACCAGGCTCCTCCGTCCATGGGAGTTTCCAAGCAAGAGTGCTGGAGTGGGTTGCCATTGCCTTCTCCGAGAATGGGGATAATCATGCCTAAATGATAGACTCGTGGCAAGAATGCCTGATACAGGTAGGTGCTCAAAGAAATACTGCTGTGTGAATGGATGAAGGAAGGAAGGAAGGAAGGATGGATGGATGAACACTTGAACTGTTTCCTTGAGCAGGCATGGGGGGCTCCACTTAGAAATCAAATAAAATCTGTAAGCCAATCCCAAGATTCTAGAACTATCAAAACTTCTCCTGCTGGGAAGGGTCAACGCAGAGGACCAGGGAGTGGGAGGCCCCAGGATTTCAGGCCAAGGTGTGGGCTACTTGATAGAAGAATAAGTGCTTCATTCATCTTCCAGCCGCCTCCTGCCCCGCCTGGTTTCCACTGGAGTGACTCTGGCCCCCCTTGTGGAAGGAGCTGGATGTTCACCTTCCCCTCACCCTCTTGCTTGCTGGCGCCCAGCCAGGGCACCTGTGTGTTCACGGAGATCCTGGCACGGACGGTCCCTGGAGTGGGGCAGCCAGGCAGGGGCCCCCTTCCCGTCTTGGTCCCACAGGGTGAGGTTTGGAACAGGGAATTCACGGACTAGGAAGCACAGATAAATGATCCGTTATCAGGAAAGAATAATCAAACTTTGACATCTTGTACAAATTAAATTTATAATGTCAATTATGTCTCAATAAAAGCTGGGGGGGGGGTGAAAAGAAGAATCATCTCCACCAGTAATCAGGACAGTGCAACCAAACCAATACTATAGATGTGTATAAGAGACAGGGTGACAGGACATCCCTCTCAGCGCCCCCCTTCCCCAGCCTTCCCCCAGCAGTCACCTTTCCGCCCCCACTCCCAGCCAATTTCCTAGTTCTCAGCCTGCTCCCTGCCCGCTCTGCTTCACTACCGCTGCTCCCCCTGCCGTGAAAGCTGCGGGTCCTGGCCTTCCTCGCCTCACATTCCCTGCCCCCACCCCCTGTCACCATCACACACGCCCCCCGCGGGCAGCCTGGGGCCCCGGTGAACCAGGGCAGGGTCCACCATAATCTGCTCCTTCATCATGGCTCTGGTGAGACAGAAATCCTGCGGATGGAGAGATCAAACTGACCGGAGTGGGACATGAGTTGGGGGCAGGGGGGCATCTCTTGGATCTGAGCTGCCATCCTGGGGCAGGAAGGGGGCACTGGCTTGTTTTCTTTCCTCGAGCAGGTACAAAAGAAGCCACATTAATACAGTCCTGCCTTTGAAGCTCACCTCTGAAACCCAGGCTCTTGGGTCTGAGCCAAGCAGGCTTGGCTGCTCGTACCCTCTGCCCAGCCACCCTTCCAGAGGTGCTTCGGAACTGGGAGATCAAAGGGGCCTGGGCTTCTCCCCACCGTGCAGTCAGAGCCGTGGGTTAGGAGTAACTGTGGGAAGGCGGATGTGCACAGAGGGTCCCATGCAGGAGAGCAAGCCTGGATTTTAGAGGGCTCCAAAACACATGCTCCCCGATAGGTACTGGCTACCTGCCTACGTGGTTGGTCTCCCTTCTTCCTTACAGGTGTTGTTGTGTCTGCTGTCTCATTTTACAGATGGGGAAATGGAGGCTCTGAGAGGGCTAAATAGCTTATCCAAGGAATCAGGATTGGAAACCTGATCCCCAATCCAGGACTTTCTCCCTATTGGACAGTCCTACTCCCACTCCAAAGACAACTTTCAATTCTTGGTCATAAACCCAGGTATATGCTTTAGTCCCCAAAGTCAACAGCTCCATAAAAGGCTGCCATTTTCACATCTCAAAGTGGCTAATGTCAGCAGGCCCCATCGTCCCTCCCAGACCTGCACAGGGAGGATGGACAGGCATTCAGGATTGCACCATGGACCCCAGTTTTTCATCTCCTGCAAGCCCTTCTGCCCTCAAGTTGCCTTTGTGTTTGTTGAGAGGCTGAGAGGACTGGAGAGCTGGTGTTGGGGTGAGCAGGGGTAGCCCTGCCTGTGCACCAAACTCTCCCTTAGAATAAGGGAGGGATGAGAGGAGCCACCAGCCCTCTGGGTAGGGACTCTTCTCATTCTCAAGTGGAAAGAGCCCGGAGTGGAAGACTCACCCTGCTCTTTCCAGCTGGGCAGCTGCCTCTCGCACCTGACCGCTCACCTGGCCCTCTCCTTCCTCTCCCTCTCACCACCCCTCACCTCCCTCCAGACAATCCGATCAAAGGCAAGAATCTGGGAGCCCTTAATGATGTCCCCCCTCTCCCCCACTCCCCTGCCCGCACTGTGCTCTTCCTGCCCGTCTCAGGTAACTGTATCCCAGGGTGGAACCAGACTGATTCCGAGATGGAACGACCTTCTACATCAGCATCTTCATCTCACAGCCGAGTAAGCCAAGGTCCAGAGAGGGTGACTTCCTTAAAGTCACATAGCAAACTCATGGCTTGGGACCAGGGCAATAGTGAGGTCTTTGGAAACCTACATGATGAAGAGATCTTTGTTTCTCCCCCAATGCAGGTGTTTCAAAACAGAAACAGTGTTAAACCATGAAATATAGATCGAATAAAAAGCAGCACTGTTTAGGACTACTCTGATGGGTCCAGTGGTTAAGACCCCATCAGCCAATGCAGGGGAAATAGGTTCAGTCCCAGGTCTGGGAAGATTCCACGTGGCGCAGGGCAACTAAGCCTGTGCACAACAACTTCTGAAGCCTGTTTGCTCTAGAGTCTGAGCTCGGTCACTAGAGAAGCCAGCACAATGAGAAGCCCGAGTCCCACTCCCGGAAACTGGAGAAAACCCGGGCTTAGCAATGAAGACCCACCACAGCCAAAAATAAAAGTAAGTAAGACTTAACAAAAATTTAGCACAGACCAGCAGAACTTTTGGCACTGATGGAAATGGCCCTGTGGTGGCCAATTGCCACTTGTGCTTCTTGAGACTTGAAGTGTGGATAGTGGGCTGAGCAGGTGAACTTTTAATTGAATTTAATCTAAATTTACATGGAAACAGTCTCCCAGGACTACTGGCTGTTGAACTGGACATCACTTCTTTCTAGATTTTCGGCTTGCAAAATTCTGGTCCAGTTCATTAAAGATGAACTTTGGGGCTGGGTTTCGTTTGAGAGGCACCCCAAGCTGTTAAGTCTGTCTGTTGCCTGATGCTGTCTTGTCTGGCACTCACATCTGAGTCTATAAATCGGTGATAAATGGTGTAATAAGATTCTAGGGAGCATCAGAAGAGGGGTGGATTGCATCCAATATGAAGGTAGCAGGGCCAGAGGGAGAGTTCCATGGGGTGGGCGCTGAAGGAGGCAGGAAAGATACAGAGGCGGGCGGTTCAGGGTCTGCTCAGGGTCAGCGTCCAGTGCCCAGAGGCACACAGTTTTCCCACGCTGCTGAGCCGCGGTGCCTTTCATCTTGTCACGCTCTGACCCTTGTCCAGTTTCCCCAGGGAGACTGTGGTGGCCTTGTGTGCTGGAGGAGGGCCACCTGAAATGATGGGAAAGAAAGCGGGGAGCCAAATGGCCAGGGGCTGTGTGAGAACTGAACAGTAATGGGGAGCCCGGGGTTTCTCCATCGGCATCCTAGCTCTGGCTGAGACCCCAGGAGAGCAGGATAGAGGCTGAGACCATTTACAGTCACACCCCAAGGAAACTTCGTCTCTCAGACCGCTCATCTAAGTTTCTGGTCCAGCTTCTTCCATAACAGCCTTCTAATCTAGCGTCCTGAGAGTGAGGACCTGGAGCCTGACTTCCACCGTCAGGCTCAGCATTTAAGAATCGGGGACGCAGACAATATAAACAGCTGAAAGTTAATATGACAGAGGGAAAGACCTTGACAGGGGAGGGAAAGGGCGCAAAAGATTGGAACAGGGAATTCACGGACTAGGAAGCACAGATAAATGATCCGTTATCAGGAAAGAATAATCAAACTTTGACATCTTGTACAAATTAAATTTATAATGTCAATTATGTCTCAATAAAAGCTGGGGGGGGGGTGAAAAGAAGAATCATCTCCACCAGTAATCAGGACAGTGCAACCAAACCAATACTATGAGGGCGTTCCTGGTGGCTCAGTGGTAAAGACCCTGCTTGCCAGTGCAGGAGACATGGGTCCCATCCCCAACCGGGGAAGATCCCATACGTGGCTGGGTTCACACCACAACTGCTGAGCCTGTGCGCTAGAGCCTGGGCGCCACAGCTACTGAACCCCGTGCACGCAAGAACTCACGGTCCACAAGAGACTCCACCAAATTCCAAGTCTAGCAATGCCTTCATATTGGTGTAGACACCTGGACACCATCGGCAGGAGGTTTAGTGATGAAGCCCCACCACAGCCAAAACAGTAAAAATACAGGTTGGGAGATTATAAATTGAAGCTTCCTCTTTGAAGAGCCGTTTGGCCATATTTCAGAAAACTGGTGATGCCGTGTTCTATTGCAGGCTGTGGTATCGGTGGTCCCCCGTGAACTGTTGGCTCTCAGTATGCCACACCCACCCTTGTTTTGAACTCTAGGCCTGGCCATGTGACTTGCGTTGGCCAACAGGTCATTAGCAAGAGTGAGACAAGCAGAGACTTAATAAGCACTTGCACAATGTGGCTTGAAGCCCTGAGACTGCTGTGCTGTGAGGAAGCCCAAGCTACCCAGAAGGAGAGACCACGGAGAAGAAACCTGAGGAGCGCTTCTGACAGCTAGACCCCAGGCCCCACACGTGTGACCCCAGCTGAACCTTCCCAGGTGCTCAAGGGGCCCAGACTGAGACCTCAGACACTGCACCGGAGACAGTGCACCACTGAACCCTCCTTGAATTACTTTTTTTTTTTTTTTTTGGTCCTGCTGAATGGCATGTGAGACCTTAATTCCCCAATCAGGAATCAACCCCATGCCCCCTACACTGGAAGCGTGGAGTCCTTTTTTAAAAAAATGCATTCATTTATTTTTGGCTGCATTAGGTCTTCATTGCTGCTCATGGGCTTTCTCTAGTTGCGGCAAGCAGGGGTTACTCTGTCGAGCTGGCTCCTCACTGCGGCAGCTTCTCTTGTTGTGGGCTCTAGACGCTGGGCTCAGTGGTTGTGGCACACGGGCTTAGCTGCTCCGTGGCATGTGGGATCTTTCCAGACCAGAGACTGAACCCCCATGCCCTGCCCTGGAAGCAGAGTCTTAACCACTGGGCCACCAGGGAAATCCTCCCCGCTTGAATTACCTAACCCACAGAATTGTGTGCAAATAAAAGGGATATTGCTTGAAGCCACCAAGTTTTGGGGTGGTTTATGATGCGAGAACAGAAAATTGATAAACCTGTCATCCAGTAATTCCATTCCTAGCTATGTGCCCAGAGAAAACCTTGCAAGTGTACACAAGGAGATTTGTACCAGGGTGCTTATCACAGCCTATTCATAAGCGAAGGATAGACGGAGGCATATACCTTCATTCAATGAATATGTCACAGAACAACATGGAACAACAAGGATAAAACCAAAACACGCTGAAGAAAACACTCAAGATGTAGGAGTTTACATGCAGGATGTAATATATAAAGCTCATATAAAACTGAGAGACATATAGACACATACAGTATAGCACTTATGTATTGATACTCTAAAGTTAAAACCTGCCTGGGAAGAATAAACCCTAAATTCAGGAAGGTGGTTCCCTCCGGGGAGGTGAATGAGCCTCAGGAGGAAGAGACATGGAATCCATAATGTTTTGTTTATTTAGAAAATATAAATCTGAAGCAAAAACGGCAAAACATTAAGATTTAACAAAGCTGGGTAGAAGAGACTTGGGTGTTCATTATATTATTGTTTATAGTTTTCTCTGTGTGAGAAATATTTTATAATAAAAAAGATAATTTAAAAAATAAGGATAGAGGCGGGAGGCTCTGAGTGGTGAAGGATAATTTGAGAGGAGATAAATTCGGGGAGAAGGTTCTGATGCCTTTCAGGCATGGTGGTGCCAGCCTTCCCCCTTCCTAGGGCAGCTTCATTCCTGCCCATGGGTCCCTTAAGTCTTCCCCATACCTTTATCATGGAGATCCTCTTCCTATTAAAACAAATGAACAAAACTTCAAATAGTTGTGTTGCTTCAGTGTTGCAGGTCAGGCGGGGGTGGGGGTGCAGGTAGCGGGGTGCAGGGAAACAGACTAGTAATAGACACCCCTGACCAAGACTCAGGAGGGGTGAGCTGGAGTCCCAGCTCTTTCACAATCCCCTGCATGACCTCGCACATGCATTGTGTCTCTCCAAGCCTCACTTTCCCTGTCTGCAGTGTGAGACTGGCAGATTAGATCAGGGACAGTTAACCAGACAGAGCTATCAAAATCAACATTCAGCCCCTTCATACCCAGCCAGGGTGACCAGAATCTTGCTCCGTAAGGCGAGGGAAGCAGGAATTTGGAAAAGCCCCTGGGGGTTGTGGTACCCACACCTGACCGAGATGACCTCTCAGAACCCTCCTGTCCCAGCACTGTGGGAGTCTAGGCTGTGGCAGGCTCTAAATTCTGTTAGGATTGTCAGCTAAATTCATAGGGCACATCTGTCCACTGTATACGCTTCCCCACAGGCTAGTCTATTCATCCACCCATGCATCTGTCCACGCCCTAGAACATTTATTTTGAGCGCTTACTATGTGCCAGGTCCTGTGTAAGATTCTGGAAAGTCAATAGCGAACAAAGCAGACATGATAAAAATTTACACATAAATCTCAGGTCCACTTCTGAGCACTTTACACTTATTTACTAAGAGCTCTATGAAGTAGGCACTATCATTTCATATTACAGATGGGGAGACTGAGGCATAGAGTGGTTAAGTTTGTCACCCAAGACCAGCAGGATGAAGTGGCAGAGCCAAGATGCCGCTAGGCACTCTGTACCATCACCCTCTGCGTCCTCCCGGCTTCCCACTCCAGCCCTTCTTCCCAGGCTTTCTTTCCACCCTTGTCTACACAAGTGAGCACCTTTCTTTCACCCCCTGCCACTCACCTCCCACCAGGCAGGGAGGCTCTAGTGATGCGGGCCACGTGGGCCTGCTGTGTATTGGAGGAGAGTTTCATCCCTTGCGTTTGTGAGATCAGAGAGGGCCACCCAGCTCCAGCGCAGAGGAGTGGAGGCAGGAGCCTGGATTTCCAATGGGCAGAGCCTAGGGGGTGGGAAGACCTGGCTTCACGTGAGGTGGGCGGAACCAGGTGGCATGGGACCCACCCAGAAGTCATCAGTCACAGTTCACGACCATTTATTGTGTCTGGCAGTGACTCAAGGAAGTGCTTGACAAACATCATCTCATTTCCTCTTCACAAACTCCCTGAGGTTACTACTCTCCTTGCCTAAAGGGGGAAACTGGGTTCAGAGGGACCAGGTGACTATCCCAGGTTGCTAAGCTGGAATCCGAATCCAGGCTCTCTGACAACAAACACTTGTTGTAGGAGCCGGGCACCTTTCTAGGCTCTGAGGACAGCAGTGAGCAGGGTGGGCAAGTTTCCTGCCCTAGTGGAGCTCACGTCTTGCGTGGAGTGGGCAGACAGTAAATGTGTAAACAGATGATGATCGTCAGGAATGACTAGCGCTGTTCACGATAAAGTGCCCGAGAGACCTCAACGTGCACAGTGAGAGCGCCCGCGGTGTTGCAGGGAGGAGGACTCCTTTCAGGGCCCGAGAGTGGGCTCTTGTCTAACACTCGGAAATGAACTGTCTGAGGAGACACCCCCTGCAGACAAAGCAAGAGACTTTATTGGGAAAGGGGTGCCCAGGCGCAGAGCAGGAGAGGAACGGAACCCCAGAAGACCGCTCTGCCCCATAGCTCGAGGTTTCAGGTTTTATGACGATAGGGTTAGTTTCCAGTTGTCTCTGGCCAAACACTCTGACTCGCTGTCCTTCCTGGTTGCCCCTGGTTGCAGCCAAGATGGACTCCAGTGAGGAGGATTCTGGAAAGTTGGCAGGACAGACCTTTCCTGAACTCTTCCTGTTGGTGGTGGCTTGTTAGTTCCGTGTTCCTTACCAGGACCTCCTGTTAAGATAATTCATGCAGGTGGTTACTATGATGCATGGCCAGGGTGGGCGGTTTCAATTAGGGGCTTCCCTTTCTTCATGATGCACTGGATACCCTGCCCCAAACTTCTAATACAGAGCAGCTAGAAATGTGGAGTCGAATATAACAAACATCCTATTACAGGGTGGCAAAAGCTGTGAGAAATACCAGGGGTCAAAACCAGGGAAGAACCTGGAGACTTGAAGCTTCTACTGCTGGTTTTGGCAAATTTGAGGTTTAAAGACCTCATGGGGGGCAGGAGACAAATGGGGAGATAGGAGTGATATATTCATCTCCCACACCACCCCCCGACAATTCTAGACCTTTGAAAAGCTACACCCCCAGTAACAAGGTGAATTTGCAGACTGGGGGGTAAGGATCCACCTACGCAAAGGAAATCAACAGAAAAACTTGATGTTCTGTCTTTACTTGGATTCGTAGAAAACGAAAAAGCTTCTGATGAGCATTCTGTAGCCACAGGCCTGCGTCCTTGTGAGTATAGGCCTACTGTCTATCACTTGTGCAGAGAGGGAAAACCTAAGGCAGTGAGCGAATTAAAATGCAGGGCTTCCCTGGTGGCTCAGATGGTAAAGAATCTGCCTGCAACATGGGAGACCTGGGCCAGGAAGATCCCCTGGAGAAGGGAATGGCAACCCACTCGAGTATTCTTGCTTGGGAGATCCCATGGACAGAGGAGACCAGTGGGCTACAGCCCATGGGGTGGCAGAGTCGGGCACGGCTGAGCAACTAACACTTTCACTTTCAAGCTCGGTATTATTAGCCTTGCTGCTGCTGCTGCTAAGTCGCTTCAGTCGTGTCCGACTCTGTGCGACCCCATGGACAGCAGCCCACCAGGCTCCCCCATCCTTGGGATTCTCCAGGCAAGAACACTGGAGTGGGTTGCCATTTGCCTTAGGGTTGAGGAAAGACAGGTTATCATTGGAGGGACATACCTCCAACTCAAGCCTCTCAGGAATGTCATAAATAAGATCTTCAGGCTGGAGCCCACATTCCAAACACACAGTACACATACTACAAGGAGACCAGCAACCGTTGAGTGAGAGCCTGCCGGCACAGTGAGTGGCAGGGTTAGTCCTTGAGAATGTCAAGCAGGGAATTCCAAGTGTGTCTATGTAACGTGTCAGAAGAGAAATCAGAGGGGATTCAGTGTGACTAAAGAAGGCAACATTGGACTGGTGGTCAAGGAAGAGCCTGTGGAGGGGAAGACTCATGAGACCTGAATGAGAAGGAGCCGGTCTCCTGTTGGAGAGGAACATCCCAGGCAGGAAACAGCAAGTGTGAAGGCTCCAAGGCAGGACTGCCCTGGGCCTGTTGAGGAGCAGCCACGGGCAGCATGGCCCTGGAATGGCCTTGAGACACTGTGATATGGGCTGAGGTGAGAGAGAGCCAGGAAGGGGTGGGATCACAGTGAGGGGTTCTGCAGGTCCCCAGGATAAGTCTAGTGTTTTTTTTATTTTATTTTAATGCAATTAGAAGGCTCAGGGCTTAACACACAGGAGCAAGATATGATCTGATTTGCATTTTTTTTTTAAAGACTGCTTTGGGGGACTGTCCTGGTGGCCCATTGGTTAAGACTCTTCATTTCCACTGCAAGGGGCACCGTTTCCATCCCTGGTCAGGGAAATAAGATCCCACATGCCTTGTGATGCAGCCAGAAAAATGAATAAAAACTAGGGCCAAACAAAAAAAAAAGACTAGGACCTACTGTATAGTGTAGGGAACTCTACTCAAATACTCTGTGGTGAACTTTATGCGAAAAGATTTTGAAAAAGAGAGTGGACATATGTATGCGTGTGGCTTTTCATTTTGCCGTACAGCAGAGAGTTACACAGCATTGCGAATCATCCACACTCCAATAAAGATTGTTTTAAAAAGAAAATTGGAAGGCAATTTAAAAAATAAAAAAAGATCCAGGGATAAATAAAAAATAAATTTAAAAGACTGGGGAGTCCCTGGGGGTCCAGTGGTTAGGACAAGCCACAAGGGAGCAATGAAAAGAAAAAAATACATACCACTTTGGCTTGCCACATGGAGAAAGGAAGCGACAGGGTCCAGGTTAGAGCCAAAGGTTCCATCTCCAGTCGTCTCTAAAAGAAGACTCTCCTTGCTCAGAGAGGGGTCCCAGGGGAGGATGTGAGGTGTAAGTGTGTGAGGTGCGGGGAGGGTTTGGGGGGAGCCTGTTGGTCTGTAAACTCAGCCACAGAGGCTGAGAAATAAAGAGCTGAGCCTGGGAAGCCCCCTCTGACCAAGGCCCCCTGCCCAAATTACTGACTTAGTCCACTGAGTCCCTTTTTCAGTAAAATGCTACCAAGGGTCGCCTTCATGCCAGGAGTAACCATAGCCATCTTTCCTGCTGGGGATGGAGAGCCAGGAGGCCCAGTCTCTGACCTCCCGCGGGAGTTTGCAGTTAGCACGCAGTGACAATTCTTGGGAAAGGTTCCGGGCTGGGGAAGAAGTCTCTGGAAGCCCAGAGGGAGGAGAGTGTCTGTTCTCAGGGAGGAACAGTGTCGAGACTAATTCCTTAGAGGGGCTGACCGGAGCTGCTCCTCCCTTCCATCTCCCAGGACCCGCTGCGTCTCTGGTTGAACCTTTCTGCACACTCCCTCTACAAGGGAGGGGATGCTTGCCCCTCTCCAGCAGGCAGTGCCCAGCTGAAGGAGAACTTGCCTGTCATTCACTGTGGAAGGAAGAGGGGAGACAGCAGCTAATGAGAGGAACCACAAGCCTCAGATCCAGGCCTTCTTCACCTCCATTCCCTGGTGCAGGGAAAGAGCAAATTAGCCAAGATGGTGTGGTCAGGCTCTCTCACCTCACGGCCTCTTGCTCTTGCCCCACGCTTTGTGAATAATGGTTGTGTAACAGCTGAGGGCACTGACGGCATTGCCTATGTGCGTCAGGAGGTACTCGCCTGGCCACGGGCTACTGCTGTTCTGTAAGCATGTATAAGCTTCCCCTGGAAAGCCCTGGCAGGCTATGCTATGTGATATTCCAGCTGCTGCTACGGCTGTGTCAGCCAGGAGAGAATAAACGTGTCTGCAGTTTCTATAGCTCCTTGAGTCTCCTTCTAGCTTCTTAGCTCTCGCCTTGCCTACCCTGGGCTCAACGAACAATGCTCACAGTGAGACACAGCGAGACAATTGGCATCACGAACAGGATCAGCAAGACACCTTGCTTCATGATATTGGTGGGGCTAGAGTCATTACCCCATTTCACAGATGAGGAAACTGAGGCTCGGGGATGCTAAGTGCCTTATCCAAGGCCTCACAGGGAAGGTGTGTGCCTATGCCCATACCAGAAGTCAGCCTTCTGTTCCAGCACTCTCCTGTGGCCTTCCTCCACGCCCACTGTTCTCACTCCTGGTCCAGTGCCCTCTGCTCCCCATTCAGGCCCCAGCAGCAGAGGGAGAAACAGCAGAGCTATGAGTTGCTGCCGGGAGCAAAGAAACTCAGGGCGGCCATACCAACTTCCGGGGCTGGGCCTCCCAACTTCTTCACAAGTTCCCCAGGAAGAGTCCCCTGGAATGGGGTGCCGGGAACGAACTTTATAAAATTCTCCACAAGCAGCCAAGCGGAACCTATTTTCCCTCACAATGCAATTAACAGCACCAACATTTACAAAATATGATTACAAGCGCTTTGGTTAAGTAGAGGAAAGTATATTAGATAGCAGCGAGGGGTTGATCTTAATGTGCGTTTTTTCGAGAGACTTGCATTTTCTTTGTGCAAATAAAGAGTCCCTAAATTCTCCATAGGCACTAAAATCAATGCAGTGGAACCATGATAACAAACACGGGCTCCACTTTTTGCTACATCCCCCAATTAATTAAGCCTTTCACGGGCATGTAATTAGGAACATTAGCAAGTCATAAAATTGCCGTGAGTCTTTAAATTATGTGCTGGCCCTTAGCAATTTGTTTTTAATTCCTTCTGAAGACAATGGCACTGCGGGGCCCAATAGATCTTCCGAGCGGCCTCCTGTGTGCTCCTTTATTACAGGAGGGCTGGCCTGCCGGGGCGCCCTCCAGGCAGCCTGGGTGCCCCAACTTCGCTCCCGAGCCCTGGAGGGCTGCGGGACTCCACTTTCTTGCCCTCTTCTTCCGCACTCCCGTTCCCTTCCCCTTTGATTCTCCTTCATCCCTCCTTCCGCACCTTTCCTCCTTTTCCTCTCTTCCTTTTGACCTCTTTCCCTCCTGCGCCTCCTCCTTCATTGCTTTCTTCTCTCTCCTGCATCTCCTTCCCCGTTCCAGCTTCCAGCCCCCACCCCAGCCCCAGGCACCTCCACCCCATTCCCATCCACCTTGTAAAGGACCCTCAGAGGCCACATCTAGCCTGACCTGCCACCTCTGATTTGTGGCATCGGTTACACTCCTTGGGAGCCAAACACCGAAGCAATCCAGAGGTGTTGGAGGAATGAGGGGCAGAGGTTATGACCGTGCTCCCAACACCCTTCCTCTTCCGAGGGCAGGGTAAGTGGGAGGCCTAGCAGAGGGCCGTGGCACCTGGCCTTGCTGGCAAAATGCCCCTGAGAGGGTCTCTACTCCTCTGCCAGGACCCCCTGTCACCCGACGGAGTTGGAGAGGACTGCTCCCCAGCCCTGCACCACCCAGAGTCCCCTACCCCTCAGATCGTTGCCCTCCCAAGCTTATATCCACCAGCTCCAGGACGTAGGGGAATTAAGTCTCTGGGTTCAGGGCTTCTAAACCCAGCCTTGCTCATACATACCCAAGCCTTCCTTTTCTGTCAACTAGAGGTTTCTAAGTTATGAATCAACATCCACCAGAAGATAATGTGGGGCCTGGCTAGCAACTCCCCAGGCCCACTGGCACAGTCCAAGCCTTCTCCAAGGTTTGCTGAAATCTGGGGAGAAAAGGACTGGCTGGGCTCCCTCCTCCTCCCTCCGTACTATCAGTATCCTCTCCCAACTCCTGGAGATCACAAGCCTTCTGGGGTATCTTGGAATCCCCAAGGTTTACAACTAGGAGGAATATTGCAAAAGAGCAAGTGAGGATCACACTGAGCAAGGGACTGGGGACAAAGGACCTGCTTGCTCAGCAGTCAGCCACTGCGAGCATCTCTGGTTCACAGCTTCCACGGGGTCAGTGGCTCCTCTGCGTCTCAATCTCTTGTCAGCTTCTGCTCTCACTGCAACCTAGCTCTGTTTTGTTTTGTTTTGTAGTGTTGTGTGGCATGCAGAATCCCAGTTCCCCAACCAGGGATGGAACCTGCACCCCCCCAGTGGAAGCACAGAGTCTCACCCACTGGACTGCCAGGGAAGTCCCCCAGAACTAGCTTTTTCTTACCACATTTCCCCAGTGTGTACTAGTGCTCAGTGGTATTGGGTTCAGCTTGCCTTCTGGGTGAGACTGTATTCCTGTATTCCTGAGGTTAGGCAAGGCTGTGAAACTTACATGGGCCAATGAAATGTGAGCAGAAGGAGTAGGTGTCTCTTCTGTGTGTGTGTGTGTGAGTTGCTCAGTCCTGTCCAACTCTTTGCGATCTCATGGACTGTAGCCCGCCAGGCTCCTCTGTCCATGGAATTCTCCAGGCAGAAATACTGGAGTGGGTTGCCATTTCCTCCTCCAGCGGATCTTCCTGACCTAGGGATTGAACCCAGGTCTTGTGCATTGCAGGAGGATTCTTTACCATCTGAGCCACCAGGAAACCCATGTGTGTCCCTTCTGGGTAGAAGCATTTCGGAGCTGATCTTTAATTCTGCGTGTTTTCTTCCCCAGTCCCCCATGGAAGCACTTGCTCATATGGAGGTGCCCTGGTGGAACTGGCTTGAAATGCTCAAACCACACCTGGGTCAGCAGCTGCTCCAACCCAGCAAAGAATTCACATGAGCAAAAAGCAGATCTTTGTCATGTTAAGCCCCTGAGAGTCAGGTGATGCTTGTTACCACAGTGTAAGTGACCCAGTCCTGACAAATTCGCCAAGAAAGAGCCTCTGGCTGGCCCAGCTAGGACCAGACCTAAGGTCTAGTGGGGAGATTAGTTGTCTTTGGGTCAAATGCATATCTTGCCTCAATCGGGGCAAACAGTTCTTCAATTTATGTTTCTCATACTCAACAAAATAAGCATGTAACTTATTAGCAAGGCTGTCAGTGGGCTGACCCCTGCCCACCCTCCAGCCACATTTCCTGCTACTCCCAACCCTGCTCCACATCTCAGGCCCAGAGACACTGAGTATCTCCTTCTTCCTTCAATCTATCAAGCCAGCTCTTCGTACTTGCTGTTTCCTTTGCTTAAAATGCTTTTCCATTCACACCTCCTCCTGAGGAGGTTCTGATTTTTACCTTTTATATATCTACCTACATCTATTTATTTCTTTGGCTGCATCAAGTCTCATTTGCATCACACGGGATGTTTTATTGCAGCTCTCAGGCTCAGTAGTTGGGGCGGGCTGGCTTAGTTGCCCCGTGGCATGTGAGATCATAGTTCCCCGACCAGGGACTGAACCTGTGTCCCTTGCATTGTGAGGTGGATTCTTAACCCCTGGGACCACCAGGGAAATCCTCTACCGATATTTAAAGTCCCAGGTCAAGGCTTAGAGCTTCTTTGAAGTCTTCTGTGGTTAATCACAATCCATACCCTTCATGGCACTCTGCACGTCTTCTATCGTAGGCTGCTCACGTGGACTTCTACTCATTTGCTTATAAGTCCATGTGCCCGGTCCTCCCTGGACAGTAAGGTCCTCATGGCACCTCAGTCATCATCAGGCCTCTGTTCCCTCCCACACATTACTGCCAACAACCAGCTCAATGAAGCCAGTGTTTCTTGATTGCCTACCACTGTCCCGCACCCTCTACACACCGTACCCAGCTGACCTGAACAAGTATTGTTATCATCTTCACATTCTCCAGAACCTCTCCATCCTACACCTCCCCTTGTGTGTCATCCTGTGTGCACGCTCAGTCATATCTGGCTCTTTGCAACTGTAGCCCACCAGGCTCCTCTACTCATGGAATTTTCCAGGCAGGAATACTGGAGTGGTTTCCCATTTCCTCCTCCAGGGAATCTTCCAGACTCAGGGATCAAATCCAAGTCTCCTGCATTGACAGGTGAATTCTTTACCACTGAGCCAGCCACCTGGGAAGCCTACACTTCCCCTGAGGGTCCTGCAGTTTCTCAGTCATACTCTGTCCAGTGAATAATGAAATGAATGAATGAATAGGTGAATTCTGACTTACATATACAGAGGCCAGGTCTTTGTGGAACACATCCGTGAAAACCCACCTCTTCCCCGAGTCATAGGTGCCTGCTTTAAAAACTGCCCAGGTTGCTTTGCACTGGTCTGGGGTGTTTGGTTGGTTTTTTTTTCCTGGGGTTTTCTTTAACTGAATTTCTAAACTTCACATAACAAAGTTGAACCACTTCAAAGTGAACAATTCAGAGGATTTGGCACAGTTACACATCAGCTCCATCCAGGCCCCAAACATTTTTCAGAACCCCAGAAGGAAACCTTGTACCCTAAAGGGTACAAAGCAGTCACTCCACCGCGGACCTTCCCTGATAGCTCAATTGGTAAAGAAGCCATCTGCAATGCAGGAGACCCTGGTTCAATTCCTGGGTTGGGAAGATCCCCTGGAGAAGGGATAGGCTACTCACTCCAGTATTCTTGGGCTTCCCTTGTGGCTCAGCTGATAAAGAATTCACCTGCAATTCAGGAGACCTAGGTTTGATCCCTGGGTTGGGAAGATACCCTGGAGAAGGGAAAAGCTACCCTTTTCAGTATTTTCACCTGGAGAATTCCATGGACTTTATAGTCCGTGGGGTCACAAAGAGTTGGATATAACAATGACTTTCACTTTCAGAAGGAAAGCAGTCACTGCACAGCGGACCCGCCCTACCTGGGCACCTTTAAACCAGGGAGTCTGGGATGGGCATGGGTGTCCCCAAGGGGAAGGGCATGACTTCTCCACCCCCAGCCCCCTACAGTGGTCACACGCAGGCATTTCCTGACCTGAGCCAGCAGCCTGAGACTTCCCAGACTTCCTGCCCCCAGCAGGGCCCACTGGCTAGCTCAATACCAAGGCAAGTGGGGTGTCCCAGGACCCCAGCCCAGGGCTCTGCTGGGCCCATTTCCAGGCAGCTGCATGCCCTCAGGACGGGGAGCTGAGATGGGGAGCCTGGCGAGCAGAATCTAACCTTGAGTGTTTTCTCGTTGTCATCCGCAGATCTAACTCTGAGTCTGCTGAGAATACTCGGCAGGGACATATATTACACCCAGAGCTTTTTATCTAGCACATATGACCCTGCCCATCATGAGCTGTACATTTTATTCTCACTGGTGGGACAAAAACCACCTCCTACTGCAGCATATATCAAGGGGAAGAATGTTGAACTTTCTTTGCATTAATATAAATAGCTGTTTAGGCCTCATTCCCCAGCCCAGGACCCTCTGCGCACCTGTCCTTCATCTACTCTATTTGGCATCTGGTTCAAGTTTGGTTTATTTAGAGCCCAGGTCGGCAGGCTTTTACATATTAAAGGTGCATTTTAAAAGAGCATTTTCTATTCTAATTTGGGGGAGCCAAGCTCTTTAGGGCTTTTGGGAGCGGTGTCCACCTGATTTACATTTCCCCCTCTGAGCGGAGCCACTGAGGCACATTAGAATGTAAATAATAGTGATGGATACATGTATCTTTAAAGATCCATTTTCTCTCCAATTTTTTCTCTCTTTGCGGGGAGGGGACCAGCCGAGGAGGAATGGAAGTACCCAGACTGTGGGGGCAGAGGAAAGAAAGAAGAGGAGGGAAGGGTGCAAAGGGTTTCTTGGAAAGGCTTGTCCCAGGGAGGAAAGGTTGCAGTTCAGAGGATTGGGGGTGGGGGGTGGGGCAGGGTTTCTGCAAGATGGCAGCCAGCAAGCCTGGCAGGACCAACCCCTTCTTTGTCTTGGGAGAGGCTACTGTGTTGCAGTTAGGCCAGTCTTCCAATACTGGCTCCAATGTGACTTTGCAAAATTCACTTCACCTCTCCAAGCCTGAGTATACCTCTTAGGCTGTGGAGATCAGCATAACTATCCCATCTAGGGCTGGCATGGGGAAAGCATGAGACGACACCTATAAAACACAGGGTTCCAAGCATGCAGTAGGTGAGCAACTTAAAACATGTTAGCTATTGTTTATTATTGTTTTCCTTGTAAATTTTGTCTATCCCAAGCCCTGAACATGGTAGACACTTGATTGGTGTGTATGAGCTGGACTGCCCATTCATTCAGTGTTGAAAATCTTACCTGGGGGATTCCCGGGTAGCCCAGTGGTTATAGCATTGCATGTTCACTGCCAAGGACCTGTGTTCAATCTCTGGTGGGAAAACTAAGATCCCATAAGTGGTGTGGTGTGGCCAAAAAAAAAAAAAAAAAGGAAATTTATCTGGCACCAACTCTGGGCTATGGACTTGGCCCAAGGCCCTGGAGAAAGATGACTGAGGCCTGGTCCCTCACCTCTACCCACCTGCCACTCTCACCAGAGCTCCCATCTGACTACCTCTTCAGGTCCCCATCTTAGTGACGCTCTCTCTTGCTTTCAATGCCCTGGGTCCAGGACCTCCTCTCTCCTATTCGTTCGTAGAATAAGTCTCATTCACCTCTTCCAGGAAGCCTTCCCAGCTCCCCATGCTGGATGAGGTGTGCCCTTCCCATCACTTCCCTCCACCACACTGCTAACCACGCTCTGTGATAACTCTTTCATGGGTCCAGATGCCATTCGGAGTGTGAGTCCCGGGGGCAGAGAGAAAGATTGTTCTGTCATCATTCTATTCCCAGATGCATAGTAGGTGCTCAACAGATGTTTGCTAAATGAAATGATGAATTTGATGCTTTCGAGGGAATCACAGTCTCAGTAGGGGTGGACCTACGTACAAGTTGATGAGCTTGGAAGGGGCAGCTGGGTGAGTTGGGAGGGCTTCCCAGAGGAGGTGGCAGTGAAGAAGGGCCTCGAAGACTAAGGAAGGGCTGGGACTTCCCTGAAGGTCCAGTGGTTAAGGCTCCACCTCCCAAGGCTGCAGGCACGGGTTTGATTTCTGGTCAGGAAACAAAGATCCCACATGCCATGAAGCAACTAAGCCGATGTGACACAACTATAGAGCCTCTGGGCCGAAACTAAGATCCCACACAGCCAAAAATAAATAAATAGATTCTTTATAAAAAGAAGAAGAAGAAACGCAGGGGATAAAGCCTGGGGCCCTTGCTCATGAGCCATCTTTGGGGATGAAGGGCCAGTGGAGTCAGGGGAGAAAAAGCAGAAGAGGGGAGGAGAAAGGAAAGAGAATACTTTTGGATGCTGGAGGTGCTCAGGGTCCAGAGAAACAGGAAATTGGGGGGAGGGAGCGGGAAATGGGAGCTGGGACATCATAGTAGGTGCTCAACAGATGTTTGCTAAATGAAATGATGAATTTGATGCTTTCGAGGGAATCACAGTCTCAGTAGGGGTGGACCTACGTACAAGTTGATGAGCTTGGAAGGGGCAGCTGGGTGAGTTGGGAGGGCTTCCCAGAGGAGGTGGCAGTGAAGAAGGGCCTCGAAGACTAAGGAAGGGCTGGGACTTCCCTGAAGGTCCAGTGGTTAAGGCTCCACCTCCCAAGGCTGCAGGCACGGGTTTGATTTCTGGTCAGGAAACAAAGATCCCACATGCCACGAAGCAACTAAGCCGATGTGACACAACTATAGAGCCTCTGGGCCGAAACTAAGATCCCACACAGCCAAAAATAAATAAATAGATTCTTTATAAAAAGAAGAAGAAGAAACGCAGGGGATAAAGCCTGGGGCCCTTGCTCATGAGCCATCTTTGGGGATGAAGGGCCAGTGGAGTCAGGGGAGAAAAAGCAGAAGAGGGGAGGAGAAAGGAAAGAGAATACTTTTGGATGCTGGAGGTGCTCAGGGTCCAGAGAAACAGGAAATTGGGGGGAAGGAGCGGGAAATGGGAGCTGGGACAACAGGGGAAATGGGGATACAGAACGGGTGGGGGCCAGTGAGCCTGCCGGGGAGGAGAGGAGAAAGAATCAGGAGAGAGTGAGGGAGGGAGGGAAGGTGATGAAGACGTTCTTTCATCTTCTTCCTGGAGGGAAGGGTCGGGCTGTGACGGGGGAATGACGGAAAGTCTCATTGGAGCTGTTGGTCTGAAAGAATTTGTCTTCGGAACAAGCTTTTTATCAGTCAGCTCTAAAGATCAGGATTCCTCAGAGGCCTCTCCGTCTTCCTCTCTCTCTGTGTCTCCGTCTTACCCTCCTTGCCCAGCTCCCTGGCGCAGCTCACGTCCCCTTTTTTCTGCCGCTGTCTGTCTCTGTCTGTGCTTTTCCCCCAGCTCCTGAGACCCTTGCCGCCCCCTTGCCGCCGTCTCTCTGTGCCCGCCAGGCGGCTGGCTGACAGCAGGCCAGGCCCTCCTCAGATGCTCGAGGGGGCCCTGGGGCCCAGAGGGCCTCGGGCAGGGCCTAGGGCAAAGGCCATGGGTCTCCTTTGGGCAAGGCAGGGCGCTCTCTGGACGTCTGTTTCCTCCTCTATAAATGGACAGGGGCAGATGCCCCTCAAAACTGAAGTAGTGGGTGGGCGGGAGCGACAGTCCTCCAGGTGGGGAGAGCCTTGGGGTGGTCCAGGAAGGCGATGCCTCAGGGGGTCTTTACCTTCCTTTATCAAACCAGGTCCTGGGATGGGGGGCCTTCCCAAAGGCCTACAGGTGTGTGCTGGCTGGCACCCAGACCTCACCAAGGGAGGGGAAGGGAGAGGCTGCGCCTGTGCTGGGGGTGGGGATGGGGGCGCTCATCAGGGCTACATTAAGACCTTTAGGGGACTTCCCTGGTGCTCCAGTGGTTAAGACCCCTGTGCTGTCAATGCAGGGGTCATGGGTTCAATCCCTGGTGGGGGAACTAAGATCCCACAGGTTGTGCAATGTGACCAAAACATTAAAAAAGAGAAAGAAAGAAACTTTAGGTGGGCCTCCCCAAATGTAATTTAAAAACTCACCGACTCAATAATAAATAGGTATAAGGAAGGCCAACGAATGCCTGATTCTCCCGTATTACTTATGGGTTTTCTTAGGAATATTTTCTTTCCAAAATCATATTAGGTGGCCCTACTTGGCTGATGCTGTCAGCCCACCTGGTGTGTGACCCAGCACAACCCACTAGGACATCTCAAACCTAAAAACTGTGGGTGAGCCAAGGGCACAGCCCTGGAGAAGGGAATGGCAACCCACTCCAGTATTCTTGCCTGGAGAATCCCATGGACAGAGGAGCCTGGTGGGCTACAGTCTACGGGGTCGCAGAGTTGGACACGATTGAGCAACTTCAAACACACAGACGCACACACACACACACACACACACACACACACACACGGGCACAGACACAAAACCCCCTTCAAGCTACACTTCAGACAGTGAGGTGGGAGCCGAGGGCGACAGGCCTCTTTCCTGGGGAAGATGCACTCTGGCCAGGGTAGGGGGCCCTAAGTCCCTGGGAGGAAATGGGGGGACAGCCTGGGTGCCTTGGGGGCCCTGGCCCATGCCACATACCCCCTCCCTCCCAAGTCAAAGCTATTTTTCTCATCATGTCCAGTTGTCCAGGTGTGACTCTCACCCACCCTGTGTCTACAGCAAAGGCAGCTTTGAGAAGAAAGGGGAAGGGATGTGGTCCTGACACCCTCCATCCCTTGTCCCCACCAGCAGGCCTTGGAGGGGGGTGGACAGCAGCAGCTGGTATGGAAGGAGTTAAAGAAAAAATACTCCTAGCAGTCGATAAAGATGGTAAGGCAGACTGGATTCAGGACCATCACAGTCAGCAGAGGGACCACTGTGGTAGGATTTGGTGAGGATTTGGGGCTCAGCTCCAGATACAGCATCAGCAAGTGGGACTTTGTAACCAAGAAACCAGGTACCAGGTATGGAGTCGGGGGGTCAGCGGACCGAAAACTACTGAGATGAAACGTCAGGGATAAGGAGGGGCTATCGACTCACCAGGATTCATGCTGCAGACAGACCAGGGCAATCGACATCCCTTGAGGAGGGTGGAGGGATGAGGACCCAATCAGATATGGGGAGGTGGGGAGGGGGACTCTTGACAAACTAACTGAACAGTGTGTGTGTGTGTGTGTGTGTGTGTGTGTGTGTGCGTGCGCATGCTTGCTCCTCATGTCTAACTCTGGGACCCCATGGACTGCAGCCTCCAGGCTCCTCTGTCCATGGAAGTTTCCAGGCAAGAATACTGGAGTGGGTTCTTGCTAAAAGTGGGCTTTATAGAGAATTGTGCAGATGGACCTAGGAGAAGTTTCGGAAGCCTGACTAAGGTTTGGTAGAGCAGAGAGTGTCTGACGAGGGGAGGGGAGAACTTCTCGCTGGGAGCACCACCTGGGTGGAGTGTTGACAATACACCCGGGGCTCTCCCTGTTAGGGGAGGCACACAGACTGAAACCGCCCACCCAGCCTGGTGGCATGGTAACCATTTGCCTGAGCTGTTTCACAACAGGAAGTCCTGGTAGGGAACACGAAACTAACAAGCCACCACCAACGGGAAGAGTTCGGGAAAGGTCCAAAGGAGGCACCACGTGTAGACCTCCTCCCAGAATCCTCCTTGCTGGCGTCCGTCTTGGCTGAGCGATGCGTGCGCCTCCAGGAAGGACCCTGAGTCAGAGTGACTGGCCCGAGACAGCCTGGAAACTAATCTCGTCCCCACAAAACCCGAGACTGCGAGCCACATGCGAGAGCAGTTCTGGGCTCCCTTGCCCTCTTGCTCTCCGTCGGGGCTCCCCTTCCCAATAAAGTCTCTTGCTTTGTCAGCAAGAGTGTGTCTCCTCGGACAATTCGTTTCTGAGTGTTAGACAGGAGCCTACTCTTGGGGTCCCCTTCCTGCAACAGAGTGGAGGAGTCTAGGCTCCATGTTTCCCGGGGGGGAACACTGAGGTGTACGCCAGTGTCACATGGCGATCGAGTGGAACCCAGGCCAGATCCAACGTGGCACGAAGGGTGCTGGCTGGAACGCCAGAAGCAGGGAAGGTGGGGGCCTGGAACACTGCCTTTTTCCACTTGCCTCTCCTGGAGTGATAACGTTTTACATTCCCATCACCCGCATCCAAGATAACCTGGCTTTTATCTGCACCCTGGCTGATGGCCTGCAGCCCCTTCTCATCTCCCACCCCTGGTGTTAATGCTAAAATGTTAATGATTTGGTTTTCTTTTTGGAAGGGATAGGGCCTGGGGTCGGGGGTTTGCTTGGAACCACCAGGAGCTTCCTTCTTCCAGTTTTGACTCTGGGCTTTGGGCCCCCAACCCGAGAGGGCCTGTGACTGGGGGAGGAGGGCAAAGGGGGATGAGCAAAGGGTGGCCTGGGCATGAGGCCCAGGAGGCAGCTCCAGAAGTTCCACCCCGGGGTCAGGGACTCTAAGCCACCTCTAAGGTGCCCACCCTCCAGAGTTTGGGGGGGACCCTCTAAGGGTACCCAGGTCCTCTCGCCATGCCCAGCCCTGCTTTTTCCAGGCGCCTGGGATGGGAGGGGGCTGGGCTCAGGGAGGAGCAGGGAGCGGCCAGGCAATGTGTACAGAGAGGCCTCAATTTCACAGGGCTTGCTCCTGAGCGAGTTTCGCATAAAAGGATTAAGGCGAGAGGAAGTGCAGAGGAAATGGGGTGTTGGACACCTTGTTAAACGGGCTGTCAGGGCTCCCCAAGCGTGGGTGCTAACTCTATTCCCTGCCTCTGCTGGGCCCAAGCCAGGCCATCACCTGAGCGATCAAAGAGAGAGGCTGGACCAGCCAGAGAAGGGAGGCCCAGACCAGCCCCTGAGCCCCCCCCACCCGCC
>SJYX01004515.1:122553-137101 GCA_006410675.1 Oreotragus oreotragus
CATTCCTCAAGGGAATTCTACTGAGCCAGGGAGAAGGGGAAATGAAAGCTCAAAATCTCTTCTCACCTGGGCCTGGAGAGGGCTCCACCCCTGGAATTAAAGCACAGCACGTTTGGGGGTACAAGAGGCTGGGGGCTGGGGGCTTTGAACCTAATGATGATCATTTCCTCCCTTATCTTAACACTGAGGAACATTCTTTTTCCTGAGCTCAGAGAATTGGCTCCGGTTGTGAATGAGCCTGATTGGATCAGCACTTTTCCTGAAAAGATAAGGGGGTTATCGGGATGGGGTGGGGGCGAGTACTTCCTCAGGGAGAAGAGCTGCCTGAGGACCTGAGATGGGTCGGGGGGACGTGCTGTGGGGAGGGGGCACCCCGTGGCCCGTGGGCACAGGAAGCTCCTACAGCAGCGCAGGGCAACCCTGCCTTTGCGTCTGTCCCCTGCCCTGTTTGGACCACCTTCTGCCCACCCAAGCTGATTCCTACTGATCCTGGTTTAGGGTTCACAGCCCTGGTTGAAACCTGAGGTCACCTGGATGATACTGAAAACTTAGCCAAGGCCAGAAGGCACCTGAGACAGATGAAACCAGAATCTTTGCAGGGGTGGGGGGTGGGGGGGCTCAGGTATTGGCATGGTTTTCGAAACCCTCGTGGTGAGTCTCAAGTGCCACCGCGGTTAAGAGATGCTTGTCCAGACTTCGCTGGTGGTCCAATGGTTAAGACTGCGCTTCTAATGCAGAGGGAGTGCGTTTGATCCCCGCTCAGGGAACTAAGGTCAAGTTGGCTTTGCGGTGTGGCCTGAAAAAAGAAAGAGAGAAAGGATCCCAGGCTGGGTTAAGCTCCCACCCGCTCTGTTTCCTCTGCTCCCTGGGGCAAATCTTCACGAGTCACACCCAGCAAATGGTGGTTTTCTGTTTACTTGTCTGTCTAGACCTCCCACCCCAGACTGTGAGCATCTGATTGTGGGGGCAAGAGCCACTCACCATTGTCCCCTGGGGCTTCTTCATCCTGCCCGTGGCAGGCAGTGAAAACCCAGCCCAGAAGGCCGGAACGTGGAAGCAGGACTTACTCATCTTTCTATCTCTGCTTCCTATCGCAGGGGCCGATCAGTGCCCGACAAAGCGACACCTGTCTGTTGACTGAATGATGATCAATTTCCTCCGTTGGAGGTGTGGGGATGTGGGAAGACTTAGCAGACACGCCCTCACCTTGCCTGTGGTTGGAGGGGGTGAAGGCTTCAGGACAACCGCTCCTCTGATCCCACCATCACCCCTATCACCGACTTTTATTTCTTTACTTATGTAGACATTTTTCTTTTCTTAATGTTTATTTATTTGGGGCTGCTCTGGGTCTTGGTTGCTGTGCTTGGGCTTTTTCTAGTTGCGGTGCACAGGCCTTTGAGTGCAGGCTCAGTAGTTGTGGCTCAGGGACTTCATTGTCCTGCAGCTTGTGGAATCTTCCCAGACCAGGGCTTGAACTCGCGTCCCCTGCCTAAGCAGGCAGATTCTTAACCACTGGACCACAAGAGAAATGTTTTCAGCTGGGGGAAATGAGAGTTTGGGTCTGTAAAGGATGGTGGTGGTTTAGTTGCTAAGTCGTGTCCAACTCTTGCGACCCCATGGACTATATAACCCACCAGGCTCCTCTGTTCATGGGATTCTCCAGGCCAGAATACTGGAGTGGGTGGCCGTTTCCTTCTTCCAGGGGATCTTCCAGACCCAGGAATCAAACCTGGGTCTCCTGCATTGCAGATGGATTCTTTACTGCCTGAGCCACCAGGAAAGCTCTGTAAAGGACCAGACAGTAATTACTTTGAGCTGCACCAGCTGTTCTGCCCCGGTCACAACTACTCTGCTGTGACAGCTCAGAAGCAGCCACAAACCATACATAAATGAACGGACATGGCCATGTTCCAATTCTACCTTATTTAGGGATGCTGAAATTTGAATTTCATATAATTTTTACATGTCACGAAATTTCTTCTTCTGATTTTTTTCAACCTTAAAAAAAAAAGTCATTCTCAGCTTGTGGTCCTACAAAAACAGGGTTGGGCTGACAGGATTTCACCAACAGGCTCTCATTTGCAGATTCCTGATGTCTGTGATAGCGTCGGTCAACGTCCAAGCTTAGAGTGGAACGCTGCTGTCCACCCAGGCACCCCTGAGTCTCCTTGATTTTTTTCAACCTTAAAAAAAAAAGTCATTCTCAGCTTGTGGCCCTACAAAAACAGGGTTGGGCTGACAGGATTTCACCAACAGGCTCTCATTTGCAGATTCCTGATGTCTGTGATAGCGTCGGTCAACGTCCAAGCTTAGAGTGGAACGCTGCTGTCCACCCAGGCACCCCTGAGTCTCCCAGGAACCTGGGCCCTGCTCACTGCCACTCGATAAGACAGAGATGTGTGTGAGGGGACCCGATCCCTTTATGGATTGGTGGGGGGGGTGGGGGGCGCGGGAGCGTGAAGCCGATGCATCCCAGAGACACGCTGATAAGTAATGCGGTTTCACTTCGGGTCATTTCCTGAAAGTCAGTTCCACTTTGTATGTGAAGACGAGAGCTGGGAGTTTCAGAATTCACTCATGGGGCCTCCAAATTAAAAGCCAAATAGGATGTACTTTTGCCTCAGCTGCGCCTTCATCTGTCAAGAGCGGTTATCTTCATCGTCCACTGCAGGGGCTGCTACCGTCACTCACCCCTTCCCAGCACCTGCCTCATTGTCTCCTCCACTTGGCACACCCCAGCGAGGGGACGGGTCCATTCATGGGCCCAAGACAAGATCCGGCTGGTTATTCCAACCAGGAGGGAGGTGATACTGGGGGCCCCAGAGGGAGAACCCACCCAGCTGGGTCTTTAGAGAAACCTGCCAACCGCTGGTCCAAACTCCTAGCCAGAGCTTTGCTACATGGGGCATGGGCCAGACACTGGGAGTTTCTCTCTGAGGAAAGGGCTGGGAATTCTGTATAATAGCCCAGCCATCTTAGAGAAAAGTGACACAGTCCAATACCCCAAAACTGCCAACTCCAGGACCTTGGGAAGAGATTGAAAGGAAGATGGGAAAATGGATGGGAACCCAGAGAGCAAGGGGCTTTGAGTCACACCCTCAGTTTTAGTTCTGGCTCAGACCTTTAGCAGATGTGTGACCTTGGGCCAATCACTTCACCTCCCTGAGTTTCAGCTTCTTCAAGCAGGATCGTCTTACCAGCCATGTGCCTCTCAGAATTGGACAAGAAGCCTAGGAGAGCATCATGGGGGCCCCAAAGAGCCACCGGTATTCAGGGCTGTGAGTCAGTGTTTCTCTCGGGGAGAGCCTGGGAGCAGTGGGTAGGACCACCGAAGTGAAGGGGACCACCCTGCTCTCCTCCCACAGTCGTTTAGGGAGGGGCCTTGGAAGCCGTCTTGGACTGTTTCTTTGTCTCCTTCCGAGAACCAGAACTGTCAGACAAACTGGCATCATGAAAAAAGGCACTCTGTAATCGGAAGACTTGGGTTAAAATTCATCTCCTCACTGCTGTGATCTCTGACAAATGAGGCTGAGGATTCTCATCTGTGAAATGGAAGTAACATGTCGCTGGGCTGTGGGCTGCAAGTCCTTGCTGCAAGTGTGTTAAGTTGCTCGGCACGTCCAACCCGTTGAGACCCTATGGACTGTCACCCTCCAGGCTCCTCTGTCCATGGGATTCTCCAGGCAAGAATACTGGAGTGGGTTGCCACGCGCTGCTCCAGGGGATCTTCGAACCTGCATCTCTTGGACTGCAGGCGGATTCTTTACCCACTGAGCCACCTGGGAAGCCCAGCAAGTACTTAGGAGGGTGAAAGCACTTTGCTCACCTAGTGGGCTGCACACGAAGTCACTCAGACTTGTGTGTCCCCTTCTCCTTCCAGCCAGTCATGGGGGTCTCCCCCAACCCTAGACACTCCCACCCCACCCCATCCCACTCCCAGGCCTTTTGTCAATGCTGGAGCCTGTCCTAGACGCTCTCCATTCTCTGTAGAATGGAGGTGTTTTCCCTTTGACTCAAACCATCTCTGGGATGCCCTCACCCCGATGAAGCTTCCAGCCCTGCTCTCTCCCTACCCAGTGGCCCTGGTCTGTCACCTTGGACCTCAGCCTAAGTCATCCAAGGTCTTGAAGGTGTCCTCCCTGCCTTTCTGTGTGAGCGTTTCAGGCCCCAGGTCCCACGCACTCCAAGTTGGGGTGCCCCCCAAGACAACCATACCCTGCACACAGTAGGTGCTCAGGAAATGTCAGCTGACCGACTGAAGGCATATTTTCTCAGCCTTTGATATAACCTTGTTGACAGCAAGTGAAAGTGAAAGTCGCTCAGTCGTGTCCGACTCTTTGTGACTCCGTGGACTATACAGTCCGTGGAATTCTCCAGGCCAGACTACTGGAGTGGGTAGCCTTTCCCTTTTCCAAGGGGTCTTCCCAATCCAGGGATCGAACCCAGGTCTCCCACACTGCAGGCAGATTCTTTATCAGCTAAGCCATAAGGGAAGCCCAAGAATACTGGAGTGGGTACCCTATCCCTTCTCCAGCAGATCTTCCCGACCCAGGAATCAAACCGGAGTCTCCTGCATTGCAGGAGGATTCTTTACCAACTGAGCTATCAGGGAAGCCCCAAGAAGGCCATAATTGCCTTGCTCTTGGGGGGCCAGCAGGATTGAGATGCCATTAGAGGTTCAGAAATGAAGATGCAGGATGGTATGACTCAGGATCAGTAAAATACTGGGACTTCCCTGGTGGCTCAGAGGTTAGAGCATCTGCCTTTGATGTGGGAGACCTGGGTTTGATCCCTGGGTCGGGAAGATCCCCTGGAGAAGGAAATGGCAATCCACTCCAGCATTCTTGCCTGGAGAATCCCATGGACAGAGAAGCCTAGTAGGTTACAGTCCACGGGGTCGCAAAGAGTCGGACACGACTGAGTGACTTCATCTTCTTCATCTTCTAACGATGGGTTGAAGACGGGGATTTTCAGGCCCCGCTTCTCTATGGGGACGTGCAGGAGACATGTTGGCTCCCCTACTCCTTTTTCTTAATCGCAAGTTTATTTTTTATTTCTATTTATTTATTTATTTGTGGTGGTGCTCGGGCTTCTCACTGTGCTGACTTCTCTTGTCGCAGGGCATGAGCTCTAGAACCCTGGCTCAAGAGTGCACGGGCTTAGTTGCCCGGTGGGTGTGTGAGGGTGTGTGAGATTTTCCTTGACCCGGGATGGAACCCTTATCCTCTGCATTCTCAGGCAGGTTCTTAACCACTGGACCCCCAGGGAAATCCTATTGTCTCCCTTGAATGGGATTTTTTTCATTCATTCATGCACTCAGCAAGCCCTCAATCCCTACTGTGTGCAGCCTCCCTGGCTGTTAAAAATCAGGACATTTTCTTGGAGGAGAACGAATGCGAATGCGAGTGGAGGTGGGGGGTGGGCAGAGAGGCAGGCTGGGGGCTGGCTTTTTCCAGGGGTGGACAGCAGTGAGTTGCTGTGGTTGACAGCAAGAGTGAGGGGGGCCTGGTCTGAGCCTCCCTAACCCAGCTCCCACTCCCTTTGCCCACCCTCTACCCGGGCACTGGGGCAGTGGGAAGAGGACTGGTCAGGGGGCCCCTTGGCACCTAGCTCCAGAAACCCAGTGATGCTGGGGTGGGGAGGGTGGGGAAGGACTGGTTCGATCTGAGTTGACCCCTTTAAGGCCTGGAGATAGGAGGGAATGTAATTTAGTTTTTTTTTTTTTTTTTTTTTTTTTTAAAAAAAAAAAACACCTTTGTGACTGAGAGTTCTCAACTGGAACAGCCCGACAGCTGGGCCCAAAGCCAGGAGGTAGGGCAACAGGCAGGTCCTGAGATCTGGTGACCCTTTGATGCCCTCGGGATGGTTTTGGGCAGGGGAGGGGGCAGTGCTGCTCCCACCGCTCCGCCCCTACCCTGGCCAGCCTCCCGAGCTCCACCGTGTCTCTCTTCCTACAGCCTCAAGTCTCATTACTCTGGGGTGTCAAGAAAGTGAGGGCCTAGGTGCAGAAACTTCCCACAGAGGAGGGGTGGTGAGCATTCACTGCATGCAGCAGCTCGGCTTCTGTGCCTGCTGCCCTCGACCCCTGCCAGGCAGCCCCAGGTCAGGGTCAAGGGAGATCTCACATGCCCCCCACGCAACTAAGCCTGTGCACCGCAACTCTTGAGCCAGGGTTCTAGAGCTGATGGTCTGCGACAAGGGAAGTCACCACAAGGACTCTCTCCACTTTCCAGCTGTGTCTCTTTGGGTGGTTTGCTTGACCTCCCTGTATCTCCATGTCCTCCTCTGTTAACGGGTGCTGATAACAGCTATGGTTGCCTGTAGTGCTATTTACCACTCTTGACTGTCTCCCCTTCCAGGCACAGGTAGGGGTTATCCGTTCCTGGCCCCACTGTGGTTACACCTGGCTGTGCCAGGTCTTAGATGTGGCATGAGGGGTCTTCCATCTTCACTGCCACACGTGACCAGGGATCAAACCCAGGTCCCCTGAGTTGGGAGCTCGGTGTCTTAGCCACTGGAGCATCGGGGAAGTCCCAGGAGTACTGTTCCCAGGCCCGGATGTTTCACTGTCAGCGGGAGGGTCTCCAGAACTCTGGAGTTTGCTTTCCGGCCCGATGCAGCGCCCAAAGACGTTAGAGATGCGACCGACCAAATGGCCCGAGTCTCTAAGTCTCTCCGATGAGCAGACGCTGACCACGCACGCTGGACACATACTTTACCAGACAACCTTGGTTGCTGGAGTCACTGACACTTGGGAGGTGTTTGTCACCACTGCATAACGTGGCCCGTGCTGACTGAGGGTCGTGACCGGGCTGCCGTGAGCAGGTACAGGTAAAGCACAGCGCCCGAAGCCTTGGCATTTCACCTCCTGCACCTGTGAGCTACTCTCGCTGTCATTTTTGTTAGGGAGGTGGAGAGGGGTGGCCGTGTGAAAGAGTAGCATGGGAAGCAGAGCCTGCTCGTGAAGCATCTTGAACACAAGGCTCAGAAGCTCGGGACAGAAGCCAGCAGAGAAGCAATAACGATTTTTTTAAACAGAAGAATGACATGCTTTACAGACAGTTCAGTCCAGCACTTGGCAAATGGCAGGCCTTTAGTAAACACTTCTTGAATGAATGAATGAACGGATGGAGGGATGAATGGAGTTTGGAGGAAAAGGGACCCATGAGGACACCAACTCAGCCCCCATGTATCCCATGGAGAGGTCTGGACTCAGGGCAGGTGCCAGGCCATTGCGGGGGGGCACCCACAGCCAGGCACCAGGCTTCCGAGTCCTCCCCCACTCGCCCACCCCTACCCCTACCCAGGCAGGCAGCTCCGTAGGCACCGAGGCTGGTGTGCAGCGTGCAACACCGCCTCATAACTCACTGTGTTTATGATGAAGCGGAGCGGTTGTTTGGGAAGACAGCCACTCTGACACCCACCAGCCCCCAGGGCCGATGCTGAGGTTTCTCCTCCGCCATCCCCTGCTTAACACGCCAACTCTCTCTCCCGCACTCTGCTCCCCACACCCTCATCGATGGAACTGATCTCTCCCCACCTCGACCGACACACACCACCCCCCCACCTCCACCCGCCTCTCCAGAGCTGCAGCCGGGAGGAAATTTATTGCTGCCCCAGACTGCTTTGGGCAAATACTAATAAAATGCTGTTTTGCTGCAATTTGTTTAATTGGCCACAGAAGAGACGTCTGGAGCACGTGCAGGCTCTGCCTGCGCCTGCCTGGTTTACACATGCTGTCTGCTCCCTGCGCCTGGCTGTGACCACTGGGGATGGGACTTTGGGGAAAAGGGGGATCGAGAAAGAGAGGAGGCCAAAGGAGGCCACTGGGGTGGAGAAGGCAGGAAGGAGCCCACCTCCAGCGGTTCATCTAACACTTTCTCAAGTCCTTTTGCCCTCCCACAGCCCCCCAAGATCCTGATCAGTCAGGCTGCCTGAATTCAAATCCCCCCACCTCCTCTTCTTCCCCTGGTGGCTCAGATGGTAAACATCTGTCTACAATGTGAGAGACCTGGGTTCGATCCCTGGGTTGGGAAGATTCCCTGGAGAAGGAAATGGCAACCCATTCCAGTACTTCTTGCCTTGAAAATCCCATGGACGGAGGAGCTCGGTGCAGGCTACTATCCATGGAGTCGCAAACAGTTGGGCACGACTGAGCGACTTCATTTCACTTTCCACCTCCTCTTCTTTGCTGTGTGCCCTGAGGGGCTTCCCTGGTGGCTCAGACAGTAAAGAATCTGCCTGCAACACAGAAGATCTGAGTTCAATCCCTAGGTCGGGAAGATCCTCTGCAGAAGGAAATGACAACCCACTCTGGTATTCTCATCTGGGGAATCCATGGACAGAGGAGCCTGGCAGGCTACAATCCATGGGGTCACAAAGAGTCAGACAAGACTGAGTGACTCACTGAGGCAAACTACAGAACCTCTCAGAGCCTCCAGCTTCCTCATCTCTAAAACGGGAGTGATGATAACAGCATTCTGAGGATTAGATGAACAAATCCACACCCCAAGTCCAGTATGGGCTTGTAGGAAGCACAGAATCAATGTTAGGAATCTGGGCTGCTTGAGTTCTAATCCCAGCTCTCCCATATGCCAGCTGTGGGATCTCGGGCAAGTTATTTTAACCACATTGTAGCTCAGTTTCCCCATCTGCGAAATGGGGATAACCATCACAACTGCCTTATAGAGCTGTGCGAAGGTTTAAAAATTAATGGTTGTACAGGGATTAGAACAGAGCCTGGCACATGGGAAGAGCCCAGATGTGGAAGCTGCTACTACTCAACAGCCCATGGCAGTACCGGCAGCTCAGTACTCCGGTTAGCATGTTTGGGAAGACTTGGAACCCCGTGTTCCTTCACTGGAGGGAACTGTAGAGTGAGGACGAGTCCCCAGAGATAGGAATTCCCAAAGGCAGAAAGTTGGAGCTGGTTCGCAGCTAGCTGGCCTGGCTGACAGGGTAGGGCAAGACCCTGACTATCTCCCAGGGGTTGGGGAGGGAAAGGACCTGGCTGCAGCTTCCCAGACGGAGCCCTGGGGCTGGGCTGCTGCTCTGGGGTCAGCTCAGCCTTCCAGCTGCTCCTCTCTTGGCCCCTGGCACCCACACCCTGGGAGTGGGCACCTTGCCACTCACCAGATGGCACCAGGCAAGGCTGGAGCCTGGGGGTGGGCGACAGGGTTAGGCTCTGGGCACCCAGGTCTTAGGGCAGATGGTTGTGTCTGTCCCCAGCGCAGGATGCTGGGGGCAGGTTGGAGCAGCCCCCTGCTCCTGACAAAGCTGGGCTCCAAGATTTCCCCAGGATGTGGCCAGAAGAGCGAGAGATGGGAGCTGGGTGTCCCCAGGCGGGTCCCTTCTCTTCTTTGAGTCTGTTCCTCATCTCGGAGAGAAGAAGCCACCGAGATGATTTATCTGATTACCCAGGTGAAATGGCTAACCTGAAACCTGGAGCCCAAGAAGTCCTCCATGCCTGTATTATGACTGCTATTGCTTCACAGTAGGGCAGAGGTTAAAATTGTGAACTTGGGGGTCAGACAGCCTGATCCCCAAATTCTGACTCTGCCACTTTGTAGCTGTGTGACCTTGGGCAAGAGACTTAACCTCTCTGTGCCTCATTTGCCAACTCTAAATGGGCTAGCGATAGACAGTGGTTGTGTTGAGGGTTAAATAAAACAGGATTGGACCCTTACTTTGTGCCCTGCAGATAAGTGCCATTTTGCTCCATTTTTCAGATGACAAAACTGAGAGGGGTGGAGACCCTCACCCAAGATCCCATCCCCAGGTAAGTGGCAGCCAGGTAGCATTTTCAGTCACTGTGGCCCAGTGCCCTATATCTAATCCTGTGTGTGTTCAGGTTCTTCAGTCACGTCCGACTCTTTGAGACCCCACGGACTGTAGCCCACCAGGCTCCTCTGTTCATGGGATTCTCCAAGCAAGAATACTGGAATGGGTTGCTATGTCCTCCTACAGGGGATCTTCCTGACCCAGGGATCGCAGCTGCGTCTTCTGTGTCTCCTGCATTGCATGCGGATTTTTTAATGCTGAGCCATGGCGGAAGCCCTTGTCTAATCCTATTTTCCCCTTAAATGAGGTTTGTTGTTGCTGGCTGACTGACGCCCATGCCATGCATACACTCATGCACGTGTATGTTCTAGGTGTTTCTGGTAACCTCGGTTCAGCTGGCTGAAGAATATTTGTCCAGAGAAAATTTGCCCCTCCTGAAGAAACCCGTCACCCTGGTACCCAACTAATACCATCGGTTATACAGTACTGGACTGTACGTCACCCTGATTTTACTTTTCTTTCTGGACGTGCTGGGCTTGAAATAAAGGCACTGTACTACTACACTCCACACGTTCTGTAAAGTACGCAAAAGGAGAAGCACTTCTAAAGGATGCATGTATGTGACAGTATATGCCAGGCACATGAACTAACATGTGATTGGACAAGCGAGCACAGGTCTGCATCTTTGAAAGTTCCCAACTTGAAGGTTCATATGTAGGGGACTTATTGAACCTCACTTTCCTTATCTGTAAAATGGGGATGATGATGATGATGATGAGAGTACCTGCCTCAGAGGTGTGTCATTAGGGTTAAAAATGAGTTAATATTGGGACTTCCTTGGTAGTCCAGCAGTTAAGACTTCAGGCTTCCAATGAAGGGGGCAAGGGTTCAATGCCTTGTGGAACTAAGACCTCACATATCATCTGGCTAAAAACAAACAAACAAAACTCTATGCCTGTGATAATAGTTACACAACTCTGCGAATACACCAAAAATCATTGAGTCGTGTAAGTTAAGTAAGTAAGTTGTATGGTATGTAAATTATAACTCAAAAACTTTTCCAAAAGATTGCTTAAAAAAAAAAAAAGTTAATGCCTGTGAAGTTCAGGAAACAGGTCATAACCCACAGGCAGTCCACACATCTGGGCCACTCGATTGCTCCTGCCCTGTAGCAGTTTCTGTTGTTCCTATTCTGGGCTTCCTGTTGGCCCGCCCCTACCTTGGCACACGGCAGGCAGGCAGGCGTTCAGTGCTTGTTGGTTTGTTGGCCAGATGAGTGGCTGTGTGGGGCCCGGCCTGCCAGAGTGGACGGCTCTCAGGACAGCATGCCCAGCGCAGCCTCTGTGGCCCCCGGTCCTGCTGACTCATGGAAGACGGTGCCATTTGCAGCCCCATAGAAAGCCCCACCCTACCCTGCCCTGGCGAGCGGGTCTTCCCCACTGCAGCCGTGGCTCCGGTGCTCTGTGCTTCCCTCCCTTCTAGACTCTTCCCGCAGCCTCCTCCCTGCAGCCTCCCTGCCTCTGACTGCTCCCCTCTCCGATTCAGGCATAATCTCCAAGCATGGCTCCACTCCTGCTCTCTGGCCTGTCAAGGCCCTTCCCCATGAGATGAGGGCCTTCCCAAAGCCGGTTCTGTACTCAAATTGTACAGAAGAGAAAACAGGACTACCTTGATAGTTCAGTGGTTAAGAGTCTGCCGGCCAATGCGGGGGACACAGGTTCAATCCCCAGTCTGGGAAGATGCCACATGCCGCGGGTCAGCTAAGCCCACAGCTATTGAACCTGTGCACTCTGGGGCCTGTGCCCCGCAACAGAAGCCACCCCAGTAAGAAGCCCTCATACCGCAAAGAGGAGCAGCCCCGGCTCACTGCAACTAAGGCACACACACAGCAGCGAAGACCCGGTGTGGTCAAAAGTAAAATTAAAAATTAAAAAAAAAAACAAAACCCATAATTCTGTAAAGCAATTATCCTTCAATTAAATAAATTATTTCACAAATTTAAATAAATAAAAAGAAGAGAAAACAGAGGCTCCAGCAGGGGGGATGGTACCCCCTCTCACAGTCCTGAGTGAAGGCTGCCGCCCGGAGAGCCAGGAATGCAAGAAGGAGGGGAGGAGGGGACGCCCATCAGTCCAGGCTTGGGATTGAACAGGTGTGTCTTAGGTCTTGTCCCCAGCTAGGAATATTCCCAGGTTCTCTTCGCCCTCACCCAGTCTCGGGCATTAAATGGCAGGGGAGGAGGGGGAGGCCGGAGCCTGCCCTCCTGGCTCTGCAGAACCCGGTGCAGCCAGCTGTGGCAAGCAACAGCTGGATACACACACCGGGACATGCGGTCCCACGCCCTCTGCCAGGCTGGGCTGTTAGAGGGCAGGGGGAGAGTCTGGATCCAGGCAGCCGCTGGGAAGGGCAGTGTGGCTGCTTTTGAGGCTGGGGGGGAGAGGTGGAAAGGGGAAAGGGAAGCCAGAGGAGCGCTCAGCCAGCCCCGGAGCCCCAGGTCTCCTCCAGAAGGCCCCTGGGACTCAGGCAACCCCACCGTGACTTGTGGGTTCTGTAGAGGCGGCCCTAATTGGGAAACTTGTCCCTACTCTGCCTCTCTGGGGAGTAGGCTGAGGCAGCAGGAGAGAGACAGGAGTTCACGGGACAGGACAGGTCCCAAGAATGAATGGGAAAGGTAATCATTAAGAACAACCCAGGCTGTAATAGCAAAAATCTGGAAACAACAGAAGAATTAATACATAAATTGTGAAATGGCATCAGATACCATGCATGCATTGCATTGGAGAAGGAAATGGCAACCCACTCTGGTGTTCTTGCCTGGAGAATCCCAGGGATGGGGGAGCCTGCTGGGCTGCCGTCTATGGGGTCACACAGAGTCGGACACGACTGAAGCGACTTAGCAGCAGCAGCAACCATGCATGCATGAAGGAGAATGACCCAACATGGGTGACTCTCAATAGATAATGTTTAGTTTTGTTTTTTTAAAAGGAAGTCACAAAAGAATCCATAAAGTCTGGTTCAAAAATATACAAAATTAAATCATTGGTTATTTAGGAATTGTCCATATGTGATAAAACTAGAAAGAAAATACAAACAAAGTTTTAAAAATTGGTTGCCTCTGTAGAGGAAGCTCCGTGTGGGATGTTCCTATTGTTCAGTCATCAAGTTGTGTGTTTCTCTTTGCGACCCTATGGACTGTAGCACACCAGGCTCCTCTGCCCTTCAGTATTTCCCAGAGTTTGCTCAAATTCATGTCCACTGCGTCAGTGGTACTCTCTAACCAACTCCTCTTCTGCCGCCCCCTTCTCCTTTTGCCGTCATTGGGCCAAGCGTGATGGGATGGGAACCCAACAAGCTTTGAAAGCTTTGGAAATGAACTCTTCTTAAACTGGGATGCGAGTGAATACAGAGTGACTCATTTAGTATTATTACCATCATTCAAACAGCATATGTATGTTATTTACATGTTCTTTTGTACCAACAGTGCATTTCACTTTAAAAATGAAAGTTAAAGGTTTAAACCATATATCAAAACTATCAAAACATTAAACAACAACTAACAAAGTGAAAAAAAAAGAAGAAAAACCCGGGGTGGGCTCCGCGATCCCTTTAAGTCCCTCTGAGGAGTTAAAGGGAACCAGGAAGAGCAGAGAAGCTGTCAAACACTTGTTCCTTCGCAAGTACGGCCTCCACTGAAGGGAGCTCAGAATCTACTGGAGGAGACAGACAGAAGTCAAGTTCACAGGCGCTTCCCAGTCCATATTTTAAAAAAATAATTTTTATTTACTTATTCATTTGTTTGGCTGTGCTGGGTCTTTGGTGCTGCAACTTTCTCAAGTTGCGTTGAGCAGGGGCTACTCTCTAATTGCAGTGCTCAGACTTTTCAGAAGGTGGCTTCTCTTGTTGCTGAGCTCAGACTCCAGGGTGTGAAGCCTTCAGGAGCCGTGGCTTCCAGGCTCTAGAGCACAAGCTCAGTAGTTGTGGTGTACGAATTTATTGCTCCGTGGCATAGGGGATCTCACCGGATCAAGGATCAGACCCCTGTCTCCTGTATTGGCAGGCAGATTCTTTACCACTGAGCAACCAGGGAAGCCCCCAGTCCATGTTTTAAGGGCTATGATAAATCTGTGCAAATGCTTGCGTGGAAAAGTGGGCACCTTACTGGCAGAAATCCGGAGAGGCTTCCTGGAGGAAGTGACCCCAAATTGAGACCTGGAGGATGAGGCGTGTACCATAAAAGGAATCAGGGCAGAGAGGAGTGTTCCTAACACAGAAGAGCATGAGCTAAGACGCAGGGTTGGGTGAGAGGGGCATTCCGAGGAACCCAGAGTTCACTGTGGCCCGGAAGAGCTGGAGGTAAAAGAGCAGTGGGTCAGAGCCAGCTCTTGGGGCACTGAGATGTTTGAGCTTTATATGAAGGCCTTGGAGGCCCTGCAGGGTTTAAGCGGAGGAAGGACAAGCTTCAGTCTACATTTGAAGAACACTGTGACTGCAACTGGAGAGCAGACTGGAGGCAGGGAGACCAGGAAGGAGGCTGTTGCAGTTGTTCAAGATGGGCTGGATCTGAAAGAGACGTGTAAGACACAGAACTGCTGGGACCTGGCAATAACTGGCGGGTGCTGTGGGAGAACAGGAGGCGCCAATGGGGAAGGTTCAGGTATCTGCTAGGCCCAGCTGCGGCTGTGGTTTTAGTCACCAAATGTGGGACACCAAGGAATGAGCAGGGCTGGCTGATAGGAATGGAGCAGAATCGGGGTTCAGCTCCCCTTGT
>SJYX01004515.1:139282-175152 GCA_006410675.1 Oreotragus oreotragus
CATAATTCTGTAAAGCAATTATCCTTCAATTAAATAAATTATTTCACAAATTTAAATAAATAAAAAGAAGAGAAAACAGAGGCTCCAGCAGGGGGGATGGTACCCCCTCTCACAGTCCTGAGTGAAGGCTGCCGCCCGGAGAGCCAGGAATGCAAGAAGGAGGGGAGGAGGGGACGCCCATCAGTCCAGGCTTGGGATTGAACAGGTGTGTCTTAGGTCTTGTCCCCAGCTAGGAATATTCCCAGGTTCTCTTCGCCCTCACCCAGTCTCGGGCATTAAATGGCAGGGGAGGAGGGGGAGGCCGGAGCCTGCCCTCCTGGCTCTGCAGAACCCGGTGCAGCCAGCTGTGGCAAGCAACAGCTGGATACACACACCGGGACATGCGGTCCCACGCCCTCTGCCAGGCTGGGCTGTTAGAGGGCAGGGGGAGAGTCTGGATCCAGGCAGCCGCTGGGAAGGGCAGTGTGGCTGCTTTTGAGGCTGGGGGGGAGAGGTGGAAAGGGGAAAGGGAAGCCAGAGGAGCGCTCAGCCAGCCCCGGAGCCCCAGGTCTCCTCCAGAAGGCCCCTGGGACTCAGGCAACCCCACTGTGACTTGTGGGTCCTGTAGAGGCGGCCCTAATTGGGAAACTTGTCCCTACTCTGCCTCTCTGGGGAGTAGGCTGAGGCAGCAGGAGAGAGACAGGAGTTCACGGGACAGGACAGGTCCCAAGAATGAATGGGAAAGGTAATCATTAAGAACAACCCAGGCTGTAATAGCAAAAATCTGGAAACAACAGAAGAATTAATACATAAATTGTGAAATGGCATCAGATACCATGCATGCATTGCATTGGAGAAGGAAATGGCAACCCACTCTGGTGTTCTTGCCTGGAGAATCCCAGGGATGGGGGAGCCTGCTGGGCTGCCGTCTATGGGGTCACACAGAGTCGGACACGACTGAAGCGACTTAGCAGCAGCAGCAACCATGCATGCATGAAGGAGAATGACCCAACATGGGTGACTCTCAATAGATAATGTTTAGTTTTGTTTTTTTAAAAGGAAGTCACAAAAGAATCCATAAAGTCTGGTTCAAAAACATACAAAATTAAATCATTGGTTATTTAGGAATTGTCCATATGTGATAAAACTAGAAAGAAAATACAAACAAAGGTTTAAAAATTGGTTGCCTCTGTAGAGGAAGCTCCGTGTGGGATGTTCCTATTGTTCAGTCATCAAGTTGTGTGTTTCTCTTTGCGACCCTATGGACTGTAGCACACCAGGCTCCTCTGCCCTTCAGTATTTCCCAGAGTTTGCTCAAATTCATGTCCACTGCGTCAGTGGTACTCTCTAACCAACTCCTCTTCTGCCGCCCCCTTCTCCTTTTGCCGTCATTGGGCCAAGCGTGATGGGATGGGAACCCAACAAGCTTTGAAAGCTTTGGAAATGAACTCTTCTTAAACTGGGATGCGAGTGAATACAGAGTGACTCATTTAGTATTATTACCATCATTCAAACAGCATATGTATGTTATTTACATGTTCTTTTGTACCAACAGTGCATTTCACTTTAAAAATGAAAGTTAAAGGTTTAAACCATATATCAAAACTATCAAAACATTAAACAACAACTAACAAAGTGAAAAAAAAAGAAGAAAAACCCGGGGTGGGCTCCGCGATCCCTTTAAGTCCCTCTGAGGAGTTAAAGGGAACCAGGAAGAGCAGAGAAGCTGTCAAACACTTGTTCCTTCGCAAGTACGGCCTCCACTGAAGGGAGCTCAGAATCTACTGGAGGAGACAGACAGAAGTCAAGTTCACAGGCGCTTCCAGTCCATATTTAAAAAAAATAATTTTTATTTACTTATTCATTTGTTTGGCTGTGCTGGGTCTTTGGTGCTGCAACTTTCTCAAGTTGCGGTGAGCAGGGGCTACTCTCTAATTGCGGTGCTCAGACTTTTCAGAAGGTGGCTTCTCTTGTTGCTGAGCTCAGACTCCAGGGTGTGAAGGCTTCAGGAGCCGTGGCTTCCAGGCTCTAGAGCACAAGCTCAGTAGTTGTGGTGTACGAATTTATTGCTCCGTGGCATAGGGGATCTCACCGGATCAAGGATCAGACCCCTGTCTCCTGTATTGGCAGGCAGATTCTTTACCACTGAGCAACCAGGGAAGCCCCCAGTCCATGTTTTAAGGGCTATGATAAATCTGTGCAAATGCTTGCGTGGAAAAGTGGGCACCTTACTGGCAGAAATCCGGAGAGGCTTCCTGGAGGAAGTGACCCCAAATTGAGACCTGGAGGATGAGGCGTGTACCATAAAAGGAATCAGGGCAGAGAGGAGTGTTCCTAACACAGAAGAGCATGAGCTAAGACGCAGGGTTGGGTGAGAGGGGCATTCCGAGGAACCCAGAGTTCACTGTGGCCCGGAAGAGCTGGAGGTAAAAGAGCAGTGGGTCAGAGCCAGCTCTTGGGGCACTGAGATGTTTGAGCTTTATATGAAGGCCTTGGAGGCCCTGCAGGGTTTAAGCGGAGGAAGGACAAGCTTCAGTCTACATTTGAAGAACACTGTGACTGCAACTGGAGAGCAGACTGGAGGCAGGGAGACCAGGAAGGAGGCTGTTGCAGTTGTTCAAGATGGGCTGGATCTGAAAGAGACGTGTAAGACACAGAACTGCTGGGACCTGGCAATAACTGGCGGGTGCTGTGGGAGAACAGGAGGCGCCAATGGGGAAGGTTCAGGTATCTGCTAGGCCCAGCTGCGGCTGTGGTTTTAGTCACCAAATGTGGGACACCAAGGAATGAGCAGGGCTGGCTGATAGGAATGGAGCAGAATCGGGGTTCAGCTCCCCTTGTAGCTCAGCTGGTAAAGAATCCACCTGCAATGTGGGAGACCTGGGTTCGATCCCTGGGTTGGGAAGACCCCTGGAGAAAGGAAAGGGTACCCCACTCCAGTATTCTGGCCAGGAGAATTCCATGGACTCTAAAGTCCCTGGGGTTGCAGAGTCGGACACAGGTGAGCGACTTTCACTTTTGGTCCTGGAGAGGGTGAGGTGCCAGCCCCTCCCACTGTCCCTGTGCCCTGCAGTTATCCCCAGCGGTTCCTCCTTGCCCTGTGCTCCAAGCACCAGGTCCAAATCTGAGCACTGGCTTGCCCAGCATGCTCAGCACGTCAGCAGGTAGGGAAAACACAGAAATAGCCAGCCACCTGGCTCTTGCCCTCCAGGCCCTTCCAGTCAGCAGGGGAGCTGGGCCACGTGCACAGATGGTGGCAACACAGGTCTGGTCTGAGTCAGAACTTGACTGCTTTTGACCGAAGCTGTCTGCAAGGGCAGTAAATGATTAAGGGCCACACGACTGGTACAGATGGTAACGGCCTCCGCGGGTCAGAGGGGAAGGGAAGCCCTCCGTGATAGGGGCTTGGGGATGCAGAGGGGCAGAGCTGCCAGCCGACTCCAAGCCAGGGGAGTGGATTCAGCGTCCCAGCTGTGCTCTAACCTGGATGACTTTGGCCAAAGGGATGTATCTGTCTGGGCCTCTGTTTGCTCAACTATAAAATGGCAACAAGGATGCAGAGATCAAGCTTTCTACTCCCTTGGCAGTGTGAGATCAACAGGGTTATTGTTTTTTTGTTCAGTCACTAAGTCATCTCCTGCTCTTTTCGACCCTATGGACTGGAGCCTGCCAGTGACCTCTGTCCAGGGGATTCTCCAGTCAACAGTACCGGAGTGGGTCACCGTTTGGTTAGTGGACCCAAACCATCTCTGGCAATGTTAGGGGGCTGAGGTCCACTCTGCCCTGATCATAGGGTGTGTTCTAGAAGCCAGTGCTTTTAGGATCAAGCAGACTAGGGACTTACTTCCCTGAAGATCCAATGGTTGGGACTCCACACTTCCAAAGCAGGGGGTTTAATCCCTGGTTGGGGAACTAAGATTCTACTTATTTTGAGGGAATGGCGCAAAATAGTAATAATAAAATATAATAATAATAAACAACATAGAACCAAGCAGACCGGAGTTCAAATCCTGGTTCTTCCCTTTTGGAAAGGGACATAACCTGTCCAGGCCTCAGTGTCTGTAAGATGGAATGGATCCTCCTGCATCCCAGGTGAATGAGATCACCATCCAAGTCAGGGAAGGGCCCCAGCCCTGGTACCCACTGTCATGATGGCAGCAAATCTCCGGGACAAGCTCACGTGGGGCCCTGGACGGCCCAGGGCCCTTTCCATTCTTCACCACACACCTGCCCGGCCACACAAGAGGTCATCGTCAGCCCTTCTCTTGCCATCCTGCTCAGTGGGGGAGGGGGCCCCAAGTCCCCAGCAGCTCGGGCCCAGATAACACACACGCCAATGGGGACCCTGTGGAAACTTCCCAGATAAACGCTGCCGCCCCAGATAACCGGGGCCTATCAGCCTGTCATCTTGTTCTCCAAAGCTCGCTGCTGGTGATAAAGGGATTGTGCAGGACCGCACCTGCCCGGCCCAGGAGGGAGCTTCTCACAGGGGTTTTTTCCTCTTACTCTTATTAACAACAAATGTTTGGCTCCTTCCGGGACAGACCAGACCTCTGGCCGCCAAAGTCTCCCAGATCAGCTTCCCCTCCCGGCTCACATCTTTGCAGAAGGACCATTTGTCCCTTCTTTCCACAGATGAAGGCGTTGAAGATGAGATTAGACAATGACTGGTGGACAAGTTTTGTTCAGGGGTCTGCACAAGTGGGATGTCCTCTGATAATATTTACTATGGATGAGGTGGGCTTCCCAGGTGATAAAGAACCTGCCTGCCGAGGCAGGAGACGTAAGAGACGCGGGGTTCGATCCCTGGGTCGGGAAGATCCCCTGGAGGAGGGCATGGCAACACACGCCAGTATTCTTGCCTGGAGAATCCCATGGACAGAGGAGCCTGGCAGTAGGCTACAGTCCATGGGGTTGCAGAGAGCTGGACTTGACTAAAGCGACTTAGCATGCATGCATGGAAGAAATCGAGCTCATCGGATCCTATGGGAAAGGACTGATATCTCCTTTGTTTCCATTTCACCGGGAAAGCAACTGAGGCTCAGGTCACAGACACAACTGGTAAATAATCCTCCCGGCTCACATCTTTGCAGAAGGACCATTTGTCCCTTCTTTCCACAGATGAAGGCGTTGAAGATGAGATTAGACAATGACTGGTGGACAAGTTTTGTTCAGGGGTCTGCACAAGTGGGATGTCCTCTGATAATATTTACTATGGATGAGGTGGGCTTCCCAGGTGATAAAGAACCTGCCTGCCGAGGCAGGAGACGTAAGAGACGCGGGGTTCGATCCCTGGGTCGGGAAGATCCCCTGGAGGAGGGCATGGCAACACACGCCAGTATTCTTGCCTGGAGAATCCCATGGACAGAGGAGCCTGGCAGTAGGCTACAGTCCATGGGGTTGCAGAGAGCTGGACTTGACTAAAGCGACTTAGCATGCATGCATGGAAGAAATCGAGCTCATTGGATCCTATGGGAAAGGACTGATATCTCCTTTGTTTCCATTTCACCGGGAAAGCAACTGAGGCTCAGGTCACAGACACAACTGGTAAATAAATCTGGAACTGAAGCCCAGGGCTGAAGGCACCAAACCCTTGCCCTCTGCACCCTGTGCCCAGAGTCTGCCCTGAAACTGGCTGTTTCTGGAGCACAGAAAGGCAGCCAGTCTCCTGGGCACAAGCAGAAAAGTCTGAGCCACGGCTGGCAGCTGGCTTTGGGCCAGTGCTGCGGTGCCAGGCTAGAACCTGGGCCTCATGGAGCCTTGCTGGCCTCCTGACTCTCAGGTCTTCACATCCCAGGGCGGAAATAGGAGGTCCAGTAGAGCACGGGTCTGGTGGGACAGATGGCGAAAGGGGGGCAAAGAGAAGGGACGTGATGTGCCCAAGGTGATCTGGTGAGTGAGTGCTTGGTTTGCAGATTTTAGCTTCCTGTCATCCCCACTCACTGATTTTACAGATGAGGAAACTGAGGCCCCAAGAGGGGAAATGACTTACAAAAGGTTCCATAGGTAATTAAAGCAGAGCTGGGAATCGAATCAATCTGCAGTGCAAGGCTGTTTCACTCTCCCATGTTAGTCATGCACGACCAGGTACAGACACTTACACGGAAGCACAGCCACAGGCTCTCCTGGACGGAGACTCAGATGCACAAGTAAGGGGCCACCCAGGTGAAACCAAGACTCACCCACATTTCCAAGTATGCACGCTCAGGCTGACACTCGCGCAACACTATGTGGGACCCACTGTCCACCTCCCTGCCCCAGGTCCTGGAGGTGACACTGCTGACTTGTTCTCACTCTACCCTCCTCCCTCACCCACCCCCCCACCCGACTCCTGCCAGACCCCCTGCCTCCAGAACAGCGCCAAGCCAAAGAGCTCCACGCTGGGCTTAAAAAGGGCACTTAATTTGTCATTCTTAAACGCTGAGATGCTCTTGTCTTCCAGCTTCACCCAAACCCCTTGGTGGAGATGGATGGGGGCGCGGAACACAGTTATCAGAAAGATTAAGCCGGAACTTGTCATTTTTTTATATCACGGAGAGCAGTCAGCAGATGTGTATAAGAGACAGCACAGGTTCAATCCCCAGTCTGGGAAGATGCCACATGCCGCGGGTCAGCTAAGCCCACAGCTATTGAACCTGTGCACTCTGGGGCCTGTGCCCCGCAACAGAAGCCACCCCAGTAAGAAGCCCTCATACCGCAAAGAGGAGCAGCCCCGGCTCACTGCAACTAAGGCACACACACAGCAGCGAAGACCCGGTGTGGTCAAAAGTAAAATTAAAAATTAAAAAAAAAAACAAAACCCATAATTCTGTAAAGCAATTATCCTTCAATTAAATAAATTATTTCACAAATTTAAATAAATAAAAAGAAGAGAAAACAGAGGCTCCAGCAGGGGGGATGGTACCCCCTCTCACAGTCCTGAGTGAAGGCTGCCGCCCGGAGAGCNAAGTGAAAGTGAAGTCGCTCAGTCGTGTCTCTGTCTCTTATACACATCTAGATGTGTATAAGAGACAGCCCCACCCGACTCCTGCCAGACCCCCTGCCTCCAGAACAGCGCCAAGCCAAAGAGCTCCACGCTGGGCTTAAAAAGGGCACTTAATTTGTCATTCTTAAACGCTGAGATGCTCTTGTCTTCCAGCTTCACCCAAACCCCTTGGTGGAGATGGATGGGGGCGCGGAACACAGTTATCAGAAAGATTAAGCCGGAACTTGTCATTTTTTTATATCACGGAGAGCAGTCAGCCCTACGAGTGATGTCCTCCACTCCGCCAGGATGAGTCCAAAACCTTTAGTGCCAGTAGTAAAAAAGACTATAAAAAACACCATTGGAGAAAGGGTAATGATGAAATTTAACTGCTCCCGATCACACACCTGGGGTCCGCTCGCCGTGGACCCGGGGGTTCGGCCACATCATCCTTTACTGCTGTGTCCTTGTCTGGGAGTTTAAGGTCCTTCCACTGCACCAGAACATTGTGTCCACTGCTGGGACCCTGGGGCCCGCGTGTCCTACCCCGCCCTCCCTGGCCAGGAACACAGAGAGGGAGGGAGCGGGACCCACTCAGTCTTGGGAGGCCTTAGGGACCATTGAGCTGGCAAAGGGGGCTTCCCTGGTGGCTCAACTGGTAAAGAATCTGCCTGCAATGTGGGAGACTTGGGTTCGATCCCTGAGTTGGGAAGATCCCTGGAGAAGGGAACGGCTACGCACTCCAATATCCTGGCCTGGAGAATTCCATGGACTGTATAGCTCACGGGGTCGCAGAGTTGGACATGACTGAGCGACTTGCACTTTGTGACACTTGTGAGATGGCAGAGGTGGTCTTGGGCTGGATTTCCCAGGAGTCCCGCTGAACTGCAGCTGCTGTTGAAAACTGGTGAGAGGCGAGGCTGTGGTGGGCTATTTTATTTCCTTCCTTTCTTCTTTCCCAACTCCCTCTCTCTTCCTCCATCTCACTTTTATGTGCCAAGGACTGTGTTACATCCAACACGGGTACCAGGGTCTTCCACGGCTCTTAGGACACAGGAAGACTCCACTCACCTAATTTTTAGTCATCCCTTACTCCCATCCCCTTGCCCCACGACCCCATGCATGCAGCCCCTTTATCCCTCCTAATGCTTTGTTCTAGTGTATCCAAGTGCTTCCAAATAAGTTGCTCTTTCCAGCCTCTGAGCTTTTGTGCACGCTGTTCCCTCGGCCTGGAATACACCTTGGTTGACTCCTACTCTTCTGCAGGTCCCAGCTGTCACTTCCTCCAGGAAGCCCTCCAGGCTGTTCTCGTAATGCACCTTAGGCTTCCCTACCAAGAGCCCCTCTGGCTTACCCCTTTCCCCTGCAAGCCATGTACCATCTCAGCGTATTGTCATTGCTCGTTTCCCTGTCAGGTCTGTGACTCTGGGTTTGAGGATTTAGTGGTGAACAAAACAGACACAATCTCTGGATTGTGGAGCTCCTTCGTGGAACTTATATTCCAGTGGAGGTGAGGGGAATGGGACCATCTGTCTTGTTCAAACTTTGTGGGCTTGTCATAAAGATGAGATTGAGTTTAAGCCTCAAAAGGTTGGTATTGTCCAGACTGCACAGCCAAGAGCCCTTGGGTCACCTAGCTGAAGAACAGCAGGATCGAGGTTCAAGGCCAGATCTGATGGGCACCCAAGCCATGGGGTCTCCATTGCACGATTCTGCCTCCTCTCGCTCACCCCACTCAGGCCTCACTGGCCTCCGTGGCATGCCAGGTGCCTCTGAGCCTTGCCCATGCTGTCCCCTTGGCCTGGAATACTCTGCCTGCAGAAAACTCTAGACCCACCCGCTCACCTCCCTCGAGTCTTTGCTCAAATGTCTTCTTCTCAATAAGATCTTCCCTGACAGAACTGCATGCGCACGCGCGCGCACACACACACACACACTCTTATGCCCTCCCACCATCCTCTGTATCTTACCTGTTGTGTCTACCTGACTAGCGTATTAGTTCCCTCGGACAGGAATTTTGCTGATTCTATTCGTTCTTGTAACTCTAGTGCCTATAATAGGTGCTCAGGAGACCCTTGTTTAGGTGGATGGTTGGGTGGATGTGCAGATGGATGGAAGAGATCCAAAGCTGAGTAAGGCTGGGTCCCAGCCCTGAAAATCCTTGAAGTCCAGCCAATGGAGAGGGACTGTTTCCTGAGTGAGTTCAGTTCAGTTCCTCCGTCGTGTCTGACTCTTTGCGACCCTATGGACTGCAGCATGCCAGGCTTCCCTGTCCATCACCAACTTCTGGAGTTTACTTAAACTCATGTCCATTGAGTCGATGATGCCATCCAGTCATCTTATCCTCTATCGTCCCCTTCTCCTCCTGCCCTCAATCTTTCCTAGCATCAGGGTCTTTTCAAATGAATCAGCTCTTTGCATCAGGCGGCCAAAGTATTGGAGCTTCAGCTTCAGCATCAGTCCTTCCAATGAATATTCAGGACTGATTTTCCTTTAGGATGGACTGGTTGGATCTCTTTGCTGTCTAAGGGACGCTCAAGAGTCTCCTCCAACACCACAGTTCAAAAGCATCAATTCTTCAATGCTCAGCTTTCTTTATAGTCCAACTCTCACATCCACACATGACTACTAGAAAAACCATAACTTGGACTAGACGGACCTTTGTTGACAAAGTAATGTCTCTGCTTTTTAATATACTGTCTACATTGGTCATAAATTTTCTTCCAAGGAGCAAGCATCTTTTAACTTCATGACTGCAGTCACCACCTGAAGTGATTGTGGAGCCCCAAAAGATAAAGTCTGTCACTGTTTCCATTGTTTGCCCATTTACTTGCCATGAAATGATGGGACCAGATGCCATGATCTTAGATTTCTGAATGTTGAATTTTAAGCCAACTTTTTCACTCTCCTCTTTCACTTTCATTAAGAGGCTCTTTAGTTCTTCTTTGCTTTCTGCCGTAAATGTGGTGTCATCTGCATATCTGAGGTTATTGATATTTCTCCCAGCAATCTTGATTCCAGCTTGTGCTTCATCCAGCCCAGCATTTCTCATGATGTACTCTGCATAGAAGTTAAATAAGCAGGGTGACAATATGCAGCCTTGATGGACTCCTTTCCTGATTTGGAACCAGTCAGTTGTTCCATGTCCAGTTCTAACTGTTGCATCCTGACCTGCACACAGATTTCTCAGGAGGCAGGTCAGGTGGTCTGGTATCCCCATTTCTCAGAATTTTCCAGTTTGTTTTGATCCACACAGTCAAAGGCTTTGGCATAGTCAATAAAGCAGATATGTTTTTCTGGAACTCTCTTGCTTTTTCCATGATCCAACGGATGTTGGCAATTTGATCTCTAGTTCCTCTGCCTTTTCTAAATCCAGCTTGAACATCTGGAAGTTCACGGTTCACATACTGTTGAAGCCTGGCTTGGAGAATTTTAACCATTACTTTACTAGCGTGTGAGATGAGTGCAATTGTGTAGTAGTTTGAGCATTCTTTGGCATTGCTTTTCTTCGGGATTGGAATGAAAACTGACTTTTCCAGTCCCGTGGCCACTCCTGAGTTTTCCAAATTTGCTGGCCTATTGAGTGCAGCACTTTCACAGTATCATCAAATGATTCAACTGGAATTCCATCATCTCCACTAGCTTTGTTCATAGTGATGCTTCCTAAGGCCCACTTGACTTTGCACTCCAGGATGTCTGGCTCTAGGTGAGTGATCACACCATCGTGGTTATATGGGTCAAGATCTTTTTTGTATAGTTCTTCTGTGTATTCTTGCCACCTCTTCTTACTATCTTCTGCTTCTGTTAGGTCCATACCATTTCTGTCCTTTATTGTGCCCATCTTTGCATGAAATATTCCCTTGGTGTCTCTAACTTTCCTGAAGAGATCTCTAGTCTTTCCCGTTCTATTGTTTTCCTCTATTTCTTTGCACTGATCACTGAGGAAAGTTTTCCTATCTTTCCTTGCTTTTCTTTGGAACTTTGCATTCAAATGGGTATGTCTTTCCTTTTCTCCTTTACCTTTCACATCTCTTCTTTTCACAGCTATTTGTAAGGCCTCCTCAGACAACCATTTTGTGTTTCTTTTTCTTGGGGATGGTCTCGATCTCTGCCTCCTGTTCAATGTCATGAACCTCTGTCCACAGTTCTTCATGCACTCTATCAGATCTAGCGCCTTGAATCTATTTCTCACTTTCACTGTATAATCATAAGGGATTTGATTTAGGTCATACCTGAATGGTCTAGTGGTTTTCCCTGCATTCTTCAATTTAAGTCTGAATTTGGCAATAAGGAGTTCATGGTCTGAGCCACAGTCAGCTCCTGGTCTTGTTTTTGCTGACTGTATAGAGCTTCTCCACCTTCGGCTGCAGAGTGAGGCGTGTCTAGTAGAGGCATGCGCAGAGAAGGGGCCACAGCCCCCGCACTCGTTCCCTCCCACCTCAGGACAGGGCCCTCTCCTGACGCTCCACCTCTCGGAACACCCAGGCTGAGGGCTGCCCGCCGAGAGAGTTCCGGCTGGCCCAGGGTGGGCACACTGGGAGGTGCTGTGTGAGCCGGGCCCTGGCGCATCCGTGGCTCTGTATCTCTCGGTTCTGGAGCCTCACTGGGGGAGCTGGGGGAACAAACTGAGGAAATGGAGCTCGCTGCCCACAGAGCCTGCAAAGTTCTGTTCCCAGGCCCAGGTGGCTCGAATGCCAGTCCAAGACCCCACCCTTGTGAAGGGGCTAATTAGGAGGTGGGGATTAACAGATACACACTAATATGTCTAAAATAGATAACCAAGGACCTGCCATACAGCCCAGAGAGCCATACTCAATATCTTGTAAAAATCTATGATTAAAAAGAATCTTAAAAAAGAATGTATATATTTATTTAAATATATAAATATATTCCTATTTATTCTATATACATAAATATATATTTATAAACATATTTATAAATTTGTAGATATATTTATGTATTTGTAATTTCAATATTTTTATATTTTCAGTAATATTTGATGCTTTTGAACTGTGGTGTTGGAGAAGACTGTTGAGAGTCCCCTTGGACTGCAAGGAGATCCAACCAGTCCATCCTAAAGGAAATCAGTCCTGAATATTCATTGGAAGGACTAACGCCGAAGCTGAAGCTCCAATATTTTGGCCACCTGACGCGAAGAGCCGATTCATTTGAAAAGACCCTGATGCTGGGAAAGATTGATGGCAGGAGAAGGGGACGACGAAGGATGAGATGGTTGGATCACATCACCAACTCAATGGCCATGGGTTTGGGTGAACTCTGGGAGTTGGTAATGGACAGGGAGGCCTGGCGTGCTGCAGTTCATGGAGTTTCAAAGAGTCGGACACGACTGAGTGACTGAACTGAACTCAATATTTATAAACTTACATTTATACATATATATTATTATTTAAATATCTAAATATGTATTTAAATATATTCCTATTTATTTAAAATGCATATATTAAATATAAACATTCTTTTTTAGATTCTTTTTCATCATAGATTATTGCAAGATATTGAGTATAGTTCCCTGAGCTATGTAGTAGGTCCTTGTTGGTTATCTATTTTATATATATGTGTGTATATGTTAATCCCAAACTCCGAATTTATCCCTTCTCAGGGGTGGGATCTCGGACTGGCGTTTGAGCCTCCGGGGCCCTGGGAACAGACCTTTGCAGGCTCTGTGGGCCCAGGAGTTCCATTTCTCTACTTCCCTGGTGGAGGTAGCCCGCCTCTGAGATAACCCCCAATGATACTCAGTCAGTAAAGAATCTGCCTGCAATGCAGGACATGACTTAGTGACGAAACCACCACCATATATTTATCAATATAACTGAATCACTTTGCTGTACACCTGCAACTAACCCAACATTGTAAATCAACTGTATCTCAATAAAAATCCCCCCAAGAGAAAATCATAACATGAGGGGCAAAAAGGCCCCACCCCTGACCTGCCAAGGGACCTTGAGCAGATCACCTTCTCTCTCAGAGCTCTAGTGTTTTCTCTCCCATAAAACGAGGAGATTTGAACCCATGAATTCCTCCAAATCTTTTCAAGTATGAGGTTTGCTTCAAAATATTTTTATTGAAGCATCATGTACATACAGAAAAATACACACATCATATGCAATGATAACGATATTTCACAAAGTAAACATGCTCATGTGACCAACACCCTGATCAAGTAATAAACATTATCAGCTCCCCAGCAGCCTCCTTGGGGCCCTTCCCAGTTCCTATCTCCCTCAACGGCAAAGATTCTCCTGCAAAGATAACCCTATAGATTAAGTTTTGCCTATTTTTTTGAACAACTCATGAATCTCCTTTTTAAAAAACCTTTTGGAGTATGTGCTGCTTCCCTTGTAGTTCAGCTGGTAAAGACTTTTCATTTTATATTAGAATATAGCTGATTAACAATGTTGTGATAGTTTCAGGTGGACAGCAAAAGGACTCAAGCATACATAAACATGTATACATTCTCTCCCAAACTCCCCTCCCATCCAGGCTGCCACATAACATTGAGCGGTGTTCCCGGTGCTATACAGGAGGTCCTTGTTGGGAATCCATTTTAAGTACAGCAGAGTGTCCTTGTTCATTCCAAACTCCCTATCTATCCCTTCCCCTCATCACAAGGATCCCTTCTTAACCTTACAAAACACTTTTGATTTCAGTACCTATGATAGCCAGCCTCTGAGATAACCCCCAGTGATGCTTACCAGCTTGCTGGTATTCACACCCTAAATAGTTCCCTCCAGAATTGAAGCAGGTGGTCTTCATGAGCAATAGAGTATGGCAGAAGCGGCATTGTTTGGCTTCTGGGGCCAGGCTATAAAGGGCACTGTGGCTCTGCCTTGCTCTTTTGAATCACCAGCTCACAGGAAGCTAGCTCCTGTGTTATGGCGCTCTTGTGGAGCACTCCCCTTGAAGAGGAAGAGAGGCCTGCCACCCACAGCCAGCACCAACACCAGTCATACGAATGTGTCACGTTGGAAGCAGATCTTCCAGCTCCAGTGTAGCCTGCGGAGGGCTGTAGCCCAGGCTAAAGTGAAAGTGAAGTCGCTCAGTCGTGTCTGACTCTTCGTGACCCCATGGACTGTAGCCTACCAGGCTCCTCTGTCCATGGGATTTTCCAGGCAACAGTGCTGGAGTGGATTGGCATTTCCTTCTCCAGGGGATCTTCCCGACCCAGGGATCGAACCCAGGTCTCCCTCATTGTAGACAGACACTTTACTGTGTGAGCCACCAGGGAAGCCCAGGCCAACATGTGATTTAACCTCCTGAGAGATCGTAAACCAGAACTGCTGGCCAAGTCACTCCTGAATCCCTGACCCATGGTAACTGTGAAAGCTAATAAGTATTTGTTATTAGTTTAAGCTACTAATTGGAGGGGTATAATTAGTTCATAGCAAAAGATAAGTAATATGGTATTCATTAATTGAGCAAATACCCAATGAGCCATCCTCTTAGGCTTTCAGGAAGCCTTTGAAGGAATCCTCCTTTAAAACTGCTTCTCTCGTGGCTCAGATGATAAAGAATCTGCCTGAAATGCAGGAAACGGGTTTGATCCCGGGGCTGGGAAGACTCCCTAGAGAAGAGAATGGCAATCCACTCCAGTGTTCTTGCCTAGAGAATTCCAAGAACAGAAGGGCCTGGCGGGCTACAGTCCATGGGATCGCAAAGAGTCCGACATGACTAAGCGACTAACACTTTTAAAATTATCTTAATAGTGGACTTTCCTGATGGTCCAGTGGTTGGGAATCTGCCTGCCTGCCGATGCTGGGGATGCGGGCTGGATCCCTAGTCTGGAAAGATGCCACATGCCGAGGGGCAACTGACCCCGTGTGCCACAACTACTGAGCCCGTGTTCTAGAGCCCATGTTCTGGAACAAGAGAAGCTGCTACAGAGAAAAACCCGTGTCCTGTAACAGAGGTAGCCCCAACAACTAGAGGAGGCCCCAAAGCAGCAGTGAAGACCCAGCGCAGCCAAAAAAGTTATCCTAGTAGTATCTGGTCACACTTGAATAAAGGGCCTTCCTTTCGATGCATGACAAACGCGTGGTCAGACCCAAGACTGCAATGACCTCAAGGGTCTGAGGCCCCCAGGACTGGGCCTGGGCTGGGAGCTACCACTGACTCAACTCATTCCCACTGCTCCTTTCCTATGAAAACTTTGGAACCAGAGACTTTCAGGAAGCCACCTCCCATTCTAGCTCCCTCTACATTGTTCTGTGGTAGAACATGATCAAGAGGACCCCAAGCTTTGGCCTGAAGCAGTGCTGTGGCCAAAGCCTGGAGGCACCTCTTCCGAACCTGGGTGACCTCACACAGGCAGCTGTACTTCTCTGAATACAGATGCCTTGCTCATGCTGCTGCTGCTGCTAAGTCGCTTCAGTCGTGTCCGACTCTGTGCGACCCCACAGACGGCAGCCCATGAGGCTCCCCCGTCCCTGGGATTCTCCAGGCAAGAACACTGGAGTGGGTTGCCATTTCCTTCTCCAATGCATGAAAGTGAAAAGTGAAAGTGAAGTCGCTCAGTCGTGTCTGACTCTTAGCGACCCCAAGGACTGTGCCCCACCAGGCTCCTCCATCCATGGGACTTTTCAGGCAAGAGTGCTGGAGTGGGGTGCCATTGCCTTCTCCGCGCCTTGCTCATAGGTGGCTGGATAAAGCAGATATAGCACGTGGTGACACTTTGGGTAACCTCAAGAGGCACGGCAGCTGTCATGATCATCAAACCACAGCCTGGGGACTTCCCTGGTGGTCCATTGACTAAGACTCTGTGCTCCCAATGTGGGCGGCCCAGGTTCAATCCCTGGCCAGGGTACTAGAGCCCATATGTCGCAACTAAGAGTTTGCATGCCAGCAACTAAGACCTAGCACAGCCAAGATAAATAAATAAATGCTAAAAAACCAAAACAGACCATCAGGTGCTCCCAGGGGTGTCGAGGACTGTTGTCTCCCTCTGGCCTCAGCTGACATTTGGTCCTATTTGGCTGCCCCACATGCTTGCACCCTCCTGGCTCATCGGATCCTGGGCAGCGAGTCTGTGGGGCCAGGTGAGCATATGGCCTGGTGACCGAACTTGGTTGGAGGCCGGTCTGCTTCCTCTCCCTCGTTAGCATCACCCGGGGGGCCTGCTCTCTCCTTAGCAGAAGCCTGGATGACGAAGGCCACAGCCTATTAATTGCAGTGACAGTGATAAAGGAAGAGGGGGAGGCTGCTATTTGTCTTGCCCGTAACCTCTCGCATCATTCCAAGATGAATGAAAACTCATTTTCTGCTTTGATTCGGTCTAATTTCCCTGGGCCCCCTGGGCCTGGTGGGGGGAAGGGACTCACAAGCCCCTGCTGAGCAGGAATGGTGGGGAGGTAGGGGAGGGCTCAGAGGTCACAGAGGGAGGAGGACAGCCTCCATCCACTAGGGAACCAAAAACTTTCAGAGGGAGTGGTGCGTGAATTCATTCATGAGGCACCAAGGGTATGGGACCTGTCCAGGTGATAACTGACTGAATTCACAATCCTGGAAGGAGGGACTCTGCTGCCCATTTCATGGATGAGACAGTAGTGGTGATAGAGAGAAAGGGGCTTGGGATACGGAGCAGGGCTCCTGGGCACAGGTCTTTTCATGTCCCGCATTTCTTTGATTATAGGAAACAGCCTTCATTCTGCCTTCTCTGAGTTCCAATGGGTAGGTTCAAGCAGTGGTTAATTAGGGAAGGGAGGGGATGTGAGACCAGGGGAAACAGTCAAGAGCATCCTTGAGACAAGGTTCTGGTTCCCCATCAACAGATACACACAACAATATCTTTAGATATTTTGCAGACACTGAAACCCCCTCCAGGAGGGAGAAATATGGCATGCTGCCCACAAGCATGTGGACTCCAGAGCTGTTGGTCCTGAAGGTTTATAATGCAGACGCCTACTTACCTCACCATCAGCTCATCAGAAGAATGTTCACGAGCTTATCATGGCTTCTTTGAACAATTACTATAAAACTTGTCACTGTCTTCCACAAGTTGGGACACACAGTTTTGAAGGCATTAGCCCCTACGGCCCTCTTTGCCTGGCAAAGCAATAGAACTATCCTTTTCTACTTCACCTAAAACTCTGTCTCTGAGATTTGGTTCAGCACCAATGTACAGAGAAGCTGAACTTTGGGCATCACTTAAACAAGGTCAGACAGCTAGTGAAGGGCCATCTTCCACTACGTGATGAGATATGTCCTGCTGATCATCCCATTCTACAGATGGGGACACTAAGACTCAGAGAGGCTCATGGCTAGCCACCTGGCAGAGCTGGGATGCACAACTGTATCTTGTTTACTCCAGAGCCCAGCACTTCACCATGACCCTGGCCTGCCAGAAAGCAGATTCATCAGAGAGGGTTTGTCCAGTGCCATCACCAGCTCTTCCCTGTTGTGTAGTACATCACCTCCCACCTGGATGAATGAAGGGCTTTATCCGAACAGAAGGTCCTAGATGGGAAGGACCATCCAGGTGGGGGTGCATTCTCCACCGGGGAACAGAAGCAGACAAGGAGGAAAAAGGATGGAGGGTGGACCTTTTTTCCCATCAAAGAGCAGAAACAGACTGAAGCCTTGTTGGAATAGCTACTTTCTTTTCTGTAATATGGAGCTAACAGTGCCTGTGTCCCAGGTCCACGCGGTGGCTGGAGCGGGGATGATGAGAATGTGTGAGAAGGCGCTTCACACCTGATACTTCCCCTCTGTTTGTGGAAAGGGAGAGGGTACCAGTAGCCCCCAGCGGTTTAAGCTGCTTTATCCCAGATCAATTAACCGTATGTGTGGGGGTCACCTGTCTGTGAGTCCCTGCACCCACCTGCCTGGTCGCTTGCTGCATCCCAGTGTCCCCTCTGATGATCCAGAAGTCCAATGAGGCCCAGAGAGTAAGAGGGGCCTGGGCCCCCCGACCTGTCTGCCCCAGCGAGCCATGTGGACTGTGAAAAAGATGGGAAATGCCCACTTGATCTGCTTCACAGCAGAAGCTCAGGAAAGCATATTGAACATGTATGGGCTTCCCTTGTAGCTCAGTTGGTAAAGAATCTGCCTGCAGTACAGGAGACTCAGGTTCAGTCCCTGGGTTGGGAAGATCCCCTGGAGAAGGAAATGGCAGCCTGCTCCAGTATCCTTCCCTGGAAGATCTCAGGGACACAGGAGCCTTGTGGGCTGCAGTCCATGGGGTCACAAAGAGTCAGGCAAGGCTGAGAGACTAACACTTACTTACTTACATACAACATCCTTTCGGGGCTTTGGGACCAAAAGTGGAGGGGTTGCAATTGGGAGGAAGTTTTAGATGGTGTGATACATACATCAGTGTGGGTTCTGCAGTCGGGCAACCTGGTTTGAATGCTCTGCCACTGACTACGTACTGTGTGACCTTGGGTAAGTTACTTTGCCTCACTTCCCTTACCTGTAAAATGGGATAATAATGGTACCTCTGTCATATGATTATCAGTCAGCTTAGGTAAAGCACTTCAAGCAGTGGTGAGTACAGGTCAGTGTCTGGCTGATGTTCTGACAGGCGGCAGCCGAGAAGGGCTAGCCCAGGGTTGGGATGGCCGTGAGAAATGAGGCAGCTGACTCCACTTGAGTCCACCTCCCCCACCTCCTCCAACAAAGTCCTCCCATCTGGCCTGGATCTGAATTGCAAATGGCCTTCCCTTTCCCACCACTCAGGCTCCAGCTCCAGCTGGAGACAGAGGAGTCCAGTGAAGACAAGTCTCTGCCCTGCCGCAGGCTGGTAGCCTGGCTTTGTCTCAAAGGGTCTGCAGGCGGAGCCCTCAGACCCGGGCCCATTTAGGACCACCTAGCCTGGCGATCAAGGCCTTCACAGGGTGCTCCCTCCCTCTCTCTGCTTTGTAAGAAATCTCTGCTCTTTCTTTCCCCTTCCCCCTATCTCCAGGCTCAGCTCCCTTTTCCACTACCTGATGAGGTATGTCCTGCTGATCATCCCATTCTACAGATGGGGACACTGAGACTCAGAGAGGCTCATGGTTAGCCACCTGGCAGAGCTGGGGTGCACAATCTTATCTTACTCACTCCAGAGCCCAGCACTTCACCATGATCCTGGCCTGCCACAAAGCAGATTCTGCAAAGCATAAAGGAAAAATGAAGTCAGGGAGCCAGGAACTGTAATGAAGGTGTGCTGCTGCTGCTGCTAAGTCTCTTCAGTCGTGTCCAACTCTGTGCAACCCCATAGACGGCAGCCCACCAGGCTCCACCGTCCCTGGGATTCTCCAGGCAAGAACCCTGGAGTGGGTTGCCATCTCCTTCTCCAATGCATGAAAGTGAAAAGTCAAAGTGAAGTCGCTCAGTCGTGTCCAACTCTTAGCGACCCCATGGACTGCAGCCCACCAGGCAACTCCGTCCATGGGATTTTCCAGGCAAGAGTAATGAAGGTGTGAAGGTCACTTATTCACTGATTTGGTATTTACCAAGCACCTATGTGGTGCTGGGCACTCAGAGACAATAGTGATGTCATGAGACTAGCATCAGTGATAACAGTAACATAATGACTGTAACAATGTGACAACAGGTGCTGGCATTTCCTGAACTCCTGCTATGGACTCAGCACTGAGCTAGGTGTTTTGTATGCAGAGCTCCAATCCTCACTGTAGTCCTACAAGGTGGTTCTATTATTTTTTTTTAATTTATTGAAATATAGTTGATTTACACTGTTGTGTTAATTTCTGCCATAGAGCAAAGTGATTCAGTTCTACATATATATACATACTGTTTCTCATGTCCTTTTCCACTATGGTTTATCACAGGGTATCGAATATAGCCCCCTGTGCTATAGGATCTTGTTTATTCATCCTATATGTAAGAGTTTGCATCTGCTAACCCCAGACTCCTCATCCTTCCCTCCCCCACCTCACATACCCATGCCAATGGGAAACCTCCCCATTGGCAACTGCAAGCCTATCCTCAATGTATGTGAGTCTCTTTCTGTTTTGTAGATATATTCATCTGTGTCATTTTAGAGTCCACGTGTAAGTGATACCATCTGACACTTGTCTTTTTCCTTATGACTTGCCTCTCTTAGTATGATAAGACCCATCCATGTTGCTGCCAACAGCATTATTTCATTATTTTTCTTTTTTATGGCTGAATAATATTTCATTATACAATATATTCCTGAATATATTTATATATGCATATATATAGGTGCATACCTATACATACAAATATATATCATGAATATATATATATGAATGGGTGAGTCAACCAAGGCTCAGAGAGCTCAGGTGTCTAAGGTCCCACAGATTTCATGCACCCGAGTGAGCACTGAGCCCTGGCCTGTCTAGGATAACAATAATGATGGTGATCACCGCCTTGCACATGTTGAGTACTTTCTGTGTCCCAGACAACCGTCTGCTGAACTCTCAAAATGACAACATTGAGGAGGAGTGACAAGTTTAGACTCATTAAGCTGATTCATTCACCTGCTTCTAGGCTTACTGGGAGTAGAAGGCCTGGCCTCAGTCTCTTCCTGCAAAATCATGAGCCACCCACAGGGTCGGGAGACCTGGGTTCAATGAGGATCTATAAAATGGGAAAATACTACCCAACTCACAGGATGGTGGTGAACATCTGGAACACCCCTTATTAGGTAGGATTAACATTTTCTAGCCTGAGAACAGGCCTCCAAGCCAAGGTGTCTATCACAGGTCCCAAAGCATCCTATCCTCCTCCCTCCTTGACCCCCCCACCTTTACCCCTTGTGGGGCCCTCTGTCCCTCCCCACCCCCAGAAGCTCAGCCACTTCTGCAAGGGAGTATCTGCTGGATTTTATTTTCTTCCACCAAGTTGTAGGTGCGGACATGGCAGAGACACTTGGGGTTTCAGGTAGAGAAAGAGTCTGAGATTTAAGAGAAAAATGCGGGAGGGGAGGAGAGAGAAGGGAAGGAAAAGAGAGATACCAAGAAGGAAAGAAATTAGATGAAACAGCAGAACAGAACGAAAAGACCAGAACCAGAGCACCAAGACGCCGACGGGCAAAAGAGACGGAAGGATGGAGACAAAACAGAGAAAGGGCTAAAAAGAGAGAAGTACTCAAAGCTGGGAAAATGCTGCCAGAGAAAAAGTGGGTCAGAGAGAAGGGTCCCTCAAGCAGATGGGCAAGGACAGGGACAAAGCCACCTGCCTTGGCCCCCAGCTGAGCTAGGCTTTCAGGCTCCAGCGTCCTGCTGCCAAGAGAGAAAAGCCTCTTCTCCCACATTCGAATGAATTTGATATTCAATCAATGAAGATTAACTCACCGAAGGTAAGGGAGGGGGGGGTTTACATCCTTGAGGAAGTCAAATACGATTATGCAGATGAGAAAATTATCCTGAGATGAGGCGCATCTCATATATGATAATTCCGGGAAAGGCTGGACTCCCACCCTGATTAGCATATCTTCAAGACCAGACCGGGATGGGGGAGGTGAGGACCCAGAGATGGGCATTGCACTGACCAGGAATCCCGCTAACAGAAGTTGGTCAAAGCTGTCAGCTCCCTGATATCCTTTTCTGGAAAAGAAGACCCTCAGCTTCTGTCTGGGAAGTCCTTAATGAGAGCCTTGACCCCGCAGTGTCCACTGAAACTCTTTGGACCTCAGCTTGCTCTTGAAACAAAAGAGCACTCTAGAGCAGGTCTTTTCGAACTTGAGAATGAGTGCCAATCACCTGGAGATGCAGACTCTGATTCAGTGGGTCTGGAGCAAAGGCCTGCATTTCTTTTTTAAAAAATACACGATTTTTTCATATTTATTATTTTATTTATTTATTTGGCTGAGCCACGGCTTAGTTGAGGCATGCAGGGTCTTCCATCCTCATTGATATATGGAGGGTCTTTAGTTGTGGCATTCGAATTCTTAGTTGTGGTATGTGGGATCTTAAGTTCCCCCACCGGGGATCGAACCCAGTCCCCCCTACTTTGGGAGTGTGGAGTCTTAGCCACTGGACCACCAGAGATGTCCCAGAGTCTGTGTTTCTAACCACCTCCCATGTGATGCCAGTGCTGCTGCCCCACAGACCACACCTTTAGAGGGTCCAGCTCGGTGGTGTTCACCCTGGTGGCATCTTAGGGTCACTTGGGGAGCATTTAAAAAACTGCCAATACCTAGGATCCACAGCAGACCAATCAAATAAGAATCTCCTGGAGACGAGCCTGAGCGTTGGTGTTTTTTAAAAGATGATTCTAATGTGTAGCTGGGGTTGGGAACCTCTGGCCTAAATGAAGACTAGGATCGTAAGAAGGTCATGGATCTATTCCAAGTCTCCAGGGACCATCGTGCTCCCAGACTCTCAGAAGCCACAGATGTGGGTGGGGCCGTCGAAGAGGAGGTGAGTAACCTGGAGTGGGGCTGAGGACACTGCCCTGGGCCCGCTGGAGAGCCTTGATGGTAACTACCCAAATCTTCCCTTGTGTACTAAGCACTATACCTACTCAATACAACACGTATATTCTCAACTATGTATACTCTACTGTATATACACATGTGTTCTCTCCAGCCCTGGAGTGGAGATATTATCATTTCCATTTGACAGATAAGGAAATTAGGCTCAGAGAGGCAAAGCGAGTTTCCCGGGATTGTGGAGTCAGGACTCGAGCCTGTCTTATTTGGACCCCCAGAGCCCACACTCTTTCCACTCTAGCCACGCCTCCCACTCCCTGGATCACCTTACCCAAGGAAGTCAGTAGCTGATCCCCGGTCCGTAAAGCCTGACCTCACGTGGCGGAGGGAAGTGAGTAAGGACTTGGAAGTCAGCAGCCCTGGGTTCAAGTCGTTCTCTTATAGCTGTGTGACCATCAACGAGTCATTACCTTTTCTGAGTGACAGACAGGCTTCTCCTTGGCCAGATGGGATAATGAGATCAAGTTCCGGGCTGCCGAGAGGAGATGAGGTCAGGTAGCACGTGTGTGGCGTGGAGTAGACACACGGAGACAGAACAGAATTGGTTGAGCCAAGCCTCAGGGTTTCTAGAACTCGTGGCTCTTCACTCCCACCATCAGAAGGCCGAGAGCCAGAGCTTTGGCCCAGTGACCACGAGCCCCTCCTCCAACACGGACAGGGGCCCAGTGCCTCCCAAATGATGTTTCACGGCCCGACGAGGCCCGGCTGAGTCGTGTCTGGTCTGGTAAGCACTGGCCCCATGATACAGACAGCTGGGATTGGACCTTCTGCCCAGGAGCCCACCAGGGCAGGTCTCCTCTGCCTCCCCGGGGAAACTTGGGGTGCAGCCCTCAGCATCTTCCCCAAATCAGATGCGCTATTACCTGTTGGCAAGCAGGGGTGGGGAAACCCTTGAATTCCTCCCTGTAAAGAGAGGCAGTGGGCCTGGGAACCTTCCAGCACCAGACAGCCTTCCCTTCCTTTCCCAGGAATTTGCCTCAAAGAACCATCCTATGTCCATTGCCGCTGAGTAGGGTTGTATTTACACCAGGGGCCGAGTAGGGCAGGAATCCAGCCCCTGATCGGCTCACCAACCTGTGCCTCTCTTGCTAATTGTCACGGAAACACCCTGTGCATCACTGGGGAAGAACTTTACATCAGTGAGCCTCAGTCTCCTGGTCTGTAAAATGGAGCCTTAATGGCGCTGCACGAAGGTTCACCCCCTGCCCACCTCCCTCTGGCTTTGTGTCCCCACAACCTCCTCTCACTGCCAACCCCACCCAGCACCCTGGCCCCCAGCCCTTCTAACAAACAGCAACCTGAGTGGGGGGTGCCCTGGGTCACCGTCAATGGGGGCCCCGGTCCCCATTATGTTTCAATCTTCTTCACACGGCTACCCAGGCTCTCCCCTGGCAGCCAGGACAAGTGAAGATGTGGGCGAGGAGAGAAGAAGAAAGGGAAGGGGCTACAGAGGGGGACGTGGAAGCTGCCGACATGCTCACGGGTCTCTGAACTGCCTCTCTCTCTGTGTGCTGGGTGCTCGTCTGGGCAGCCGTGCGTGCGTGTGAGTGCATCACAGTGGCTTCATGCCTGAGCAGGTCGTAGATCTCCGTGTGTCTCTTGCTCTGTGTGTCTACTTGTCTTTGTGCCTGGTGTGTGTGTGGATCTGGATATGTGTGTTGGTGGGGCGGCTCTTTGAATGTGTGTGTCTGAATGGGAGTGTATTGTGATGTGTGTGCACACAAGTGTGTTTGAGCAAGTGTGTGTCCGTATGTGTGGGTGTGAGTCTGCACGTCTGTGTGGGTGCACACCACGGTGGGTGTGAGGATCTGAGTGTGTGTCCAGTGAGAGTAGATTAGTGTGGAGGATGAGTGTCTGGCTGGGGTGCATCAGTGTCTGTGTGCATATCTCTTTGTAAGCATCAGTGTGGGTGTGCATCAGTGTGTACACACTATCTGTGTGTCTAGGTGGGCATGTATCTGTGTGTGGTAGGGTGTGAATATCTGAATGTGTGTCTTGGAGGGTGAGTTTGCCTGCACATCACCATGTGTATCTGCTTATCCACTTACATGGTGTAGGGTATGAGTGTATGTGTGTGTGTGTGTGTGTGAGTGGGGTGTATCAGTATGGAGGGGCTCTATATCCTATAGCCCCTATAGCAGAGTGTGGGGCATGTGCATTTGTGTGTGTCCTTGTGGGTGTAGCACTGTGTGGAGTGTGTGTGTGTGCCTTTGGGTACCAGCATGTCTCATATGCTCATGTGTGGGTCTGAATGAGTGTGTTGCCGTGTGCGGTCGTGTGTTTATCTGTGCATTAATCACTGTGGAAGTGTCTGAGTATCCATTTCTGGAAAGTAAAGGGCGTGTGTATCTTTGTGTCTGAATGGGGCATATCAGCGTGTGTGAGTGTCTGCGTGCGTGTCTCTAGATCTGCGTATCTTGTGGGTCTGCACCTCTCCAGCTTGGCTGGGCCCAGGCACCGTAAATCCATCAACTCCACATGATTTTGTCAATCCTGACAGCTAACTTCAACATGACGACAAATCTGGCCCCAGAGGATATTAAGCAAAGACACATGAGCCTATAATTTTCTGCTTCCACGTGTGAGATGCTATAATAATCAAAAGAAAATGAGTTTCTAACTACCCCAGCTCTTTGTGCTGTTGCCTTCATGCCGGCTGCACTAATTGAATCACCCGGCACCACTGTATCAATGGTAACTTGGGTATTGGGGGGTAATCAGGCGTGTGGGGGGGACCAGCTTGGAGAGGTGCGGGGGCTTTTGTGAAGGTCCCATCTGCCTTGTGTGCCAAAGCCGCCCGCCGCCCGTTCGCATTTGGCTGGACAAGGGAGTGACTGAAGGGCAGCCCCCACCCAGAGAAGGGTCTGGGAGGGGATGCCTGGGGGAGGGGGCACCTATGCCCAGATGCTGTGGCTCTGGCCTCTTGGTCCCAGAAGGAGAGCTGTGCAAAAATAAAAAAGATCCAAACGTTGGAGATTGGCCTGTTGTGGTTATGGTGGCTAAATCGTACCCAGCCCTTTGTGAGCCCATGGACTGTAGCCCACCAGGATCCTCTGTCCATGGGATTTCCAAGCAAGAATACTGGAGAGGCCATTTCCTTCTCCAGGGGATCTCCCTGACCCAGGTGTTGGACCTGTGTCTCCTGTGTCGGCAAGGCAGATTCTTTACCACTGAGCCGCCAGGGACGTGCTGGAGATTGGCCTACCTGGGTTCAATCCTGGCTGAAAGTCCTTCTGTCATTTGTCCTCTGGGGCGCGGTTTCCTCATGTAGAAAATGGAATGACCATCTAACTCACAGGGACAAGGGAGAACACACGGATTAGGCACAGAGGAGGTGTTTGGGAGTCATGACTATTTTTCTTGCTATCAATGCTAACAGCGCTTTACTGTGCCTTAGCATCACAGTATGAGACAGGGCTGGTTATCCCATTCTATATCTGGAAAAACTGAGACTCAGAGATGTGAAACCTGATCTCTTGAGACACAGCTCTCTCTAGGTACAGTTGTGGAGTCTGAAGTAGGGTGTGTGTGTGTGTGTTTTCAAAGAGGAAGGGAAATAGTTCCTGGTGGCTTCTGTAGGTCCCCCACCCAACAGTCCTCTGACTCAATAAAAATAATAATCAAGGGCTCCCCTGGTAGTCCAGTGGTTAAAAATAATGCACTTTCCAATGCAGAGGACACAGGTTCAATGCTTGGTTGGGGCACTAAGATCCCACATGCCACTGGGCAACTAAGGCCAACTAGAAAAGCCTTCATTCCACAACAAGGACCCAGTACAGCAAAAAAAAAAAAAAAAAAAACACTATAATAAATAAATTAAATTTTAAAATGGTTGTTCACCCTTGTATAGCACTTACCATGGTCCATTTACTGTATATTAACTCCTATAACCCTCATCCTGAGTTTGTGAGGTAGAAAGGCAAGTACCCCTGTTTACAGAGGAGAAGACTAAGGTACAGAGAGGCTGAGTAACTTGCCCAAAGTCACATGGGTGGCAGGTGGTAGAACTGGGCTTCAAGAAAGTCTGTCTTCAGGGTCTTCACTTTAATCCACCGCTTGTCCTTCTTAAAGATCCAGCTATGCTCCCACCCTCTCTTTTGTTCCTCAGAGTCTTCTAAACCAAATCCTTCATTTGCCTCCAAGCAACAAACCTCTTTACCCAACCTAGGGCACATTCCTCCTGAAATGAGCCTCCAGAGTGGGATGGAAATGTCCCCATCCCCAGATCCACTGTGCATCCCCATGTCAAGATGGGAGAGCACCCTACGCCACTCTTGGGCATGGGCCCCACTTCCAGGCAGACAGCAAGCTGTCACTAAGCAGCTGCTCTGCACCTAGGCAGGGAACTGGGGCGGGGGGAAGGGGTTACAAAGAGGAAATTACTATAACTATATTTTTGTACAGCCTTTCAGCTTCCTTGGTGGTACATGTGGTTATGCAGGAGACCTGGGTTTGATCCCTGGGTCAGGAAGATCCTGGAGAAGGAAATGGCTACCCACTCCAGTGTTCTTGCCTGAAAAATTCCATGGACAGAGAGAGGAGCCTGGCGGGCTTTGGCAGGCTACAGTCCATGGGGTCACAAAGAGTTGACGCAGCTAACAGTTTTACTTTTACTCTTTGTAAAGCTAGGAACAATAGTAAAGGAACAAAACCAATAGAGTACTATAAAGTAAAATAAAGTAAAATGGAAGCTCTAAAAAAAAAAAAAAAGTAAAGGAACAGACTTTGAGCCAGGAAGGTCTGGGCTCTGATTTTAGCACTATCATTGACTATCTGGTGGCCCTTGGGCTTGTTACAGAATATCTGTGACTCAATTTTCTCAACCATAAAATGGGAACATTTCTCCCAAAATATCAAGAACAATGCAAAAACATCTGCTCTTATCACCCCCATTTTACACTTTACTGGAGACCATAGACAGTGCAATAAGACAAGAAAAAGAAAAAAAGACACACAGATTGGAAAAGGAAAACCATCTTTATTCACAGACATGATCATCTTCACAGAAAACTCTAAGGAATCAACTCTCTCCACCAGAAAAAGAAAAAAGAAAAAAAGCTACTGGAGCTAATGAATTTAGTAAAGTTGAAGGATACAAGGCCAATATACAAAACCAAGTGTATTTGACATGCTAACAATAAACAATTAGAAATTGAAATTAAAACGGGGACATTAATCCCATCTCACGAGGTTGCTAGAAGGGATAAAATGAGATAATATTTATCTTGAGGTATCTAGCTCACCTTTGTTTGGAAGTGGAAAGAGAAAGGCTGGTAGAGAATCTCACCTAACAAGCATCCCCTCCTCTCTGCACCATGACTGGGAGGGAATGTTTCTGATGCGTCCTTAGTAGTTGTACCAATTACAAATTTTAGGGTTTTGTTGATCTATAAATTTGGGAGATCAGGGGTGGAGAGGTGGCTCATCGAAATCTTGGGGCTCCTGGGAAATATACTGCCATGCACATGTGAGCATTGTCCATCAGGTGGTTTGCCCAGAGGAGGAACTGGGGAACCACAGCCTGTGTGCACTCTGCCTCCCATCCCTCCTTCTGCCCTTCTCATCTTTCTGCTAATCAACATTTCTACTGGGCCAGGCCCAGGATGTCCAGTGCAACCCAGATAAATCTTAGGTCAGTCCCAGTCTTGATTATACCCAAAAGGAACCCTAAGAGCTTCCAAAAGCACTGATTTGCAATGAAGTCTTTACCAAACTCTTTTGGACAAGCAACAAAGTGGAGAAGAAAATCACATCACATATAACATACAGCAAAACTCTCTCAAAACCCTTTTTTAGCCCTGTCTTTCCCCAGTCTTGTAGGTCGCAATATCTCACCTCCTTTTTCCCTTGTCTCTTCTAAAATTTCAGTTCTACTCTTTTTTCCCTCCACCACGTGCCAACTGCATTGATTCCAATCTGATCCAGCTTGTACTGCTAATAACTTTAGGCTGTTTTTTTGGGGGTGGGAACTTTATAGATGTGCCTATCATCTGATCAGCTCAGATGTGGGAATGTGGGGGCAAGATTGGGGGAGGCAGTAAGTGTTTAAAGGTAAAGTACACCATAACATTTTGTTTCCTGCTCATCAGAAGCCTTCAGATAGATCTCTCACAGCCTTGCAGGGGAAAGATAAATTTAAACGGTTATACCATACACAGTGACACTTTCTGTGGGATTGGTCCAGCTCCCAACATATGCAAAGAGATGGCCTGATTCCTTCTGGGACATGGGCCCAAGAGGAGGTGGCACTGATCCAGCGCTTGAAGGACAGCTTGGCATTCATCTGATGGGAGGATGGAAAAGAAAGGGAAAAGGAATGGGCATTATGCCTCATCTCCTGGTACATGGTGTCCATTAACTTCCTTATTAATTACACACCCACTGCAATTATTTTGGGAGGTGGGTGTATATTAATATTCCCCTTTTACTGATTTGGAGATTGAGGCCCAAAGGGAAAAGGAAGTTGTCAAAGTCACCTAGAGAGTATTTGGCACAGGTAGAATCGAATGCTGATCTCTATGGCTTCAAAACATTTATGGCGGGCAGGTGGATAGAGAGGAGGAGAACTTCAAATAGCCCCGTACGTGGAGGGCTAAAGGTAGGAAAGGAGGCTGCTCATCAAGCGTAGGAGCAGAGACAATGGGGTACCAACCGGCGTGAACAAGACACCACCACTGGTGACAATGGCGGGAAAGACTATGAATGTGTATCTTCTGCTCATTTTTGTATGACAGATCTCTGGAAAGATATCCAAGAATTGGGGATGTTGGTTGCCCTTGGGGTGGAAACTAGGGGTGGGGGAGCCCTGGGGGATGGGAGGGGGCCATTTCACACTCCCTTATACGCTTTTTGAAACCTGAATCATGTGAATGTGTATCCTGTTCCTAAATAAACCACTTTGTTCTTAAAACAGAACATGCATATAAGGAAAAGAATAAGCATTATGCAGCAACACTAAAATTCGAAATAAAACCATGCCCAGACGTTGATCATGCACTTGAGGGGGCATGAGATGGGTCGCCTCTGGGTCTAGAGCTTGACCCTGGTGGAGAAGGGATGTGTGTGGGAGCCCGGGGAGGAGAGCCCTGGTGAATCTGAGTCAGCAGTAAGGCTCACTCAGCTCGCTGGTGTCTGGATGCTCCCTCTCCAGCCTGATGGGTGAGGGGCTGTCAGACAGAGGAGGGGGATACAGGAGAAATGTCCGAGATGGGACGGGACATTTGGGCAGTTGGGGCCGATTTGTTGCCGTTTTCACGGGCAGGCTTGGGAATTAAGTGGCATGAAATTGAGCACAGACAAGGTCCCCCCCTAGAGACAGGGCAGCCCTTGCCCAGGCAGGGAGAATGCAGAGGGGGCAGGGGTGGGCGGGGTGGCCAGGCGCCACGCTCCACTGCTTCTGGGTGCAGATGGAGAGAGAATGGAAGGGGGCTGGGCCGGCTCCTCCCCCCAGGCCCCTCCCCGCCCTCCTCTCCCTTCAGACAAGCAGAGGGTCTGCCAGACCCCAGCGTCTGCCGAGCCTGGGCCGGTTCCCTTGTGCCCAAGGACCCTTGAGAGTCAAGGTTGGGGGTAGCAGCCAAGCAGGAGCCCCATTCAGACCTTCTTGCTTCTCTCAGCATCTCTCTGCTGCCAGTTCTGCTCAGTGCCCGGGATGGGGATTTTCGGGAGGCAGAGAATCTGCCCCCTCTTCCAGGTGGAAAAGAGATAAATGAAGCAGAACATCCATTGGGGAGCTAAGGGGGGCCTGGGTTCCAGTGTGTGTTCCAACACTGTGGCCTCCAGTATGTGGAGGCCACATACTTTTTCTAATGTGCTCAATTGTGTCCAACTCTTTGAGACCCCATAGGCTGTAGCCTGCCAGGCTCCTCTGTCCATGGAATTCTCCAGGCAAGACTATTGGAATGGTTTGCCATTTCCTACTCTAGGGGATCTTCCTGACTCAGGGATCAAAGTCCCATCTCCTACATCTCCTGTAGCAGCAGGTGGGTTCTTTACCACTGAGCCACCTGGGAAGCCCCCTCCTTATCTGTAAGATAATACTAACATCCAGCATATATATGACCATATATTTAATCACATGTCTGACATTGTTTTAAAAGTCTTGTATACTCTGGCAATTTGTTTGATCTCAAAAATAAATACCTTATCAGGTGGTACTTTTATCAATTACACTTCCCTTGTTAAAATGAGAAAACAAATCATCTGGCCGGTGAGTGGTGAATATGGGATTTGCTGTTGAACATTCTGCTACTTCAGGGAGTCAAGGGAACGATGAAATGAAACAATAAGGACTTCCCTGGTGGTCCAGTGGTTAACAGTCCCTCTTGCAATGTAGGGGGCTTCCCTGGTAGCTTAGACAGGAAAGAATCTGCCTGCAGTGAGGGAGACCCAGGTTCGATCCCTGAGTCGGGAAGATCCCCTGGGGAAGGGCATGACAACCTACTCCAGTATTCTTGCCTGGAGAATTCCACGAGCAGAGGACCCTGCCGGGCTACAGTCCACGGGGTCGCAAGGAGTCAGACATGACTGAGCCACTAGCACTTTCACTTGCAATGCAGGGGACGTGGGTTTGATCTCTGGTCAGGGAACGAAGATCTCTCACGCTGTGGGGTACCTAAGCCCATGCGCTCCAACTGCAGAGAAGCCTGTGTGCCTGAGAAGCCCGCTCACCACAGCAAAGAACCCAGTGCAGCCAGATAAAAATAAGTGTTTTTTAAAAACGAGACCATGAACGTTTACCGCTTAACCCATGGTCCGTAGGTAGCCCAGAGCTGGTGGCTTCCCTTCACTGGGGAACCGGAAGTTCAAATACAAAGTGTCAGAACCAGAAGGAAGAGCCTGAACCACTTTGTTTGCATTCTTACAGGCTGCTGCTGGTGTTGCTAAGTCACTTCAGTTGTGTCCGACCCTGTGCGACCCCATAGACGGCAGCCCACCAGGTTCCCCTGTCCCTGGGATTCTCCAGCCAAGAACACTGGAGTGGGTTGCCATTTCCCTCTCCAGTGCATGAAAGTGAAAAGTGAAAGTGAAGTTGCTCAGTCGTGTCTGACTCCTAGCGACCCCATGGACTGCAGCCCACCAGGCTCCTCCGCCCATGGGATTTTCCAGGCAAGAGTACTGGAGTGGGGTGCCATTGCCTTCTCCGCAGAGCAGAGCAGTGCCCTACAATTAGGAAGGCTGTATTTGCCTCAGCACCGGGCCCGACCAGCCCATGAAATCCATGAGGAACCCCGCAGGTGGCCAGGGGGAGGACAGGCCCCATGGTGCTTAATAGGACCTAATCTCCTCCAGCGTTGTCAGAAATGAAAATGAAAACAGCCGCGATTTTGTGGTTTAAAAATTAGCATGTGTGCCTACATGGTAAGCCCCTGGCCTGCATTACCATACAGATTTATCCCAGGCCCAGCACGCGGCCAAAATATGTAATTACACACAGACTCAGGGTGGCAACGTTGCTCCTCTTCCCCATCTATATAATATGGGTTTTTCAAGATGAGAGCTCCATCTGGAATTTTGGGAGGGTCTGTATTATGAAGGGGGCTTCCTTCCAAGAATCCACCTGCCAATGCAGGAGACACAGGAGACGGGGGTTCGACCCCTGGGTCGGGAAGATCCCCTGGAGGAGGCGATGGTAACCCACTCCCGTATTCTCGCTGGGAAAATCGCATGAACAGAGGGCCCCAAGGGCTCTAGTCCATGGGTTCGAAAAGAGTCGGACACAGCTGGCTGAGCACACACACATTTTATCAGGGATGCTGTTGGTGATGGATTTGGGAAGAGGGAGGGTCTCAACCTCATCACCGGTATGTGAGGAGGGGCTACACAGATGTGTCTGTCAACTGGAGACCCACCTCCTGGGCCAGGGGAAAGGAAGGCAGGGAAGGGAAAGCTTTACTGAAAATCACTGTGCTGACTATGCTGCAGGTCCCACCCAATGCTTCCACGCACGTTCTCTCCTTTCATCTGCACAGGAAGCCCGAGAAGATTGTATCTTTATCCCCACTTGAAAGATGAGGAAACCGAGGCTGGTAAATGGTGAAGCCCAAGATTCCAACTCATGTCTCCAGAGTGCTACCTATGGCCCCCAACCGCATTAGGCTGTCTTCATCTGACCAGCGACCTTAGCTGAAGTCATTGCGGAAGGATGGGGTGATGGATGCGGGAAAGTAGGCCAACGTTCAACCATGACGATGTGAAGGGCGATCAGGGTCTTCACGTTGGGAAGTGGTGTAGGAAGAGAGAAAGACAGAGGCCCCAACTATTAGCACAGAAACTGACACAGAGCAGACATAACAAATGAATAGTTGATGGAATAGTTGATGAATGGGCCAAAGCCCTAAAAGAAACAGCAGTGCCAGGGCTTGCCTGGTGACTTCAGTGGTAAAGAATCCACCTGCCGATGCAGGAGACTTGGGTTTGATTCCTGGTCCGGAAAGATCCCACGTGCCTTGAGCAATTGAGCCTGTGTGCCACAACTATTGAGCTTGTGCTCAAGAGCCCTCGAGGGTGCAGCTACTACAGCCTGCAGGTCCTAGAGCCTTGGTCTGCAGTAAGAGAAGGCACCACAGTGAGAAGCTCCCACATCACAACTAGAGCAGCGCCCGCTTGCCGCAACTAGAGAAAACCCTGCGCAGCAACAAGGACCCGCCACAGCCAAAGACAAGCAAATAAACATAAAGAAAAGCAAACTTTAAAATCAGTGTCTTTATTCAATATTGGGTGATGGACAATGTCAAGATGCTGCTGCTGCTGCTGCTGCTAAGTCGCTTCAGTCGTGTCCGACTCTGTGCAACCCCAGAGACGGCAGCCCACCAGGCTCCCCCGTCCCTGGGATTCTCCAGGCAAGAGCACTGGAGTGGGTTGCCATTTCCTTCTCCAATGCATGAAAGTGAAAAGTGAAAGTGAAAGTGAAGTCGTGTCTGACTCTTAGTGACCTCGACTCTTCTTGACCCCATGGACTGCAGCCCACCAGGCTCCTCTGTCCATGGGATTTTCCAGGCAAGAGGACTGGAGTGGGGTGCCACTGCCTTCTCCCCAAGATACTGCAAGAAAAGAATAAAGAATAAACCAACATCCCCCAAGTGGGATCGATGTCTCCATCTGGAATTGGGTAGGAAAGGGAGTCGACATTCCAATGGAGGGATCAATACTCCAATGAAGATTCGGTTGAGATACTCAGTGTCCCATGTGGGGATCAATGTCCCAATACAGAGTTGGTTGAGGAGACTCAATATCCCACCATAGGGGTGGGTAAGGGAAGCAACATCCCAATGTAGAGATCGATGCCCCGATTCCGTCAGTTGAAAAGAATCAATGCCCCAATATCAGGATCAATGGCAGTCAGTGTTATACAAAGATGAGCATGACAGTCCACGTCCCCATATGAGATCCACGATGGCCAAAGCTCCACTCTAGGGGTGGACGGAGGTTCATGTCCCAGTATAGACAACAGCTTGCCAATAGAGAACAATAGAGTAGCTATCCATGACTTCTACTTGCCTAGGGGGCTTTTCCTTCTCTTATTTGCTCTGAAGGGACAGTTTCCAGGCTCCCTGGCCCTTTTGACCCTCTGGCTCAGTCTTCCATGGAAGAAAAATTGAGAATGGGATCAGTGTTCTGCCTGCAACATGGTCCAGCCTGGTTACCCACATTGGAAGTCTCCCGTTCTCTCATCGGTCTCCAGAGCCAGCTTGCAAGTGTGTGCAGAGAACCCCACTAGCCTGGGATAGGCTTCCTTCTTCACAGAGATTATTTCCTGCAGGGAGACCAGGCCTTGGGCTGTCCAAGGCTCAGCACAAATCAATAGTAGGTAGCACAGAGCCACAACCAGTTGGCTCTTGCCTCGTTGGACCTGACGCGTGAGTGTGTGCTAAGTAGCTTCAGTCGTGTCTGACTCTTTGCAGCCCTACGGACTGCAGCGCACCAGGGGATTCTGCAGGCAAGAATACTGGAGTGAGTTGCTGTGCTCTCCTCCAGGGGATCTTCCCAACCCAGGGACTGAACCCACAGTTCTTTATCACTAGCGCCACCTTGGACGCCCCATTGGACTGATACACATCCAAAAATCAGTCATCGTGTTATTTACCATTACACCTCCCATCTGAACGACTGCCTCCCCCCTATTTAACAGAAGGGAAAAGCGCGGCCCGGAGGAGCTAACTGACTGGCTGCAGAGAGGTGGCAGAGATAGGCGAGAAGCATGATATCATGTCGCCAGCCCAACCCTTTTCCAGCCACATGAGGGTGACATGACCGAGGCCCCCCCACCCACTGTCAACACCCGAACCCTCTGCCCCCACTTAGGTGTATTCTGGGAGTTAATCACACGGTTTAGGAAAGGGGGTTGAAAGCATAGCTCCCCCATACCTTCACTTTCCCGCATCCTCCTCATCACTCCTCTAACCCCTAGGAGCTGGGGGACAGGATGAAGGTCCTTGTTGCTCTCCAAGATTGGAGATGTAGTTGGAGGGTGAGATGGGTAAGCCACACAGCCTCAGCCACCGCAGGGGCTCAAGGGGAGGGAGTGACTCTTTTGCTCAGACAAAGCCTGGCCGAGGCATCTGTCGGCTGACTCTCGTGTCTCGCAGCTGCTCAACAGTCAGACTCCAGACAGGTGCCAGTTTGTGGAGGGAGGGGAACACGGCTGCACATGCTCACATCCCACTTCCTCCCCTCACAGCCCCACACCCCCCACCTCACATGTACACGCAGGCAAGGCCTCCCGTTGCCCCTCCCGCCCCAACAAGCCCACCCTGTGCCCCTGAGACCCAGCACTTTGGGGGCAGGACCCCCAGCCCTCACGGCCTTCCTCCATGCACTCCTCCTGCCGAGCCCACTGCCAGCGCCCTTGGGGACCTTTGCCCAGCCAAGGAGGAGCTCGGAGGAAGGGGGAGGTGTCTGGCGGGAGATGGGACCTTGTGCTTAATGGGATGTCTCTCCTTTAAGCTTCTCTGGCTGGGATCGGGGGCTTCCTGGAGACCTCCTAAGAAGCTGGAGGCTCCAATTCTTCCAACTGGAAAGGTGGGGAGGCCAGATACACAAGCTCACAGAGCCAGGCAGACATGGATGGAAGAGTGGGAGAGCACATGGTATTGTCAGACTAGGGGAAAAGAGCAGTGTGTGTGTGTACGTGTGTGTGTGTGTGTGCTACACACATAACACACCCAAACACACAGGCATATTCACCCACATTTTTGTATATACACATGCATGCGCACAAACACACAAACACACACAGGCTATGTGACAAGTTGGAAAAGTGTTTCAAGTGCCCTGTCAGAGTTCTGCACACTCCAACTTTTCAAAAAATTGTTTATTTACTTGCATATTTATTTATTTAAGTCACACTACCACCCCCACTCCCAATCTGAGCAGAAAAAAATTTAAGGCAGCAGAGACTCCTCCATTTAGGCGACTAATTGTAAAATCTATTTTATTGTCCACATATTTTATTTTTAATTCTACGGGCAGAGGAGAATACGGTAAGGGCAGCAGGGAGGAGGATGGATGGGG
>SJYX01004515.1:185199-227317 GCA_006410675.1 Oreotragus oreotragus
ATGGATGGGTGGATGGATGGATGGATGGGTGGGTGGATGGATGGGTGGGTAGATGGATGGGTGGATGGATGGGTGGGTGGATGGATGGGTGGGTGGATGGATGGATGGATAGATGGGTGGGTGGGTAGGTAGATGGATGGATGAGTGGATAGACAGACAGGTGAATGGATGGATAAATAGTTTGTTCAAGGAATTACAACTACATGAGAATTTAGAACTTCAGAGGTGTGTAGAGTACAAGGGGATGATGGGAGAATTGTGGCAGATGACAGTGAAGAAGCTGGCAGGGGTGGGAGTGTGGCAGGCCTTGTGACCCATTTTGAGCACTCACAGCCTAAGGAGTGAATTCTAGAACATGAACAGTACAAGATCTCTTTGGGAAGATGTGGTCCTAACTTTCACTTTACAAATGAGGAAGCTGAGGTCCACAGAGAATTGGGAACTTGCTCCCAATCACCAGGAGGGTGAATCAATGGCTCCATAGGGATTATACTCCTGAGCTTGATCTCCTGGTCCAGGGCACACTCAGCCCCCTACATCCCTGGAGGGATTAAGAGGTGATGAGGTCACCCTCACTGCTAAAGGACATGTACTGAGTACACACACAGGAACACACAGCACCTGTACCCACCAGAGCAGGTGATTAATACCCAACCCAATCAAGCTTAATCCAAAAGGACAGATTCTTGGCCTGTGTAAGTGGGAAGGGCAGGCGGAGCTGCCTTTGGGTGCAGCTAGATTTAGGCACTTAAGCAATATCATCAGATCTCTCACTCCGCTTCTCTCTGCATGCCACCCACATTCTTGCCTCCTTCTGATGGCTTCCTCATGTTGGGTCAGGGACTGTGGGAAGGGATGGGTCATGTCCCATTAACCTGGTGTGGGAGAGGAAGGAATCTTGTCTCTCTGAGAATCTGTATTGAAAATGCCAGCAAAGTTTTCTGATGGTTCCAGTGCAGTCCAATCCCATGGTTGGAAGGATGGGGCACTATGATGGAGCAGGTCTGGATCTCATGTCTGTGCTGGAGGCCAGGAGAGGGTATGGTCCAGGGACTGGCAGCTCATCAAGTGACATGGAAAGGGGAGGGCGATACTCTAGAGGGAAGGGATGCTGTTACCAGCAGAACAAGGAAGGGGTGCTGAGCAAGCTTGGCAGATGGCCACAGCAGTGCCCTCAGAATTCTGGATAACCAGGGCTTATTAGAAAGAGTACTTAGAAATCATAATAATGGCAACAATAATGATAGCTCTTGAAGAATGCCATGCAAATTACTGTGCATACACTGTCTTACTTAATCTCATTTAAACCTGGAGTGAGACGACCCAGGTTTGAGTCATAGTTCCACCATTTACCAGCCCCAGGCCTTGTCACTGAGCCCTTATGAACCTGGCACCCCATGGGAAAATGGGAAGAGTAGAGCCCATCTCCCTGGAGCCTTTGAGGGCTCTCTGTAAACCTCAAACATTGTGTGCATCAGGCAGGAAACGCTCACAGATTCCAGGTGGAGACAAGGAACAGGAGATGATTTTAATATCAATCACCTCAGATATGCAGATGACACCATCCTTATGGCAGAAAGGGAAGAGGAACTAAAAAGCCTCTTGATGAACGTGAAAGAGGAGAGCGAAAAAGTTGGCCTAAAGCTCAACATTCAGAAAACGAAGATCATGGCATCCGGTCCCATCACTTCACGGAAAATAGATGGGGAAACAGTGGAAACAGTGTCAGACTTTATTTTTGGGGGCTCCAAAATCACTGCAGATGCTGACTGTGGCCATGAAATTAGAAGACGCTTACTCCTTGGAAGAAAAGTTATGACCAACCTGGATAGTATATTCAAAAGCACAGACATTATTTTGCCGACTAAGGTCCGTCTAGTCAAGGCTATGGTTTTTCCTGTGGTCATGTATGGATGTGAAAGTTGGACTGTGAAGAAGGCTGAGTGCCGAAGAATTGATGCTTTTGAACTGTGGTGTTGGAGAAGACTCTTGAGAGTCCCTTGGACTGCAAGGAGATCCAACCAGTCCATTCTGAAGGAGATCAACCCTGGGATTTCTTTGGAAGGAATNTGGACTGTGAAGAAGGCTGAGTGCCGAAGAATTGATGCTTTTGAACTGTGGTGTTGGAGAAGACTCTTGAGAGTCCCTTGGACTGCAAGGAGATCCAACCAGTCCATTCTGAAGGAGATCAACCCTGGGATTTCTTTGGAAGGAATGACGCTAAAGCTGAAACTCCAGTACTTTGGCCACCTCATGCGAAGAGTTGACTCATTGGAAAAGACCCTGATGCTGGGAGGGATTGAGGGCAGGAGGAGAAGGGGACAACAGAGGATGAGATGGCTGGATGGCATCACGGGCTCGATGGACGTGAGTCTGAGTGAACTCTGAGAGGTGGTGATGAACAGGGAGGCCTGGCGTGCTGCGATTCGTGGGGTCGCAAAGAGTCGGACACGACTGAGCGACTGAACTGAACTGAGAGGCGTTCAGGCCAGAGGAGTAGCAGGCTGGCTTCCAGGCTGATGTGGCAGGAAGACCAGGCCCTCCCAGGGCACAGGAGGGACCCTCTGGTCTGGCCAGTCTTCACTTGGGCGATGGGGGTGAAAAGAGGAGTTAATGGATTATAGGGCTGGGCAGGAAGAAGAGAGGATTTTTCATTTTAAAATGTTTGGAAATAATTCATATTTGCTTTGCAGGACGCTGTTGTGCGCTGTCAGCTCTGTAATAACTTCTAGGCCTTTATTTATTGTTTTGCCTTAATGATTTCGTGTTGCTCTGGTGTGGAGAATTCAGTGTCTTGTAACACATAATGGCAGGGAAGAGCCACTGGTGGCAGGGCCTGGAGGAGGAGGTCACGCTTCCCCACAGACTCTTCCTGTCCCCCTGGAGATGGCAGAGCCCAGAGCAGGAAGCAGTGGTAGTCCAGCTTGGTGTTAAGGTGCTTTATCCTCCGGGGCCAATTCTCATAATGCCCGATGGAGCTGGAACTATTATCCCATTTTACAGAAGGAAAACTGAGCCTTGGAGCAATTACAAGACTTGCTACCTGACTTATGTGGCCAAGCTAGGGTTTAAACATATTGTTGTTTTGTCCCTAAGTCACGTCCAACTCTTTGTGACTCTGTGGACGGTAGCTTGCCAGGCTCCTCTGTCCACAGAATTTCCCAGGCAGGAATACTGGAGTGGATTGTCATTTTCTCCTCCAGGGTGTCTTCCCGACCCAGGGATCGAACCTGTCACTTGCATTGCCAGGCGACCACTGAGCCACCAGGGAAGCCAGTTAAATGTAGGTCCATGGACATACTATCCACTCCAGCAATCTTGGGCTTCCCTTGTGGCTCAGCTGGTCAAGAGTCTGCCTGCAATGAGGGAGACCTGGGTTCGATCCCTGGGTTGGGAAGATCCCCTGCAGAAGGGAAAGGCTACCCCCTCCAGTATTCTGGCCTGGAGAGTTCCATGGACTGTATAGTCCATGGGGTCGCAAAGAGTCAGACACAACTGAGGGACTTTCACTTTCCATGGACAGAGGAATCTGGCAGGCTACAATCTGCAGGATAGCAAAAGAGTCAGACACGACTTAGCAGCTAAATGACAACAACCGTCATATTCCAGCCTTCTATATATTGGTGGGTCTTCAACTTTGATATGTACAGGATCACCTGGGGAAAACCTTTCAAACAGCATCCCACTCCAGTATCCTTGCCTGGGAAAACCCACAGACAGAGGAGTCTGGTGGGCTACAGTCCATGGGGTCACAAAAAAATCGGACATGACTTAAAGACTAAACAAGGACCCACTGTAGAGGCTGGGCTTTTGCATGTCTAGAATGGGGCCTGGGGATCAGTATTGAACAGGCTGCCCAGATGGATCACAGCCACGTTTGAATACTCAACTGGTGGCTGAGGCCATGCTAGTCACACACTTGGACCCTGCCCCTCAAAACTTGCGGTCCCACAGTCGGCCATCTCCCCAGGGCCCATCTCTCTAACAAATGTCCCATCGGCCACTCCAGTCCTCCTGTCCTTCTCCAACCCATCTGTGTCCCTGAGAGCAGGAACTCCCCATCAGACCTCTAGCCCCTTCAGGGAAGCCAGGAGAGGAAGGGGAGGGGAGGGAGGAGAGGCTTGCTTGGTCGCCATGGTGATTCTCCACCTCCCGGTCTGTGGGGGGAGGCCCTTTCATTGTGAGCCTCCAGCCAAGGCCTGGAGGGAAGCAAGCTGTCCTGGGCAGGGAGGAGGCAGAGGGGAGGGAAGAAGACTCTAGTCACTGGGGAGGGGGGCGAGGAGAAGGAGGGGTGGGGAACAGGGTGGGGGACCCTGGGTCTGGGGCAGGAAGAGCAGAGAGCCAGCCCCTCCAGATGCTGGGGCCGCCAGCCTTCAGCCAGGGGGTAGGGAAGGATGCGTGCAGGAGCTGAGGCTGACAGGGCCTAATGCTTCCTGAGCCCAGAGCTGGCAGGAGACCCCGGGCAGGTGGCGGCAGAGATGTAGGGACAGGCGAGAGAGCCAGAGACTGGCACCGGGCAGAGTCAGGGCCCCAGGGCTGGGAAGGATCAGGGCTCCGAGGGCAAAGAGGAGCTGCAGAAAAATAAAACAAAGCAGTAGANCACATCTAGATGTGTATAAGAGACAGGCCAGGGGGTAGGGAAGGATGCGTGCAGGAGCTGAGGCTGACAGGGCCTAATGCTTCCTGAGCCCAGAGCTGGCAGGAGACCCCGGGCAGGTGGCGGCAGAGATGTAGGGACAGGCGAGAGAGCCAGAGACTGGCACCGGGCAGAGTCAGGGCCCCAGGGCTGGGAAGGATCAGGGCTCCGAGGGCAAAGAGGAGCTGCAGAAAAATAAAACAAAGCAGTAGAACCCTTCGTAGACCCTGCACGGCAGCCGAGTCCCACCCCTAGCCAGGCGGGAGCTGGCTCGGCCTGGGATCCCAGCCCGCTGGCCTGGGCTGCGGTAGGCTGGCAAAGCCGGATGGCACAGGCTGCCGCTGAGGCAGATGGAGCGAGGAGGGGGCCTGACCCCCGGCCCACCAGGGAACGGCTGGGATTGTCTGTTCTTTGGAGCCCTCCCACTGCCCCCCACCCCCTGGCCCCAAACCTCCCGCCTCTGGGAGCATGGCTGGGGAAACAAGAAGAAAAAAAAAACAACCTCTCCAAGCCAGCATCTCTGCCTCCTCCCGCTCGCTTTGGCTTTCTTTCCCTGCCAATAGCACGTACCGCCTACCCCCAGCCTGGCTCTGGCAAAGACCAGGACTCAGGGAGTGCGGTGTGAGTGTGGGGGCTGGGGGCGAGCTGGGGGTGAAAGGAAGCCGAGGGGAGCAGGAGCGGCTGGTGGGAGCTGCCCCCATCCCCTGAAGCAGCACTCACTCGGCACTGGGCCCCATTAAGCCCTTCACGCAAACTGACTCACTTGGTCCTCCCAACAACAATCAGTAGGCACTCTTATTCTGATCCCCAGTTTATAGATGAGACACGGAGGCAGAAGGGGTTGAATGACCTGTCCAAGGTCACAAGCTAGGAACTGGCAGAGTGAAAGTGTTAGTCGCGCAGTCGTGTCTGACTCTTTGAGACCCCACGTATGGCAGCTCGCCAGGCTCCTCTGTCCATGGGATTTTTGAGACAGGAATACTGGAGTGGATTGCCATTTCCTCCTCCAGGGATCTTCCAGAGCCAAGGATCAAACCCAGGTCTCCTACACTGCAAGCAGACTCTTTACCGCTGAGCCAGAGAAACCCATAGGAATTGGAAAGGAAGGGTTCAAACCCAGGAAAGGGTCCAAGTTCATGCTTCAAGCTCCCACACGCTACTGCCTTTCACTCCACCCTCACATTTTTAGTCTATTTCCTTTTTTTTCGGCCTCATTGCTGCTCATCATGTGGGATCTTAATTCCTTGAACAAGGATCAGAACTGTACCCCTAGCACTGGAAACACAGGGTCAAAGACAGGACCCCTACGCGAGTCCAGTCTTCCCATTTCATTTTGCATCTTTTGCCCTATCTTTTTGCAATATTTCTCTAACCAGCCTTTATTCCTTCAGGTAGCGTGTTCCATTCTACCTGGGGCCCCAGGCCAGTACCATCGCATGATTGACGGATGCAAACACATCCATGTGTGGACACAGGGGCATGCACACAGACACCCATGCGCGTGACTCCACATGCCCGTGAACACGTATGTGCTCGCACCTTTACACAATTAGCTCGAGCATCCTGTGCCCCCACACAGGTGCACAGGCCTGGTTACCCATTAATCCACGCTACAGGCCACACCCTGGGTAGATAGATCTTTGGTGTTCTCACCAACAGGGTGTTAACTGTGGCTAAATAATCCTCAACAATGGTCGAGCCAAAAAAATCTGTTTGGCTTTGCAATAAAGTGCTGCTTGGCATATGGGGTTTTTGGCAATTCATGTACCTTTCTCAGTTTAGCACGGGCTGATGTGGCCTGCATGTGTGCAGCTTGGCAGCCCTGGGTTCCAGCGTAATCAGCCCCAGAGGACAAGCCAGATGCCAGGCCGTCAGCAAGGCACCTACTAGAAGTTCTCACCAGTCCTCCCAGCAGCCCTGAGGCAGGTCCTGCCGCTCCCCTGTGGTAGGTGAGGGCCTGGAGACTCAGTGAGTGGCTGTTTGCACACAGGGAGAAAGAGGACTCGAACCCCAGGTCAGCCTGAGGGTCTGCAAAGCTTCAGTGGCTGCAGGTGGGTCAGTGAGCCAGACATGTGATTTCCCAGGCATGCCTCATCCGTCTGGAATGCGGCTGCCTCACCGTCTGGTCACGTCTGGGCCCCTTTTCTGCGGCCAGGCTGGTGGGCGTGGATGGGCGGCAGTGGGTTCAGGCTGAGCCACCCTCTAGAAGGTCCCTCGCAGGCCGTGTGCAAGGAGATATGGAAAAGGCCTTCCGGTGACAGTGAAGACAATAATGACAGTCCAGACTGACATCACCCATCACCTAGATTTAAGCATATCTGTTCCTCTGGCCTCTCTTACATACCTACTGTGTGCCTGGTATTTTATTAGGCTCTGGGACAATGCAGGCAGAACTCTGCCTTCCTTCCAGTAGCTTAGGACAGTTTCCAGGGATGGATATAGCTTTAAAATAAGTTTTAAAGAAACCTAATGCTGTAAGAGAGAAGCAGGAAAAAAAAAGAGACATCAAGGCAGCCCTCCTGGAGAAGGAAGTGTGTGATGGGCATTGAAGAGTAGGGGTTCACTCTTCAATGCCCAAGGGAGGAGAAGGGGGTTCTTGGTGTCCCAAAGAGCACAGTTCAAGGTGCAGGGGAAAGATTGGCAGGTGGGCATGGAAAGAGAAGGTAGCTCCATTTTTCTGGGGCAAATATCATGTGGAGGGAGTGGTGGAAGGTGGGGTCAAAGAACAGATGATTCCAAGACCCAGGATAAGGAGTTTGGACTTTATGAACAACAGGGATTATTAAAGACTATTGGTCGCATCACTAATTATTAGAGAAATGCAAACCAAATCTACAGTGAGTGTCACCTCACACTGGTCAGAATGGTTATCATTAAAAAGAGCCTACAGGACTTGCCTGGAAGATTTTGCACTTCCCCTGCAGAGGACCCAGGTTTGATCCCCGGTCACAGAAGTTCCGCGTACTGCATGGTATGGCCCAAAAGCAGAGAAACAAACCATGTGGCCAAGAAACAAAGAAACAAGAAGTCTACAAATAGCAAATTCTGGAGAGGGTGCGGAGCAAAGGGAACCCTCCTACACTGTTGATAAGAATGTAAATTGGTGCAGCTGCTCTTGAAAACAGGATGAAGATTCCTCAAAAAACTGAAAATTAAAATTGCCATATAATCCAGAAATCCCACTTCTGGGCATATATCTGGAGAAAATTATAATTCAAAAGATTTTTACACTCCAATGTTCATAGCGGCACTATTGACAATTGTCCATCAATAGATGAATGGATAAAGTGTACACTGTGGAATAGTGCTCATCCATAAAAAAAGGATGAAATAATGCCATCTGCAGTAACACGGATGGATCTAGAGATTATCACACTAAAGTGAAGTAAGTCAGAAAGACACAAATACCACACGATATCACTTATGTCAAACTTCGACACAGATGAACTTACTTGCAAAGCAGAAACAGACACACAGATGTAGAAAACTTATGGTTACCAACGATGTAAGGAGGTGGAGGAAGGATACATTAGGAGTTTGGGGTTAGCAGACACAAACTGCTGCTGCTACTGCTGCTAAGTCGCTTCAGTCATGTCCGACCCTGTGCGACCCCAGAGACGGCAGCCCACCAGGCTCCCCCGTCCCTGGGATTTTCCAGGCAAGAGCACTGGAGTGGGTTGCCATGTCCTTCTCCAATGCATGAAAGTGAAAAGTGAAAGGGAAGTCGCTCAGTCGTGTCCGACTCTTCATGACCCCATGGACTGCAGCCTACCAGGCTCCTCCAACCAGGGGATTCTCCAGGCAAGAGTACTGGAGTGGGGTGCCATTGCCTTCTCCTATATATCAAATAGGTAAACAACAAGCTCCTCCTATACAGCACAAGGAACCACATTCAGTATCCTGTAATAAACCATAATGGAAAAGAATATGAAAAAGAATATGAATATATATGAACAACTGAGTCACTTTGCTGTATGCCAGAAACTAACCCAACAGTATAAATCAGGTATACTTCAATTTTTAAAAAAATTATTGATCAGAGGAAGCCCTCAGAGACTGGATTTAATATAGGAAGACTAGTCTGCGGTTGTGAGCAAGGTAAATGGGAAATCCACATGCATGTACACACACATGTACACGTGCATCCTCAGAAGCATGTACACACACATGTACACGTGCATCCTCAGAAACGGTGTAGGTACATGTGTACACAAAGGTACAGGACTGATTCCTCAGCCCAGTTCTTTTTATTTTTTAAAATATTTTTCAAGTTCTTTTTAAATTTTGAATTGTCTTTGTTGATTTGAATAGATAACACATGCACATGACCTAAAATTCAAAAGGAATTGAAGAAAATACACTGAAAAGTAAAGGCATCCCACACACCATGCTCTGGGCCCCCAACTTCTCCACCTAGAAGCAAGTACACTGGCCATTTGGGGAGCCTCCTTTCAGAAATGTTCTATGCACAGACAAGCAAATATCAAGCTTCCTTTTTCTTACACACATTTTTCTGCAACTTGCTTTTCTCATTTAATAATATATCTTGGTATTCCTTACATACCGGTACATAGAGAGCTGTTTTTTTTTTTTAATCTTTTTAACAGCAGTATACTATTCAATTATAGTTGCACACTTACATAATTTTTAATTCTGGGCTCTAACCAAAAATCTTGCACTGAGTAACCTTGAACATACGTCATTTAACATATTCATCCATCCACTCATTTATTATTTATTCAACAGACATTTATTTGAGTACCTATTATGTGCTGGTACTAAAGATAGAATAGTGAACAAAATAGACAAAAGTCCCTGCCCTAGTCCAGGGTAGATTTCTGATGAGCATGTGTGAGTAAATCTTCAAGATACATTCTTAGAAGTGGGCTCTCCAAACTAAAGAAGGTTGGGCGTTTTCACTTTATTTATGTCCAGGGTAGATTTCTGATGTGCATGTGTGAGTAAACCTTCAAGATACATTCTTAGAAGTGGGCTCTCCAAACTAAAGAAGGTTGGGCATCTTTACTTTATCTGTTTTGGCTTCTCTGGGTCATGACTNAAGAAGGTTGGGCGTTTTCACTTTATTTATGTCCAGGGTAGATTTCTGATGTGCATGTGTGAGTAAACCTTCAAGATACATTCTTAGAAGTGGGCTCTCCAAACTAAAGAAGGTTGGGCATCTTTACTTTATCTGTTTTGGCTTCTCTGGGTCATGACTGCTGTGCTCGGGCTTTCTCTAGCTGTGGTGAGCAGAGGCTACTCTTTATTGCACTGCCAGGACCTCTCAATGAGACAGCTTCTCTTGTTGCAAAGCGCGGGCTCTAGAGCAAGGATTCCATAGTTGCGGCGCATGGGTTTAGTTGCTTTGGGGCATGTGGAATCTTCCCAGACCAGGGATTGAACTTGTGTCCCCTGAACTGGCAGGCAGATTCTTAACCACTGACCACCACAGGGGTCCTGGTGCATTACTAAACTGGGGGAGATAGAGCTACATTTCTGCCTGGAGGGGTGGTACCTATTTACCCTTGCAAAGTAGAAGAGTGTTTCCTTGCCCTTTCAAAACAAAATATTATCAAACCTTTTGATGTTTTCCAATGTGACAGGTGAACATGATGTACTTAAATTCCATTTTTTCTATGGTGAATGCGAATCAATATCTTTTCACGTATTTAAGAGCAATTTTCGAGTCCTTTTCTGGCAGCTCTCAACTATCCTTTGCTGATATTTCTATTAGGTTGTGGAGCTTTTCCATATTGATTTGTGAATGCTCTTTATCTATTAAGGACATTTCCCTAGCTTATCAGTTGTACTTGAACTTGATTTATGGTGTTTTTTTTTTTTTTAAGTGAAGGCTTTTTTAAATGTAAAATAAAATTTATGAAGAATTCTGCCCCTTCCCAGGCTTGCCTCCTATGATCAAATGTTTGCTAGGGCTGAGAAAGATATAGGTCACAATAACGTGATCTCTGCTTCCAACTGGGGTGGTTAATAAAAACACAGGTTCTAAGCAAAAGAAGATAATAGTCCTACTCTGTTCTGATGCCCCATCTCCAGAGATCTTTGAGCAAAGAGGAGCAATCTCAGAGGAGGGTAACCAAGAGGGTGAATAGGCTGGAAATCAAATCACATGCAAGATGGTCATGAAACTGTGACTTTGAGCCTGGAGAAGGTCGCTATGAATATCATCTGGGGTCAGGGGACTAGCTACATAATGCTGTTAGGTAAAAGACGACCAGGACACCAAAAGAGTGTCTAACAGGCGTTTTAATGGCAAAGCGCTCCCAGGAGGGGTTCCCGGACCCCAACTAGGCAGGTCAAGGAAGTCTGTGCCCGGACCGTGTTGGGGGTGGTTTTTATATATTCATTGCGAAGGATGGTCAGGCTAGGTGGACGGGGGGTTCGGATAGGTCACCAGGCCGAGGCGTCGCGGGCTGACGGGTCCGTCTACGTGGCTGGGCTAGGGCGGCTTTAGCTGGTGAAGTGTGCTGTCATTGGTCCTCAGGATCTGGGGGCTCCTTCCGTTAGGGATTTCCCCCACGGGCGGGAGGGAGAGGAGGGGAGGCCCATCATGGCCCCCAGGGGTCCGGCCTTACAAAAGCCAAACGGGGGTCTGTGTTGGAAGCTCTGGGAAGCCAAAGTGTTCCTTAGTGGGGCTCTTTCTAAGGCAGAGCTGTCCTAAAGTAGAATGGCCCACTTTGTGAGGAAGTGAGTTTCTCATCATTAGAGAGGTACAAGTGAAAACTGAATGGCCACCTACCAGGAGTCAGATCAGATGTCTTTCAAAACTTCTAATCCGGATAGTCCATAATTCTGTAAGACCACAAGGAATCTTAAAATTCCTCACTTTACAGATGAAAAAGGATGGGGGCAGGAGGTGGGAAACTAACACATGTTGAGAACCTTTCCTTTGTCCCAAGTACCTTGACACATGATTGATTTAAAAGAACAAGGACCAGAGAGACTGAGTGATTCACTTAAGGCTGCACAGCAATAGAGCCGCAGAGTCAGAACTGGAACCCAGGTTCTCAGACCCCAAATGTAGAGCTCTCTCCACTGAACCACCTGTTCTTGTTGAATAAACACATGTTTATTGCACGTTTGTTGCACACCTCCTCTGAATGGACATTAATGTGGTCAGTGAGAGCACATGATATGCAAGCTATTGGCAGAATCACAGGGTCTTTGGTCTGCAGAAGGTCGCTGCCTACTGAGCAAGTACAGGCATCATCTCTGCATTGCCTGGCTCCATGGGAACGGTGCCCTCTGGAGCTGTGCAACATGGTAGCCTTGGGTGGGCCTATACTGAAATAAGAGGCAGTTTGGTAAGTGCTGTAACAAAATATAGATACAGAGTGCTACATTGGTGGTCCAGGGGCTTAGACTCTGCACTCCCAATGTGTGGTGCCCAGGTTTAGTTCATAATCAGGGAAGGAGATCCCACATGCCACACCGAAGAGCTCGCATGCAGCAGCTAAAAGAACCTGCAAGCCGCAATAAAGATGGGCAATCCTGTGTGCCGCAAATAAGATTCAGTGGGCCAAATAAATAAATAAATATCTTTTTTAAAAAAGAAGAAAAACATGTGCAGTGGGAACATAGTAGGCATAATTACATCTACCTTGGAAGGGAATCCAGGAATACTGCCCAGAGGAGGTGACATCTGAGCAGGGCCTTGAAGGATCTGTACTGTAAAAGAACAAAGAGCAAAAGTGGATAATTTCTGTATTCACTCCACAGAACTTATTGAGCAGCTATAGGTTGCCAGAAAGACAAGAACAGTTCACTGTGCGATCGCGGGGACAGACACATTGCCAATCAGTTGCCATAGAGGGTAAGTGCAACAGTGGAGACGCATTCTTGCTGTAGAAGCGAAGGGAACTCCCTCCGGAATAAAATGGGGGTAGGGCAGGGGTCTGGAAAGAGTTCTGGAGACACGAGGCCTGAGATTTTTGGGGGGAGAGAAATAGGACATTTCCAGGCTGATGTTTAGGGAATCGAGAGAGATGGAAAGGCATTCCCAGAGAAGGGAACAGCCTGGCAAAGTTTCTGAGTCTTGAAAAGATCGTCCCATCTTCAGAGACCCACAGCAGAGTGTAAAATGCTGGGCTGATGGGGCAGCCCGGCAGGAGGTGGAATGGCACACAGGCTTAAGGCAGGACCTAGCAGGTTTCCGGATGAATGGGGAGACAGGGTTGGTGTGCACAAGGACTTAGCGGGCTTAGCAACCTTCTTCAAAGCCGTGGCCCAGATTGAAAGCTGGAAGAGGAACGTGCGAGCCATAAATCCCCAGCTCCTCCTGCTGTGCCCAGCGCTGCGGAGCCTGGAGTCTCCACGGCTCTCCAGTCCCACCGCTGTGACCCCGGCTAATCCAGCCTCCTGGCCCATCTGACACTCACTTCCACTTAACATTTTGTTAGCGACTCTATAAACGAGCTCTCTCTGACCTTCAATCCCTGGCTAATTGCTGGTTTCATGTACAAGACTAGCTTAATTTTACGTGATAATTACCTGAGAGTGGCGATACATATGGCATCGCATGTTTGAAATGTCAGGCCTGGAAAATGACCAAGTGGCTGTAGTCAGGGGCAAAGGAGGAGGCAGTGGATGGTGGGGGCCTTGGAGAGGCAGCCCGGGGACAATGAGCCACAGGGGGAGAGAAAGAAAATGCCCGGTACAGACAGAGCCCTGAGAACTGGGCTCCAGCTTACGGGAGGACCCAGGAGCTCTGCTGGCCCCAGTGCACCAAAGGAGCAGCGCCCACATCTCACAGTCGCACACACACAGCAGAGAAACCCGGACTAGGTCGGAGGCGGAGCTCAGGCACGCTCCCCGTCACCCGCCTGGCAAATGTTTATGGAGCACCTACTCCGTGCCAGGCAGTGTGGACACTGGCACCGATTTCAAATCCCTACCCACTCGAGGAGGGACACTCGGAGGGCACGTCTGGGTCTGTCACGGTTGTCTGGAGGATGCTCACGGTACCGAATAAGCCAGGCCTGGGAATCTAAGTGACTGGCAATTCCCACCACAGTCCCATTCGATAAAGAATTGCCCACCTCAGGTTAGATTTAATGCTTTCACAGCCAAGGGTCCCAGGTTTAATCCCTGATCAGGGAACTAAGATCCCACAAGTCATGAAGGGGCGGGGCATAAAAAACAAGAATTACCCACCCTAAACCCAGCTGAGAACCCCCACTAAGCCAGGCCACAGCCATGAGAAAGCCAAGGGGCCCCAACCCTCGAGAAGCACCACGATGGCAAGAGATTACAGTACATGAGATGAGAGTAAGAAGGAGGACTCAAGGCATTTAGCTGGTGGACTAATGAAGCCCAGGGTTCAGAAAAGAATTCCTTTGAGATGCGCCATTTGTCTCCCTAGCATCTCAGGTTCATGCTGAGTACCGTGCTTGGCACAAAGACAAACAAATACTGGCTGGTGTCTGTGTGTTTGCCCCACGTGCCACACACCTGAGTGCATGCATGCTTTACAGGGGGATGGCCTGGGTTCACTTTTGTTCTCATCAAGGCAGGTGAGACCAGGGCCCTGGGGTGGTGGGACAGGTGAGTACCGGCCAAAAAGGAGAAAGGGGGCCCCCAGCCAGCTGGGAGGGCCCTTCCCCAGGAGGCACGTGTGCACACACACTCACACACACAAAGGCCACAGGACAAAGTCAGAAGAACCATCCCCAGATTAAGGCGAGTTCTGAAAACCCCTTTAGCCTCTTCACCCTTAGAATTGTGGACGCCTGAGCTGTGCTGGAGTAAATTACTTGCTTAATGAGATTTCAATTAACAAAAACAAATTAAAATCACTTTGGTAATTAAGCTGCTGTGAACCTCGCCAGCAGCTCTCCCTCAGACCTCAGATATCCATTGGGAGGGAGCTGGGAATGGAGTCCACTCAGCAGCGTTAAGGCAGCCTGGGCAGAACCAGGAACTCCCAGCCCTGGGGAACCCACCTCAGGAGCCACGACTTCCTGGAGCTACAGGACCAGAAGTGTGGGTGCGAGGGAGGACGCAGCACCCAGCAGCTAAACTAAACTTCAATTCATAGCCCTGCCACTTGGCTGTGTGAGCTGGGGCGCATTAGTTTGTCCCTCTGAGCCTCAGTTTCCTCATCTGTGAAATGGGGGCAATAATAGTGCCTACATCATCAGGTTGTGGGAGGATTAAGAGAATGAATGCATATAAAACACTTAGAACAGGGCCTGGGGCCTGTCCTACAGCAAGGGGTTTTCATCCACTTTGATAGCTCAGTGGTAGGAGACATGGGTTCCATCCCTGGGTTGGGAAGATCCCCAGGAGAAGGAAATGACAACCCACTCCAGTATTCTTGCCTGGATAATCCCATGGACAGAGAAGCCTGGCAGGCTGCAGTTCATAGGGTCACAAAGAGTTGGACACAACTGAGTGACTAACACTTTCATTTTCCCCTGTATGGAGTCAACCCTTCATAGAGTGACCTTTCTAGCCTTGGAGTTCTCATTGTCTTGACCCCCACGCTGCTGCAGGGCAGCCCTATTTCTCTGAGTTAGGTAAGTAAGAATCCACCACAGAGGTCCTCTTTGAGGTGAGGTTTCCCCCAGGTTCTGTCACACCCTGGCCCCATCTCTTTTCCATTAGATCTGGGAGATAGAAAGCTGTTTCTTCTCAGGTAGCCTGGGAAATACTCCTTTCCTTGGGTTACAAAATCAGGGACTTCCCTGGTGGTCCAGTGGTTAAGAATCTGTCTTGCAATGCAGGGGACGTAGGTTTGATCGATCCCTACCCTGGGAACTAAGATCCCGCATGCCCAGAGCAAGTAAGCCAGAGCAACTAAGCCTGAGCAATGAAAGATCTCACGTGCTGCAACTCAGACTCAACACAGTCAAATAGATAAATATTTTTAAAAAACAAACAAACAAAAATTGTCCACATCCTTCTACATGAGAGGCTGAGGGTCACAGTAGTGCAGGGACCACTGGCCTCATGCCACTGAGGAAGACATTGGCTTCATGACTTAACCAGCAGTTGAAAGGGAAGAACAGTTGTCAGGGCTGGCAGAAACACACATACTCAGTCTTGTGAATTTTGAATAAGAACATTCTAGAACTTCTAGAACATTTAGAATCTTTGCTACCTTCATTCAGAGGGTCTAAGATGGAAACAAGATTTTTAACATATTATTCAAAACTCAACATATAATAAGTGGAAGTCACATTTTAAATGCTTTCTTTGGTTTTTAAAGTTCGTAGTGCTTTACACTTTTGAAATTAGTAAAGAAAAAACTACACTAAGCCTTTCGAGATAGATATCTGTATTGTACTGGGGTCCTTCATATATACATATAACATATATTTTATTTATATAATATGTATATATAAATATAAGTACATACAAATGTTTTCTCTGTGGCGAAAATTACAGATGGTCTTATGTGTTCATTTACTCATTCATCAATTTTTTTCATGCCATTTAACTCAACAGCAGCTTTTTTAGTGCCCATGAGGTGCCATAATCTGCAACCCAGACTCAGACTTCATTTCAAGGAATTTACAAACTGTTGGTGAAGATGGACAGTGGACATGAAATAATGAAGTGACCACTGCAGGAGAAGAAAGGCAAGCTTGCAGCCTGTTACAGAAAGGGCACTCCTGAGGGTCAGGGTCTGCAAGAAACACTTACTTCTTTTGTAATTTGACTAAAATAAGACAATTCATTATATGATATTTGTTAAATAATAAATGTTTAAATTAATCCCAGGAGTCCCATAACTGGCTAGTAACAGAACTAAACGCAGGCCTACAAGCTTTCTAGTCCCCAGGCAGATGGATTTTGCTTTTTCAATCTGACACCAATACCCCGGATAGTTCAAACAGCTTCCCAATCTTGAGTAAAAAATATCCCAAGGCGGGCAACAGAGGTGTCTGACAGAGGTTGTCCCACCATCTATGCCCCTGTCAGACCAAGGAGGGGTCCCATTCACACGTCCATGCCAAAGGGAGGAGGCGTGCATGTGTGTGCACACACGCAGACATCAAGCAGGACTCGGTTCTACGGCGGTCTCACCCTTCATCGTCCATGAAGCAGGAATCCAAGCCCGGCTTGGTTTCATCAGCCTCCCCACCCTGGGAGCCAGGCCAAGAGAGGAACACCCAACACCCAGAGCATCCCCTGCTTGTTCCTCCCGCTTCCTAAGAAGCGCTAACCTTCAGCCCCTCCCCTGTGCCCTCCCTCTGCCCTGGGGATAGAGGGGCTGGGTGCCATCCTCCCAGCTGGCCCCCACCTGGAGATGTGGCCAGAAGGGCCGCCCTCTCCAGGCCCAGATTCCATGTATCTTATTTTGTGCTGACTTCAGGCAACCGAGAGAAGACACAGAGTTGTACTTTCCAAGTAGCGGAGAAACCCTTAATCAATGTTAATTGGCTCTAATTAGCATATGTTAATTAATGATATTTACTACAAATTAAAGGTATGAGTGCTCCCAGAGGGTTTCCTGTTCATCCAATTAGTGCCAATTAGTTGCAATTAACACGTGTAAATGAGATTTCATTGAACCCAAAACAAACAGCACAGAATTTCTCAGATTCCCTCTTGCACCTTTCAGTCAGCTGGGGATTGGGGTGGGGGCAGAGGGGGAGAGGCAGGGGGAGAGTGGGGAGAGAGGAAGACAGAGACCCTTAGGCTGACCTCCTGGAGCAAGAGGCTGACTCTCCATGCATCAGGGAAGAGAGAAGGAAGGGCCAAGTTGGGCCACCAAGCTGTTGGACAAGCCCGGTTGCCCCAAGGGAGGTCCTCCTAGGCCTGTCTCTTATACACATCTAGATGTGTATAAGAGACAGCATTAGACNCCCTCTTGCACCTTTCAGTCAGCTGGGGATTGGGGTGGGGGCAGAGGGGGAGAGGCAGGGGGAGAGTGGGGAGAGAGGAAGACAGAGACCCTTAGGCTGACCTCCTGGAGCAAGAGGCTGACTCTCCATGCATCAGGGAAGAGAGAAGGAAGGGCCAAGTTGGGCCACCAAGCTGTTGGACAAGCCCGGTTGCCCCAAGGGAGGTCCTCCTAGGCTTTGACACTGGAGGACCTCGGATCTCCTGAGGCCCAAGGGCCATCCCTTGGGTTTCTCTGCACCTGCCAGGACCTCATCCAGTGCATGGAATACAGTAGGTGCTCAGTAAAAAATAGCACCTACAGAAGGAAATGGCAACCCACTCCAGTATTCTTGCCTAGAGAATCCCATGGACAGAAGAGCCTGGCGGATTGTAGTCCATGGGGTCACAAAGAGTCGTATGCGACTGAGGCAACTTAGAACACAGTAAAAACTGGAAGAATAAAAGGTTGGTTCCTTTGCATCAGGGCTTCCCTTGTGGCTCAGCTGGTAAAGAATCCGCCCGCAGTGCAGGAGACCTGGGTTCAATCTCTGGGTTGGGAAGCTCCCCTGGAGAAGGGAAAGGCTACCCACTCCTGTGTTCTGGCCTAGAGAATTCCATGGACGGGATGGTCCATGGAGTCACAAAGAGTCGGACATGACTGAGCGACTTTCACTTTCACTTTCCTTTACATCAAGGGCCGATCTTTTTATGTTTTCACATTTATTTATCTATTTTCTGTTTTGACTGTGCCGGGTCTTCACTGCTGCATGCAGGCTTCTCTAGGGGCAGCAAGCGGGGACGCTCCCTAGTTGCAGGGCATGGGCTTCCTGTCGCTGTGGGTCCTCCTCCTGTGCAGCACAGGCTCTAGGCTCACAGGCTTTAGTAGTTGTGGTGCTCAAGCTCAGTTGCTCCACGGCATGTGGAGTCTTTCCAGACCGGGGATCAAACTCGTGTCCCCTGCATGGGCAGGCAGATTCTCAACCACTGGACCACCAGGCAAGTCTCAAGGGCCAAATATCTTCAAATATAAAGTTAAGGGATGCAGTGACCAGGAAAAGATGCAGTGTTCTCACCTCCATGAAGTCTTCCCAAGAGCTCTACCAAGGAGCAAGATGCTATTTACCTCTATGATATCATTTTGGGGCTTGCCTGGGGGTTCAGTGGTAAAGAATATGGCTTTGCATAAAGACTGGTGGCTCAGAAGGTAAAGTGTCTGCCTACAATGTGGGAGACCCGGGTTCAATCCCTGGGTGGGGAAGATCCTCTGGAGAAGGAAATGGCAACCCACTCTAGTACTCTTGCCTGGAAAATCCCATGGACGGAGGAGCGTGGTAGGCTACCATCCATGGGGTCGCAAAGAGTTGGACACAATTGAGCGACTTCCCTTTCAGTTGCCTAAAGAATACGCATATGTCTGTGGAAATTTTCCTTGACTGCTAATGTTGCTATTTCCTAATGTTATTTCCTTTTGACTTAAGCACTACTTGGGACTTAAGCCATTGTCAAGGGGATCAGTGGATATATAAACAGCCAGAAGGAGCTAGCTACCATGAATGGTGAACTCCCCCAAGTTCTCAGCCCCACAGAATCTTCCTTGAAGCTGTGATGTAAGATCTAGCTCCCAATAGTGTGTTCATCCCTAACTCACTTTGTTACACCAAACCTTCCATTAAAGTTGATATGTGTTATTTTACAATATCTGTTGTTCATGGGTGTCAGGCACATTTCCAAGGGCTGGAGAGACAGCACTGAACAAAACATCTAATATCTACAAATCCCTGCCCTCCAAGTGCTCACACCCCCTTGTGTATTATTGCCATCCTGGTTGGAAATTTGAAGTATATAGAGTCAGAGAGACTTGGGTTCATATCCCAGTCTGTCTCTCAGCAGCTGGGGAAGGTATTTAATCTCTCTGGGCCTCAGTTTATTTATCTGTCACATGGGTACAGTAATATCTATCCACCTGTCTTACAGTCATGTTATTGGGAGGATTAAGCTTCCTCCCCTGTCCCATGCCTTGGCGGGGCAGAATTTGGAGTTAAGCCATGTAGAAGATGAGAGAGAGGAAGGCAAAACTCAATCCGAGCACACAAGTGGAAATCTGATTAAGTCTACAGTAAGTCATCTCCTGTCTCCCCTATGCCTTGCTAAGTAAATGGAGCAGGAAGGAAACGGGTTCAGAAAGGGAAGTACTTCCTGGGTCACACAGATGCTGAGGCCAGAGCCCAGACCTCTGGCTCCACTTAGTACATCCTCCTTCATCCTTGGCCTTTCTGAGTGATGAGACACATGAGTGGGATCCAGAAAGGATCTCCCCAACTGGCAGGAAGCAGGGATTGGCCACCCACGCTGGAATGAACTTGAACTGAGGTGAATCTCTGCATAGCAGGCTCTAGGACTCCTTCAGCTCAGCCAGGCTGCCCCCAGCCAGAGACCATACCCCTGCAGCTTTGGTCTTGTCACCATCTCAACTCTGCCCTCCATGGACCCCCAGGCAGAGTGTTCAAGCATTTCAGAGTGCCTTACTGTCCCCTTTATGAAGCAAGAGAGTCTGCCTAGATGACCCTGTTTTAAAAGATTTTTTAAAATATGAACAATTGTTAAAGTCTTATTAAATTTATTACAATATTGCTTCTGTTTTAAGTTTTGGGTTTTGGGCCATAAGGCATATGGGATCTTAGTTCCCCAACCAGGGGTTAAACCCACACCCCCTGCATTGGAAGACAAAGTCTTAACCACTGGACTGCCAGGGAAGTCCCTGCTGCTGCTGCTGCTGCCAAGTCGCTTCAGTTGTGTCCGACTGATGACAGCCCACCAGGCTCCCCCATCCCTGGGATTCTCCAGGCAAGAACACTGGAGTGGGTTGCCATTTCCTTCTCCAATGCATGAAAGTGAAAAGTGAAAGTGAAGTCGCTCAGTCGTGTCCGACTTCTAGCGAACCCATGGACTGCAGCCTACCAGGCTCCTCTGTCCATGGGATTTTCCAGGCAAGAATACTGGAGTGGAGTGCCATCACCTTCTTCAGGGAAGTCCCTAGATGACCCTTTTTAGACCTAATGTTCTAGAACTTTGGATCTCTCTGAAGAATCCAGGTCTGGCTTCGCCTGTATATGCCCCGTCAGTCTTAGCTGATGAGCGACCGAAGAAAGCCTTGACTTCCTCTTCCTTTGGGGATCCCTCCAACTGTGCTGGCCTACTGGGTCCCACTTGGTCCTCTCTCATCTCTCTACATCCTTCCCCCAACCCCAACCTTCTCCCGGATAGTGATGAACCACCAGAAATGTTCCCCAAGACACCAGGCCACAGAAAAAACCCTCCCTTGCTCTAATCAAATCAATTAAGAGTCTAGTGGGAAGACAATATACTGTATACTGTCACCCTGCTTATTTAACTTCTATGCAGAGTACATCATGAGAAATGCTGGGCTGGAAGAAGCACAAGCTGGAATCAAGATTGCTGGGAGAAATATCAATAACCTCAGATGTGCAGATGACACCACCCTTACGGCAGAAAGTGAAGAGGAACTAAAAAGCCTCTTGATGAAAGTAAAAATGGAGAGTGAAAAAGTTGGCTTAAAGCTCAACATTCAGAAAACGAAGATCATGGCTTCTGGTCCCATCACTTCATGGGAAATAAATGGGGACACAGTGGAAACAGTGTCAGACTTTATTTTGGGGGGCTCCAAAATCACTGCAGATGGTGACTGCAGCCATGAAATTAAAAGACGCTTACTCCTTGGAAGGAAAGTTATGACCAACCTAGACAGCGTATTAAAAAGCAGAGACATTACTTTGTCAACAAAGATCCTTCTAATCAGGCTATGGTTTTTCCAGTAGTCATGTATGGATTTGAGAGTTGGACTATAAGGAAAGCTGAGTGCCAAAGAATTGATGCTTTTGAACTGTGGTGCTGGAGAAGACTCTTGAGCGTCCCTTGGACTGCAAGGAGATCCAGCCAGTCCATTCTGAAGGAAATCAGCCCTGGGATTTCTTTGGAGGGACTGATGCTAAAGCTGAAACTCCAGTACTTTGGCCACCTCATGCGAAGAGTTGACTCCTTGGAAAAGACCCTGATGCTGGGAGGGATTGGGGGCAGGAAGAGAAGGGGAAGACAGAGGATGAGATGGCTGGATGGCATCACGGACTCAATGGATGTGAATCTGAGTGAACTCTGGGAGCTGGTGATGGACAGGGAGGCCTGGTGTGCTGCAATTCATGGGGTCGCAGAGAGTTGGACACGACTGAGCGGCTGGACTGGACTGAGCTGAGTGGGAAGAACGGCGGGCACTGTGGGTTTTGGAGCTGGTCTGTTTTGGCTCCGCTGGGTGCTGGGTCTTCACTGCGGCCCACAGGCTCTGCAGCGTGCAGAGACTCCTCTAGTTGCAGCTTGCAGGCTGAGGCTTAGTGGCCCTGCAGCATGTGGGATCTTTGCTCCCCTGACCAGGAACAAACCCACATACTCCGCATTGGAAGGCAGATTTCTTAACCACTGGACCACCAGGGAGGTCCCAGGACTGTGTTTAATAAAAAGAGCTCAGCTGAGTTATCTTCCAGGAGGGTTATGCCAAACTGTGGAATAGGATGTCTGCAGGGGCTCTTCCTGGGGCTCAATAATTCTTCCCCAATTATGCACCTCAGCCCAGAGACAGTAGGAGATATTGAGGGGGATCCAGAAACAAGCAGAAAAGACCCTTTCGTGACTGTGCTTCCTTCCAGCAAAAATAGAACCACCACTACCCAATGCCCACCACGTGCCAGGCTCAGTGCAGGGCCATTAACCTGCATTATTTCCAAGTGGAAGGGATGGTGTTTGCACCGTTTTCATTTCCGAGTCCTGTGGACATCTTGCGCCGGGCCTGGCTAGCGTTGGGACTGATGATCCGCCACATTTGGCCATGGAAGGGAGAGCAGGAAGGTTGCAATGAAAGATGGGGAAAAGGACCGGCTGCTGAGTCCCACCCGCCTCCAACCCGCATGCGCATGTGCGCCACACACACACACACACACACACACGTGCACCCACATGAACCGCTCGCGTGCACACACCCGCTCCTCGCGCCGGGCCAGATGGACACTGGCGCTACCAGTTGGCAGAGGATATATCCCGAGGGAGGAGGCTGCTGCTAAGAAGGCTGAATGAAGACGCTAAAGAAGCCGGGGACACAGCGGGTCCTCTGTTTGCAAGGACAAGAATGCTGCCTCCCAACCAGGAGCTCTAGATGCCCGGGAAACTCTAGGGTGGAGAAAAGAGACCAGGCAAAGTGTCTACTCTTTATTCCACTAATGCCTCTTGAGAAGTGATATCTCTGTAAAGGCAAAGTTCCTGAGATGAAGCTTAACATGGCCACTTTAGGGGAAAAAAACACACCCAAAACCCTGTGCTCCAGGAATGTAACAACAGAAAATAATTAAGGTCTAATAAGGTCAGTGTTCCACCTTAACACCTTTTCAGTTCCAGTTAAAACCTCTACTAGTTTGCCAAGAAAAACCAGCCTCACTTGGGTCTTATTATTTGAATCACGTCCTGTCTCTTAATTTAAACAAGAGACTCACATAAGGATTTTTTTTATTTTAAATTACAATGCCGACTTTCTTCCAGTTGATTACGGTATATGACTCTCTGTTGGAAGGCCATTATTTTTTGCTATGATTTACAAAGCATTTAAAGCGAAATCAATGTAATAAATATTGAAGTATTGTAATAGATAATTCCATATATTTAACTGGAGACACAGTTCGGCCCTGGTTGGGCATCCAAGAAAGGGAGAAGGGAGAGGATGGGGAGGGAGAGTGACCTGATGCTCACGTTAGGGGTGACATCTTTTCTTCCAGATTCATTTAGCCAGGCCTAGAGGTTAAGGCGTCTGCCTCCAATGTGGGAAACCCAGGTTCGATCCCTGGGTCGGGAAGATTCCCCTGGAGAAGGAAATGGCAATCCACTCCAGTATTCTTGCCTGGAGAATCTCATGGACAGAGAAGCTTGGTAGGCTACAGTCCACGAGGTCACAAAGAGTCGGACACAACTGAGTGACTTCAATTTCACTTTCACTGAGCCTTCCCCAAGGCCCTGTACACTAAACTTGGGGCCATGGAGAGTTGTGGAATGTCCAGGACCTGTCCTCCAGTGTCACAGACTCTTTGAAGAAATCCCCCTGCAAAGGAGGGGGACAGTGATGAAGGCCACCCTAACCTGCACACGGAGCCCTGGGATGGGGGAAGGCATTCAGCAGAGCGAAATCCTGAATGTTAGGGGAAACAAGACTGGAGTTGCCTCCTCTAGCCTCTCCCCTTCCTTCCCTCTTCTACTCAACTCTCTCCTCCCCTTCCTTCCGTTCTCCTCTTCCCTCCCTGGACTGAGCTCTCTCTGGTCTTCTGGCCATAGCCAGCATCTACGGGCCCCTGAGCTGGTGAAGCTCAGTGCAGGAGACACAGCCCAGCATTCGCAGCCCTGAAAGCCCTGGATGCGGGAGAGGTGTGAAGGGGGAGATGGTGCTGCAGTCTCACCGGCACTCTTGGCATGTGACCTGGGGCCAGCCACCTTGGTACAGACCCCACGGCCAGGAGATGTTGACCGCCTCTGGGCCCCGCAGCTGTGGATGGTCAGATTTGCCCCATCTCTCCAGGGAGCTGGGCTGGAGCACAGAGTCCAGAGTAGAGGTCCAGACAGCTTCCCCAGCTGGGAAGCCCTCCTGCCTGCCCCTGCGCCGCCCACCCCGCCAGTCTCAAAAGGTACCCGGGAGCAGGCTCCTTTTCTACTCCATAACCCACCGCCCCAGAGGGAGCAGCCCCCCACCTCCGGCTGCTTCCCACCCTCAGAGTCATTGCACGTGGGTCACATGTCTGTTCTCACCTGGGCCCTGCACCCAGGTTCCTGGCTTGATTCAGAAACTCACGCCCAGCAGTGAGGGAGGCACGCAGGGAACTGCAGCCTATGGGTTGGTCCCAGTAACACACCCCTGGTGCAGGCAGTGTGCTGTCTGATGAGCTGTTGGAGCACCGGGGAGGTTTTCATAGAGGTTGCATGAACTATACAGTGCCAACTGAGCAGCTGAGCATGCACGCACTGACTGTACAGTGCAGGCTTGTGATGGACCGGTAGCTCACACACCCCCGCGCATGCGCGCACCCCCGCACACACGCGCGCATACACATCTAGCAGATCCCACAGGAAGATGTATTGTCCCTTGCCTTCCCACCCCAAGCCTGAACCCAAGCCCCAAGTCCCTAGCTCTGAACATACTCCACTATAAATCCCAGGAGGGGACATGCAGGGGGGAAAGGAGCAGAGAAAGGAGATTTACAGCAAACTTGCTTCCTGACACCTCTCTGGCCCATCCCATAAAATAACAGTATCAACAGATAAATCACAGAGTCTCAGGAGACCTCACCCTTGCCCATATGGGGTCTTTCGTGGGAGTCAACAGGACAAGGGCAGAGGGATTCACCCAGCTAATTCTCCATGATACTAGGAGTCTCCGACGGCCTGGGGTGGGAAAGGGGAGGTCTCAGCTCTAATCCTTACAGAGTGTGAGGAGGTGGAGAAGGGGGTGAGGGTAGAGGGCAGGAGCTTTCATCACCCAAAACAGAGCAAAGCATCTCTAGATTCAGCATGGGCTTTGAGCAAATCTCAACTCCAGTTGTGCCTTTGAGCAAGTTACTTAACCTCCCTGGGGCCCGGTTTACTTCTCTGTCAAGGCAGGACATTGGCTATCCATCTGATAGGATAAAGCACATTCCTTCCCCTCTCCAGGCTGCAGTGTTCCATCTGTAAAGTGGGGGGACATGGAAAATCCTTGATCTTTAAGGCTCATCCCTCCCAACACCGTAGAGCCCAACAGTTAGGACCAGCTTCCAATGGGCACAGTAACCAAGAGGAGTGGGCAGGGTGGAGCGGCAAGCATGAGGTGGGCGTGGCCACACAGACCGGGCAGAAGATGTCACCATCTGGGAGAGGCCAGAAGGGCTCCATCTGACCGATCCCCACAGTTCTGACCACTCCAAGCCAGAGGTCCCACCCCACCCCCATTACAGCCTGGATAGCCATTGATGGGGCAGCGGGATGCAATGCAGCGATTAACTTTCCTGCAGAGGTGGGAGCGGGTGGGCGAGTCTCCACTCAGCCTCCTCCCTTACTTGTGGAGAGGCCCCCTGGCTTCCCTCCTGCCTGTGCAGCCCCTCCTCCCCATCCCACATCCCTGGCCGTCTTCCCCCTGCCCTTGGCACCTTCCACCAACCAATGGTGCAGTATGAACCCCAGTTCTTCACGATCTTCCAGCCCCGCCCTCCCTCCTGGCCTCCCTCCTCCACTTCTTCCCCGTCCTCCATCTTCCTGATCCCTTAGCCCTCTCCTCTCCTCCTCCGCGCCCTCTCTTCTCCTCGCCCACTCCTGCTTCTCTGGTGTATTTCTCTCCCCTCTTCTCCACTCCCTCCCCTTCACTGATTCTTCCCTTTTCATCCCCTCCTGGCTCTCCTGCCCTCCCTTCTCTCTGGGTCTGATTCAGAGAGCCAAGGTGGCACTACCTTGGGAGAGGGAGCAGGTGGGGGGGCAGTGGGGGCCTGGAAGGGGGCACGCTCTGGCCTGAGCCCCCCCACCCCAGTATTGCTTTGGAGGCAGGAGGATGGGAGTTCACCCGCAGGGCAGCTGTCAGCGGCTCAGTGGATGGATGAGTGAAAGTGGAGGGGGTGGGGAGGTGAAGGTGCTGGGGAGGGAGCTGTCTTCAACTAAACATGAGTGTGGTGGGTGAAATAATGGGGCTGTTTAATAACAGCCCCGCCTGAGGCACCTCAGCCCTGAGACCCAGCCCTCCTGCCCACCTCCCTCTAGTCTCGTGCCCCACCCCACCCCCACCCCATCCCTAAAGTCCTCTCATCCCAGAGGCCTGTGAGTTTCCCTGATCCTTTGGGCAGGCCTGGAGGCCTTCCACCAAGTCCTGGGAACCCTGCCTCTCCACCAACCTTCCCCATCTCCCCGCCATGAGAGGAGGGGCAGCTGGGACTGGGACTCCCCCAGGCGACCTGTTTCCGGAGTCATGTCTGAGCAGATCAGCACCCCAGAGCCGGCAGGCCTATTAGGAGGCCTTTGTGGAGAAGCAGGCTGGGGAAGAGGAATGGGGATTTTCCATTCTCCAAGCACCTGAATTACACAGTCAGGGGATCAGGGGAGAACTCGTGCTTAAGCTGCTCCTCACGACCCAGCCTCTGCCCTGGCGCTCAGCCTCCTGCGTGCTCAGCAGGGATCTGAGGGAGCCTTGTCCTGTCTGTTTTGGTGGTGTCTTTTCTGTGATTGGACTTCCCTGGTGGCTGAGATTGGAGTCAGCCTTGAGGGCAAAACCAAGTTTCATCTCTTCCCACCCCACCCCCCAGAGCTATTACACCAAAAAGGGGCTCAAAGGGGACCAGCTTGCTACCATCTGCACCAACCCTTACCTTCCATGAAGACCCTGGGTCTGCTGATCAATCCAGAAGTGTGGCTTGGAGAGGTGAAGTGACTTTCTCTAAGTCTCACAGCAAGCAAAGGGCGATTGAGATGGTTTCCTGACTGTGGCTGGATGTAGAGGTGAAACCAGGCCCATGCCAGGGACTGCAAGGAGCCCAGGACTGCTTTTCTCTCTTACGTGAAGTGAGCTTCATCAGCCCCGACATCAGCTTTAAAAAGAACAGAGCCTGCTCCCATTTCGTCTCCGAGGCTGCAGGGGGCCAGACCATAGCAGATGGTGGAGGGCAGGGGAGGGGAGAGGGGGTGGAAAGGAGATTAGACTTAAAGAATCCGAATTCTTCAGGCCTCATTTTAGGCTTACCACTAACTTGCTGTGTGACCTTGGGCAAACCAACGCCCCTCTCTGAGCTTCAGATGGTTTATCCGCAAAACTGAGATCACTTCTCTTTCAGGATGATTTTGAATGTATTGAAAGAGCATCCCCTGGTGCATATTGGCTGTTCGAAATGGTGATGAGAGCAGACTCGGAGGTGATTTCATTTCTTTTACCCAGAGCGGTGCCCATTCCCTGAAACAAGAGGCTCATTCAAGCAACTGGTACTTCCCACTGGGAGGGCAAATCCATCATGTTCAGCAACTATTGGCCTCCCCCACCTGGTATAAGGTTCTTGGGGGGTCATGCCCCTGTGCCCTGTGTCCACTTTCTAGAAAGAGGCCCAAAGCCCACCACCCTAGCCCCAGGTGGCCCCTAGAGGCCTTTTGCTGACTAAATGGCCTTCTCCGACCTTCCCGATGACCTATGTTCTTTCCAGCCAGAAAATTCTATGACCCTGTGACCCCTGAAAGCCCTGCCCTGCTAATGGTTTTATGATCTTCTCTGCAGAATCCTCTCTCTGCCCTCTCTAACCCCCAGGCCCCTTTCAGTAGGTCCTAGTCAAAATAAACAACATTTATGACCAGAGCAGGATTCAAGGTCCACACTGCAAACAAACGTAGAGCCCTTTGAAGGTGCCTGGGGAATCCATCACAGCCTGGGGTGTGATGCTCCCCAGGCCCAAGGGGAGGTGGGCCTGGGAAGGGGCACAGGCATGGGAAGCCGGGCTCTGGATCTAGGTTTGGAATCTGAGGATCCTGAGCTGCGTCTGGGGCTCCCTTCTCAGCACCAAGCCCGGCCTCCCTGCGAGGGAAGGCGGTGGAGGTGGGGAAGGACTGGGAAGACACAAGATGTCCACTGTGATCAGCAACCTTTCTGAAAAAAGGTGGGGGACTTCCCTGGGAGTCCAGTGGTTAAGACTCTGTACTTCCAATGCAGGGGCAGCAGTGCAGGCCCCCTTGGGGGTCAGGGCTAGATTGGGTGTGTTATCCGGGGAGAAAATGAAAGGAGACAAAAATGAATGAGCTGGGGGGCGGGGATGAAATTGAGGCAAACAGAGAAAAAGCAAGTATGAGCGGATGAGAGGGTGAGAGCCCAAACCACAGGAGTCTCAGGGTCCATCACTGCCTCCAGGGCTCGCCTGAAGAGTGGAGCAGGAGTAGGCAGCTTGGGACAGACTTCCTAAGGAAGCAGATTAGTCTCAACACGGGCAGGAGAGACATCAACCCAGCCAGGCCTGCCTCCTGGGCCAGCCAGCAGACCTACAGAGAGAGTGAGATTGTGGGCAAGAGCAAGAATCTTAGTCCATCCCGAGTCTCTCCTGGAGACCCCTAACTTGGACTTCAGTGAGTGATGGCACTGATGCAGTGGGAGCCCCGCGTCCAGGACGAACCCTTCTTCCTCCATCCCACGCAAGTGAAAGGGCAAGTGCTGCCTCCCCCCACCCATGCTCTATTAACCATCCTCCGACTTTGAAAGGGGCCCACAGGCGGCAGCCCCCTCCTGTCTCATCTCGGCCTCCCATTGGCCACATGGACAGGCTGCCTCTGCTGGACTCCACATCTCCCTGCAGGTGCGGCTGCTGCAGGAGCAGGTTTGTTTTCTTCAGGAGGGACAGGATCTGCCTGGGGAACTGTGGTTGCAGAATATTAAGGTAGGATTCCCAAAGGCCCGAGTCTGAAAGCAGCTTTCTAGGACATGCAGCTCAAGGTTTTTCCTTCAGCTCTGGTGCACCAGCCTCCAGAACTGGGGCATGGGCCTGGGGGCTGGTGTTCTCTGACTCAGGGCTGGAGCTGGGGTGGGGGGAGGTATTTTCCCCAGGAGACCTGTGCCTTACCATTTATCCTACTAAAAATACCATGCCGCCCAACAGGTGGGGTGAGGAGCTCTAGAAGGGAAATGTGTGCAGTTAGCAAGGTATCGATCACATTTATCAGGGACCCGCTTTATAGTATTTGCATCTGTGGCAGATAATTAATATATGGAAGGCTGGAACAAAGGTGGAAGGAAGCAAGGGGGGAGCTGGAAAGGCAGGCCTGAGTTTCTCCAGCGTAAATAGTTTGTTCGATAAACCCTCCTCCTAAACTGAAAGACGAAGAATTTCTCTGGCTTTTTGTGATCTTATACAAGTGAATTAGAACTTTCAGCTAAGTACCCTGGTGCCCAGCATGGTGCTTTATAAATAAAAGTTCCTCCGTGGCATTGGGTTTTAGGGCTATGAGGCCAGTGGATCTCAACATTGGTTGAATATAGAATCACCTGGGGGATTTTTTAAAAAAATGAGATGCCAGACACCCACCTCCAGAGATTTTGATCTAATTGGCCCGGGCGGCGCCCAAGTGTGTGTGTTGTGTTTTTTTTAAAGCTCCCTAGAGGGTTCTACTTTGCAGCCAAGGTTGAGAACTACTGGTCTGAGCCAGCACTTTGCTTAACAGATGTAGAAACTGAGGCCCAGAGACCAGGTTACCTAGGCTTACACAGGGCGAGGGCCAAAGACGCCAATCAGATGTCCTGCCTTGTTTGTTAAATGAGCAAACAAAAGACTGATCCTCTCTTGGAAGCATCTCTGTCCGCAGAGACCAGCTGCCCAACCCCCTTCCTCCCACCCCTACATTTTCATATTCTTTTCATCACAAGCTGGCCGACTACCATCTTGACCCTGCTTCTCATGGCCTCTCATCCTGAAGGCCTTGGGGCTTATCCAGGCCAAACATCTGGCTCAGACGTTGTCCACCACGTCTGGAGCCTTGGAGAGGATCAGGGCACTTGAAGCACTGTGGACACAGGGAGTGTCGGTGTCTACCCAAGAGCAGGGGTGTGTGTGTGCAAACGCATCCATGTACACAGATATACACCTGTGTGCGGAGGACTCTCCTGCATGGGGGCAGGCATCCTTCCAGGCATATGGGCACTCTCAGTGAGCACGTTTATGTGTGGGTGTGTACATATCCACACGCAGCGTGGTACACATGTTCACAGTAGCCCCTGTCTACACAGCAGTGAAAGTGCATCCTACAATGCTGGTGTGTGTGTCTGCAATGCTGTACAAGTGATAATGCCGCATCTACATGTACAGAGCATACATTTGCATTCATCGCTGGAGACTTGCGTGTACCAATATACACGTGGCTGACTGGCTGTGTGTGTATGTGTGTAACCGGCAGTCTGTGTGTGCAGGGCACAGGTTTATGTGGAGAGAGAAAAGGTGTCTGCTGTTTCCATCGTTTCTCCTAATGAATCACTGGGAAATACACGTGTGGGAAAACTGTATCTTTCATGCTTAAACATATTTCTGCACATACGAACGAAATGTGGTATCGTGCCAACTAAGATTCTGCATGTAAACATCACGTATCATTGATAGAATTCAATAAGCCATGCAAGACCCCGGTAGCATTCCTTAAATTTTTATTTAACACTGTTCCAGCCAAGCAGCGTTGGCCCAAGTCTCGTACACACTGTGTGCAAATGCACAATTTGTAGGATATAATATACAACACCTGAGAAGCGTAACAGAGAAGCATCGCCTAAAAATTACAAAGGTCTCCATCTTTCTCTCGGCTCAACTCAGTCCCCTTCCTTCCACAAACCTGATTAAAACCCATTCCTTCACACTTCCCTAGGAGGGCTCTGCATTTGTGGTGAAGAGAGATAAAATGGCGGGTGAGGATTTAGGGTGGGGGAAGAGATAACACTCTAAGACCTGGCCTCTGGAATGTTTCTACTCCTCCCCAGTCTGTCAGAGGCAGGCTCGAGTCCCAGCATGTGTTACAACACGGAGGCTGAAGAAAGCATCTTTACAGTCCCTTGGGTTGACTGAAGAGTTATTCATTCAGAATGAGTAAAAGAGCATTGAACTTATCAAATTGATAGCAAATCCTTCATCAAAAGATGCATAGGAATGGTTCCCTACTTCTCTTTTTTTAAGGGGGAACTACGTCCTCTCTTGAGCCCAAAGGAGAATGACCTTGCACTTGGTTACAGGCCTGCCAGTCCCCCTTTCAAAATGTGGGCTGGCCATTTGCCTGAAACATCAGCTAAATGATGAGTGGCCTGAGAGGAGAGAAAAACTCAGGAGCTGGGAAGATGGGATCCAAACCAGAACGTGAGCAAGAAAATGGTGGAACCACCAACGAGGGGCTTCCCAGCTGAAAATGCTCCTTGACCAGCCAGCCACTGGGCAGTGAAGAGAGGTCAAGGCCCCATGTGGATGCACGCCCATACATAAGACAGATGACTGGTGAGAAGCTGCTGTGTAGCACAGGGAATGCGACTCAGCGCTCGAGGGCTACCTAAACGGGAAGGAAATGCAAAGATGGGGCTACGTGTATACGTACAGCTGATTCACTCTGCTGGACAGGAGAAATTAACACAGCACTGTCAAGCAAATAAACTCCAGGATTCCGTGTGGGGCCCCCGAGCCGTGTTCTCTGGGATCTTCTCTTACCACCTCTGGGCTTCATTTTGGCTTGACACCAGCAAGATTGAGACAAGGAATTCCCTACACCTACCCACCTGTGTTTCTGTAACTTTCCTCCAACTGAGCCTGAGGGGCCTGTGAAGTAAAGACAAGCAGCCTAATTTGAACAGCCATCAGACCCCCGACCCCACCCAAACTCCCCAACTCCTCTGCCACCCACAGCAAAGTGGTCATCAGAACTATCTTTCCAGACAGTCCCCCGGTCCCTCTCCAGCAGCAGCGATACCAGCCAACCTGCTTGAACGCCAGCACCAAAAAGGACTGTATCATCTTCACATGCTGAAGCCTCCAGAGCCTGGTGCTGTGAGCTGGCTCCTGGGTGAATATAGAAAAAAAAAAAAAAAGTTTCCTAATGTTTAGATTAGAACTTAGAATGGGGAAAAGCGCCCATCAATTTGTGTGCACCTCTCCAACACACACACATACACGGCCACACAGACAAATCATGAATCATCTCTGTGGCTGAGCATTTTAGCGTTCAGTAATATTCTCAGAGGCCCAGGGTTTTCAGGCAAATCCCAGGTCTGTGCACAAGGACACTGCATAAATCCCTCCCCTTATGAAAGGCCAGTTTGAGCAGATGAGACCACTCCTAAGTAAACTGTGGAGCCCTCCCCATCTCTGGAGGAGCGGCAGGGGGCCGGCCCTACCAGCCCAGAGATCGACAGAAGCTAATGTTCTCATTCCCAACTTACCTCTCCAAGGGAGGTGTCCATTTGACCGCATAGTCCTCCCTCTGCTCCCCTAAGGGGAAGGCAGATCCCGAAGGGGACTGGCAGAAACCGCTGCAGAGCAAGTGGTGGCCAGAGTTGGGTAGGCGAAGATGAGCATCGGAGAGCAGGCCAGGGCTGGAGGAGGCAAGAGGCCAAAGGGCCCCCTCCAGGCCAGGTTCTTCCCGCGTTAAGTCTGGGGAAATAGCCTCAAAGCAACACCACTTCTTGATAATCTGCCTCATTAATATTTATTCAACAAAAGAGTGTTTTTAAGAAGAAGGAAAGGCCAGATAATTAAACAGTCAGCAGAGGTCGAGGCTTCCTCCACCTTGTTCTCTCTGGCCCCCTACCTGCAGCCTAGGCCAAAGATATATGCCACACCGATTACCACCCCAACCCCTCTTCAGCTCCCCAGGTGTGTCAGAAAGACATAAGGCAGGTGGATGGAGAGAGAAAGACAGACCTGGGCACCCCCAGGTGCTCCCCAGGAAACGCACGGACTGTGAAATTACACCAGGGCTGGACAACTTACCACCACGCTGGAACCCTTGGGGTACTGAAATAATTAACTTGCTAATCAGCTACACCTTGCTCTTTCCTTTCTTCCTGGAAAAATAACAATTGCAAATCGCCTTCACATCAGGTTCCTATGTCAGTCACTTGGAGACAAATGATGCTCTGGAAGAAATACTCTCTTGCCTGCGTGTAAACTGAACCGGGTCCTACCAAGTAAGGCCTCTTCCCCCTTCTCCTCCACCCCGCAACCCTTCCCACCAGGCGTGAAGGGGGCCTGGGGGAGGGGGACACAGAGACAGAATGTTTCTGGAGGGGCAGAGCTTGTTTCCCTGTCCACAGCACAGAGCTTTTCCATCTCCACTAAGCTTTCTTGATTTCGGCCCTCTTTAGCCTGCTCGCTGGCGCTAAACAGCCAAGATCCATGTGGAGAAAAGAGGATTGATTAGAATCGTAATAATAATCCCTGGCATTCGTCCGGCTTTAGCGTTTACAAAGTGTTTCCACACATTATCTCATTCGGTCAGAGGAGGCCGGAGCTGGAGGGAATCTGAGCAATCACGTAGCCCAATTCCTGCGGGCTACCGATGGGGAAACTGAGGTCCCAAGAGGTTGAATGTCTTCCCCAAAGGCCACAGCTAAGGACAGCGTGGCCAGGGCCTCGTGTTCACTGCCTAGAGACCCTGAGCTGTCTCCCATCCTCTGAAAAGAGGGAAAGGACGCGATCACCTTTTGGGTCCACTGTGGATGTAAACCAGGAAAGCAAAAAATTACAAGAGTAGGGCGCAGGCACCAGTAAAAGCCGATCTCACAAGAAATGGTTTTGGGGGACTGGGAGTGGAGGAGACTAGTGAACACACTTCCCCGCTGTCTCTGTCCCCTTGCCTCCTCCTTCTGCCTAGGCTTCAAAATATGAACATTATGCAATTTGGGATCTAAGGCTTAATTCGGCCACAGATCCTCGGGGAGGGTGTGGGAGCAGGGGGTGCTTTTCTCGGATTGAAATCTGGCACCTCCACTCCTAGGATTCGTGGCACGAGGGGCTCATGTATGCACACGTGTGTCCACTCAAGACACTGGATTTAGTGGCGAAAAACAGGCATCTTGATCCTGTCACAGATCAGATGATTTGCAAATTAATAGCTCTCCACCCGCTCCCCAGGCCTCTCACACGCACACACACATACCCCCCACCACTCCTGGCTCTGAGGAGGTGAAAAAAAGATTTCTGGTGAAGAGAGACACAAGAGTGGGAAAATATCAGGTGGGACAAGGAAGCAAACTGACACTGGATTCTGGAGGAAAACACTTCTCCGCGAGTGGCAGGAGTGTATTTCGACGGGGGTCTTGGCGTTTCCTTGCCCCCGTGGCCCGAGCCCCCTCGGAAGGTAAGCGGTTCCTTTGTGTGTTCGTTTATTACTAAGCCCAACTCTTTTCCTTCTAAAACTCCTTCTTCTCCCTGTTGAGCTGACCATGCTTCTGGATTTATGAAGAGAGATGTTTTAGCAGAAATCCCCCAGAGTGGCCCATCAGCCCTAAATCCCAGGCCCGCTCACCCCCCCCAAGACCCCATGACACACAGCATGCCAACACGGCTTCCTCTTGCCTATGCATTAGCCATCCATTGTGGCAACCTGACATCTCTCACACATAAAACCGTAAGAGAGAAATAAAATATCTGTCTCTTGGCGAAAATAAAGCTTTGCCTCCCTCCTGATGTATAGGATATAAAATAAAGCCGCGGCTCCAATAGTGGCTTTTCCTTATGCCGGAGTTGCCTTTGCACACGCGGAGACAATGAAGACGGATGGTTTGGGACGAGGCCCAGCCTCCTGGGGCCGCCTTCACCCTGTTTTATGGTCGTCTCTCCCCCTCCTCCCCGTCCGTCTTTTTCTTTCTTCCTCACTTTCTTCCCTTTTTGCTGCGGCTTTGCCTTTCATTTGCCCTTCTCTTTCTTCCCTCTGGAACTTTATTCCTCTTGTTCGCTTTCTTTCTAAAGCAGGGAGACAAGAACCGAGTTGCTCATCTTCCCTGATGCACCCGCCATCTCTCCCCACCTCCCCCTTCTCCAGACCCCCAACTCTCTCTGGACTGCCAGCCCCTGTGACGGATCTTGCTGGGACTGCTTGGGGATCTGTTTTGGTCAAATGTACAAACGTTCCCCAGGGACAATTAAAAATGTATTTAGTGGTGGGGGAGGTGGATTTTTTTCCCCCTCTGAGGAACTGCCCTCCTCCCTTTCCTCTCCCTCGATTCTGGTTCGTGGATCTCAGCAGTTATTTATTTAGCCTCCGAGGAGCCAACAGAGCAAAGCTGCCACCTCGAAAGGGCGAGAGTTGACATCTACCTCTCAAGCCCCAACCTCAAAGCTGCCTCATCAGACAGACCCTGTGGGCCTCGGGCCCCTTCCGGCCAACTCAGCTGCCCGAGGTTCGATTCCAGTCCCTCCCGATCTGTCCCGCCTCGTTCCCCAGTCTTGGGAACTAGTGAGCAGTGTGAGGGCAAGAAGAGGGGTCCCTCCCTGGGCTCACACAGAGAGACAGAACGGTCACCCCACACACACACACTTGACACTCCCACGGTGCACAGCGGCCACCTTTTGTCTCCTCATCCCCAGAGGCCTGGCTCTCATCAGGTGTGCCTTGCTCCCCTCTGTGTCCTTCCTCTGTGTCTCCAGAAGCTTCTTCCCATCCCTGCCCTGACCTCATCTCTCGGGCTGCTTCCTGACCCACTCAGAACCTCACCTGCTCTGACAAGGGATGCAGGATACATCCCAAGTGAGGGAAGAGTAAGTAGTGACTGGAAGAAAACGGGGTGCAAGGTCTGGGTTCCTGGGTGAGCAACAGGGAGGGAGGGGGAGCTTAGGTGTTGCCTGGACTGCAGGCAGAGTCCAGCAGAGGGGCTGTGGGTGGCTTTCAGCCTCTGAAATAGATGAAGGTGTGTGTGTATGTGTGTGTGTGTGTGTGTGTGTGGAGGGCCCCTGGTCACCCCTAATTTGAGAAGAGCTTTATTAATGTAAACACGGAAGGAGCTGGTGAGGCAGCAACATCTATTGAACTCTGCCTCCACGGGGTCAGGTCCAGAAAGAACTCAATCCCAGACGCAAAGCTTTGGGGTCTCTCTCTCTCCACCTAGTATCTCTCCAGATATCAGCAGCGACCACCGCCATTAGGTAAGGGGAGAGAGTCAATTAGTGAGAGGATTAATTACTTGGGGGCACGAGCCCCGTTTGTCTTCCTTACCGGGTGTGTTCAGACGGAGGAACACGGGCACGCACCCAAATACACATTGTTGTCACGCCGTCTTAGACGTTTTATTTATTTGTTGGATTCCTGCCCAGAGCCGCTCACACACTCTTCCACGGGCTCTGAGTCTCCCACCCAGCAGGCCGCCTCCTTTTCTCCTGCCTGTGATCGGCTGTCACACCTGGGACACCCTTCAGTCCCCCCTAGGCGCCTGCAGGCTCCTGGGCTCTGAGCCTCACTCACCCTGCCACCTTTTTGGGTCACAGGGTGTCTTTCCATTTCTTCTCCTCCATGCATTTCCCCCAGCATGTCTTTCCTCCTTTCATCCCTGCTTACTTTCCCACCGTCCTTCTCTTTTCCCCTCTGGGCTTCTGTTCCCCTATTCACTGTTCCCCTGCCCTCACCTCTGTCTTTCTCTCTCTCTCCCTGTCCTGCCTCCTCCAGCTCACCCTGTTCGTCCCAGGCTGTCCACGTCCTGTCTCTGCTCAGCAGGGCGGTGCTGAGATCACCACGCTTGACCTGGCTCCCGCTTGCATGCCCAGGGTGCCTCCAGCCCTCGTGGGAAGCCCAGTGTTGCTTACCCAGCCCGAGCACACATTCTGAAGGTCCAGTCGGATGCTGCTGCCCTTTCCCTGCCTTGAGGTCCCCACCTCCCCTCACCTGGGTCTTAGAAACGTGGCTGAGAGGAAGGAAGTACTCAAAGGCGCAGCAGGGTGACAAGCACCCCAAACTTCTCATCTTCAGTAATGCACTGACCCTGGAATTTCAGGGTTTCCTTCCTGGGAAAAAAGGAGGTAATACCGATACCCCCAACCTCACTCCACCCCCACGCGCACACACACACTTAATACGTGGTTCTGGGCAGATTGTAAAAAAACCAAAACTAAAGTGCTGCGTGCAAGTAGGTCATTTCCAGGAGAGAGTGTTGGAGTGAGACTAAGGCAACCCAAAGCAGGAGCAAAGAAAGGAAACAGCGGGAGAGGCTGGATCAGATCCCTGGGCTCAGGGCGGCTTCCAGGACTGCACCAGTGGTGTCCTCTAGAGTCAGTGCGGAGTTTGCTTGGCCTCCAGGACTATGAGGGTCTCAGCCGCGCCGGGCTCACTCCCTCTTCCCTCTCCTTGGAAGGTGGTGGCTGGCTGCACCCTATTACAGCAGGCCAGCACAGGGACCCAGCCTGCTCCACTGCAGGCGCCCCCTTTCTTGGCCTCACCGCTGGTTTCTTGGGGCTGGACAGGAGCACGCTGGGTGAGGAGGAAAGCGGCCAGAACGGTGGCCCAAAAGCAACCAACCAAGCTGGCAGACTTGGATCCTTGGGCCTCCCAAGCCCTGCACTGGGAAGGAGGCAACGTGGGGCTCAGAATCAAGGAAGAAAGGGGGTACAAGAGAAGGCACCTTCAGCCCCCCAGCTGCAGGGTGGCTGGGGAGAACCGGCAGGACCTTCCCATCCCGCGTTCCTAGGGCCAGGCCCCTCCTCTGGGCTAGTCTTGAAGGTGATTCTCACAGGAGAAACCTGTGTTGTGAATGCCGCTTCCCGGGCCCTGTGGGGCCTTTTCCAAGAGGTCCTGGGATGAGGTTCAGAGGATGCTGCAGCCGCTGAGCATGACTGGGCAGCAAATTGCCCCCCGCAGCACCTGGGGCAGAATTTACACCCCTGACAGCCGAACGAGTGGTATGCGTGGTGGTGGGTTCGGGAGAAGTGGAGAGCTTTGGGTGGAAACTTGCGGGACTTGGGGATGCAGGCAGTCGGGGCAGCAGGTGAGGGTGTGGAGGTGAGGTTGGGGCTCTTTGCTGAGCAGACAGGGGTTTAAAAGCAGAGCTGAGCTGACAGGCTTCGGAGGCCGCCAATTTGGAAAGCTGGGTCAGTTTTCTCACCATGTCTCTGGGATCAATTACCTTTTAAAATAAAAGCTCAATGGAAATGGAGGGAAAATACATTAATCTACTGTGCTGTCGCCTTGGAAGCTTTAAGACTGGACTTAAATTTCTAGAATCAGGAGTCAGCAGGCCCGCTCTGAGTTGCTCTCCCCAACCCCCTGCTAGACTCTCGGGTTGGTTCCCCAGGACCTGTTTACTGAGTCATCTGGACACTGGGGCCAGAGAGCCTGTCCCAGTCAGAGTCCTGTCCTCAGCTCCCCGAACCCACTAGCCGAGCACAGGGAGGGACCCTCTGTCCCCCCACTCGAGGTCCCTGCACCCGCAAACGGGTGCAGCAACGTCTTCCAGCCCATTCTAAAGGCAGCCGCGGAGGACCTTGGGCTCAGAAAGGGCCGGCAGCCGGGTCCAGCTGTCGCCCTGGAGGTCCCCACCGACCGCCCCCCACTCACCCCCGCGGTCCGTCTGCTTTGCATGAGAAGGAGCCCAGCTGGGGCGGGGGCGGGGGCGAGCCACTCGGGACAGGGTCAGCTATAGATTCCAGAAAGGGGCGGTTGACTTGAGCGCGCTGGTGGCAAGAACCAAGACAGCTGGGGGTGTAGGGGAGGTGGGGAGAGCTGGGAGACGGCTCAGAGGACATCCCCCACCTCCACCGCGGGCCTAACCCAGCGCAGCAGGCTGGGAAGGCGCCTCTGGGTCCGGGTGGAGGCGGCGAGGACCCCAGCCACGCAGATCTTAGCGTCTCTCGGGGTCTCTGAGTACCGGCTACCACTCGGCTGGTTCTTGGAAAAGCACAGTCTGCGGCAGGAGCACAAAGCCAAGTTGCATCTCGCACAACTAGCCTGCTGGGTTGGGGAACAGCGTGGCCCCTTCCCAGCTCTGCCCTGAGCCCCGGCCTGGGAGAGATCCGGGGAGCAGTTGAGAGAGACCGAGAGAGACAGAGAACCAGCCCCAACGCCGCGCTCCCCGCAGTGGGGAGCCAGAGCCCAGGTGTGTGTGGAGGAGGTGCGGAGACAACGAAAGGGGCCTCGGATCCAGAGGTCCAGATGGGCGGAGAGCCAGAGAGGCGCACAGCCGGCTTTGGCTTGGTTTCCAACCTAAAGGTGTCGCGGGCCGCAAGGCGAGGGGGCTGCCAGCGAGCCTCGGGGGTGCAGGGACGTGCGGGCGGAGGCTTAAGGATGGAAAGCAGTGCTGGCAGAGTCTTAAAACCCCAACGTACCGAGCGCAAATCAAATTCTCTGTACGGGCTTCCCGGTTCGTTCGAAGAGGGTATTCCATTTGCAAAGAACTGAGTTCTTTGCCTGCCCAGGTTCATCACAGTTGCGTTTCGGGGAGCATTTCCTCCAACTTAGCTGGGAGAGAGATGTCTGAACCTAGCCCCGCGTGTGGGATTCCCCAAATACCGGCCAGACCGGGCTGGCTGGCCGCCCATCTTTATTGCCTTCTACACTTGAGCTGAATGCGCCTTCCTAACGCTCCTTCCGCAGAAAAACAAAAAAGAGGAGCAAGACCAGGGCTTGCCCTGCCACCTTCAGATTTCAGTTCAGAAGAGATCCGGGTTAAGCATAGGAATGGTGCTGTCGAAACGAATTTGGTACTTGGTGTGGGCCGCGGAGCTAGAGTGATTCTTCGAGGCTAACTCTCAGGACCCAGTCTTGGCCCGCACTTCTGGGAGAACCTGCCCCCCGCGGGCAGTGGTCCTTAATCTATACTCCGAGCAAAATGAGGAAGGCGTGGGCTCCGTAAGACGCGAACTACCACGGGCTGCGCTCTGCGCTTGTCTGGGGAAGCTGGTGCCAAGCTTGTCTGGGACGCTGGAGCCTGGAAAAGGGGAGACGGGGAGGCCGGGCCGGTTCTCCGCACACCCCCATCCTTCTCAGTCTCCGGGTGGAGTCCCCAGGACGTCGCCGTTCCCTCCGTCACTACTACCCCCACCTCCGGCCGCCGCTATTGCCCCCACCGTTTCCTGCCTAGTCGTTTGTTTTCGTCTGTAAAAGGTGTCTCCGGATCACAGTTTTCTCTCAACTTCTCGCCGGGGTAGCAACTCCTCACCCGAGGCGCTTCCCCACCCACTCCTTTCCTCCCCCCTCCCCGGCGCCGCGCCTCCGGTCTCCCCCGCCCCCACCAGGAAACCGCCGGAATCAACTTTCCAAGACGGCACTGCGGCAAACAGACACCCAGATCTCCCAGAGCCCCGGAACCTGTGGACTTTGGATGGATTGGGGGAGGGGGCACAGAAGGAGAGACGAGAAGAGAGAGATTCTGCTGCCAAACGCCCTCCCTTCTACGCCCCCAAAGACACGCGCGGTGCCCGGGGCAAACTTCTGGGCCGAGAAAGCAAGGGTGGCGGTGGGGAGGGACCCAGCACCCGCTGAATTGCAAAGCCAAACAGTGCGCCTGGGCCGCTGAGGCTCCCGAAGCCAGCTGCACCCCAACCTCCAACAGGGCTCGATCTTGGGTACCACCCACCCTCAGGGCAGAAGTCTGCCCTCCGCCTGCTCCCACTCACGCGCTCTCTCAGTCTCTCTTACCGCAAGCGACGCCTTACCGGAGCAGGAGGGGACCCGGGCACCTCGCTGCCCGCCGCCCGCACCGCGCAGGGCCGCCGTGGCAGCCGCCACTGATCCTCGAAACGCGGTCTCCCGGCACTCTCCCCAGCCGGGAGATGCAGGATGGTTTACAGAGGGACCGCGAGCCGCTGATTGGTCGCAGGCCGCCGTGACGTCGGCGGGCGCTGCATTAAGGCAAGGGGGCTTCCAGAGCCCAGCCAACAGCCGGGAGCAGTGACCGAGCCGCCGGAGCCGGGGAGAGACGCGCCGGGGCGGCGGACTGGGCCAGGAGACCAGGGACAGAGGGACGCCTGTCCGGGGACAGCCGGCGACAGCGGCGGCCCAGGCCGAGCTGTTCCAGCCGCGCACAACTGTAGCCGCTGCACCAGGACGTTTTTGTTTTTTGTTTTTAAAGCTCTTCAAGCTACACACCCTCCTCCCGACTCCTCCCGCTGCAAAAGGAAAAAAAAAAAAAAAAGGAAAGAGGCTAGAAAGGAAACAGATTTGCTACCCCAACGAAAAACAGAGGGGGAAAGGAAAAGAAAAGAAAGTCCAGAGACTGTGGGGTTTGCACGGAGGCAGCCGGAGCGTGGTCCGAGCGATGTGGGGCTGCGCGCTCAGGAGGCCGCGAGTTGCGACTGGAGCCACGATGCACGGCCAGGCGCGGTGAGGAGCCGGACGGCACCCCCTCTCCGAAGGAGACCAGGCGCGGGGAGGGCTGTCCCGCGGAGACGGAGGCCACCCGGCAGGCCACTGGCCGAGGTGACGGGGCTGGGGCAGTGGGGAGCGCGCGCGCGCACCTGGCTGCGTCCGCGCGGAGTTGTCCCTCTCCGCTCTCGGTTGACAAGAGAACTCTTCTCCAAAAGGGGAAACCTAAGCAACGACAACAATCGACAACGAGATCTTCCTCCAGTCCTCCCCTCCTCCCTCCCTCCCTCCCCGCCTCGGCCAGCCCCTGCTCCCTCCTCCCCCAGGCCCACCGCGGGCGCCCAGCGCGTCCCGACCCGCTGAGCGATGCCGGCAGTTTAGGACCCAAAGCTTCTCTATTCGCTTGGTTCTTTTCTTTATCGAAAGAGGAGGGGAAATTCAGGTGGCGGGCAACCCGGCACACACACACACACACCCGCCCTCCTACCCCGACAAGAGCAGATGCACTTTGCCTTCTGACAGCTCTACCTCAAGCCCGAGAGAACTCAGCGGCGCTTTCCCCGCAACCCCGGCCAGCCGCGTCGTGCTTCTCCGACTCCGGTGTGTTTATTTATTTCCGTTCTCGTCGCCGTTTTCGGTGACCTTCACTCCTCCGCGAGCTCTGGGCTTGAAGAGTCGCTTAGCTCGCCCGCCTGAGACTCTTTTCCTCGCCCCGCGAGCTGCGGCGGCGCGGCTGTGTCCCGGAGGCCTCGGGACTGCCCGGTTGCCCACTTCTCAGAAGCGGCGCCCCCCGCCCCCCACCCC
>SJYX01004515.1:233300-306293 GCA_006410675.1 Oreotragus oreotragus
TGGAGATGGGGGCGGGGTGCGGGTGGGGGTGCTGCCAGGGTCAGTGAAAGGGAAGCCGTGTGTCTTTGGGGAGGTTAAGCGCCTCCGCGCGTACAAGCTGCAAGTGTTTCGCTGCGATTGTTAGAAACAACTCCAACTGTCTCCTGTTGGGCAGGGCGGCTTGCCCAGGTACCCCTGCCGGGAATCCTGTCCACCCTGGCTCAAGGGCCACCCCGCGTGGTTCTAGTCGACACTTACCGCTCCCCCCCCTCCCCCACATATACAAGACACAAAACACACAGCTGGGAATCCGCGAGCTGGGAGGTGGATGAGTGAGGGGCCAGGAGAGGCCGCACACACGAAAAGTCGGAGGTAGGGTCTCCGGGGCCTCAACCCCAAGTCGTGTGTGCTTCAGGTCTGGTTCCAGAACCGACGCTCCAAGGAACGGAGGATGAAGCAGCTGAGCGCGCTGGGCGCCCGGCGCCACGCCTTCTTCCGCAGTCCGCGCCGGATGCGGCCGCTCGTGGACCGCCTGGAGCCGGGCGAGCTCCTTCCCAACGGGCCCTTCTCCTTCTACGGAGGTGGGTGTGCGGCCCGGGGGCAGGGCGCGGGCAGGCGCGGTTTCGTTTCGTTGGAAGCGGGCGGCAGCGCGGAGACGCTCCTGGCTTTCTGCAGAAGCGGAGAGGGCGGGAGAGAGGGCTGGAGGCTGGGGAGGAAATGCGGCGAGGCAGTGAGACCAGATCGAATTCCCGGTCCTGAACGAGGCCTTTGGGCAGACAGGGAGCAGCTCCCGCGTTTGCACCCGGGCCTCCTCCGTGCGCCCAGCCGGGCAGGGGCGCCCGGCGTTGCCCTCCCCAGCCCCGCTAGCGCGCCTTCCCGCCCCGCCACCCCGCCCCGCCCGGGGCTCCGCCCTGACGCCCCCTCTCCCGCCGCCGCCGCAGATTACCAGAGCGAGTACTACGGGCCCGGAGGCAGCTACGACTTCTTTCCGCAAGGCCCCCCGTCCTCGCAGGCTCAGACGCCGGTGGACCTGCCCTTCGTGCCGCCGTCCGGGCCTTCCGGGACACCCCTGGGTGGCCTGGAGCACCCGCTGCCCGGCCACCACCCGTCGAGTGAGGCGCAGCGGTTCACCGACATCCTGGCGCATCCTCCGGGGGACTCGCCCAGCCCCGAGCCCAGCCTGCCCGGGCCTCTCCACTCCATGTCGGCCGAGGTCTTCGGGCCCAGCCCACCCTTCTCGTCGCTGTCGGTCAACGGCGGGGCGAGCTATGGGAACCACCTGTCTCACCCCCCAGAAATGAACGAGGCGGCCGTGTGGTAGCGGAGTCGCGCACCGTCCGCGGAGCTCGCGGTTGTACAGAAATGAACCTTCTATTTAAGAAAAACAGAAAAGAAAAAAAAAAAAAAACACCAGGAAAAAAAATACACAAAACAGAAAAGCAAGTCATTCCCCGCCCCTCCTGCCTCCAGCCTCGGGGACCATTTTCCGTCTGGGGAGACCGGATGGGAACGGGGGACGCGAAATAGGATCCGGATCCGCCTGGAGGTAGGACGGGGATCCGAGCGCTGGCTGGCAAGGTGCAAAACTCGGGCACCGGCGGGAAATCCAGACCTCTCCCCACCTCCCACTGGACCCGGATCCTCGGACCGACGCCTCCGGCGTGAGCTTGGGGCCGGTGGACCGCGGAAAAACACCCACGGCAGCCGCAGGGGCGGCTAACCAGTGGGGTGACGCCCGGAGCCGCGGGGAGGGAGGCTGCGGCCAAAGACAGTTCAGCTGGGCGAAGCGGCCAGGGGCGCTCCGGGCCGGCCACGAGACATCTCAGGCTCTGAGATCTATTAGAGTTGTCTCAGAGTTCAGCAACAGCGACCACAAACTCTTATAGCTTCAGAAACGCCGACCTGCTGTGCATCAGGTGGGACTATATATATATATATTTTTTGTCTATCTGGGATTTTTGGTTTTTTTGTTTTTGCCAAAATTGCAAAATTCTAAGTGTAAAGCCCTCAGTATCAACTCTTCTACCTTCACAAAGCTCTACACACACAGACACACGCAGACACACTCGATACTATGGTCTCCAGCCAGACCTCTTCTTAGTAAAATGACTTGAACATCAGCTGTACAAAAGAAGTATTCTACCTTCATAAACACACACACTAAATTAAAAAAAAAAAAGACTATTGAACTAAAAACAGTCAACTGTTTACGTATAATGTTAAATTCAGGAGTTCAGTGTTTTACTAATATATTCTGTTTTGAAACCTCTTGTTCAAAACAAAATGTTTTGAGCAATCAACCAAAATTGTTCATTTTCTTTTCCTGTAGATGTTCTGATTTGCAGGGCTCACAGCTCACTGTGCTAGTATGTAAAAAGGTGTTGTTTACACAAGGCAAAGAGAAAACATGATATTCAGACACTTGCCAAATAGAATAATTATAGCACAAATACTGTAAAGGTGCCTGGCACCACAACCAGAAGAAAGTGTTACAAAAAAAAAGTGTTACAAGGTTTTAAAAAAAAAAATCTTTGCTAATTTTTAGTCCTGTTGAACATTCATGGAATTGTTAATATGACTTATATAGACCCACACAGGTTTTATTTTTGTGTCTTTAAAATAAAAGTCCAGAATATTTAAATTTTATGGTCAAATATGCAGTCAACAGCTGCTGCTTTTTTTCTTTATAAATTAAATTTCTCATATGTCTTTTATTGTTCTGATAAACCTAAGCTTGTGTGACCTCCAGTGCATATTAGACCATTCACTGTATGAAAGGAAACATGTTGAATAAATTTGTGAGTTTTTAATAAAAATAGAAAATCTGATGTTTAGATAATCGGTGTGTTATTTTATGTTTTGACAACTAGCATTGACCTGTGATGGGGAGTGGAGTGATCCCTCAGAAACCAGGCGGCAGACAGACAGGACTAGCGGGGGACCTGTTTTCACCTTGACTGTGGTTGAACCCCCTTGCTAATGCCAGCCACGCTTTTCTCGGTGCCTTCACCTTCGTGCTGTTATTAACTACAGATTTGCATTCTGCGGATTTTAATGGATACATTTGAAGATATGTTTGTTGATAAGTTAATATAGAATTGGAAATAGAAATCAAATCCATGGCTAAAAATGAGTGGTCTCAGTCTGTGATTAAGCATGAGACCCCAAACCCTCTCTCCTTCCCTCCTCTAAACAGGCAAAACCTGACTTGTGAATGTCAGTTACCTGTAAATAGGTGGTTAGAGGTGGTACTTTTCTGTTTCATTTCCCATAGATAATCCTGCTTTCTAATTTGGTGGTTTGAAAGATAACATAAAATGAAGGTACAGCACAGCTAGAAATGAAATACTTTAATCCCTTTCACAGAACTGATATGAAACAGTTGTTTTATAGTATTTGTTTCATTTGAAGTTCCCCAGAAGGAAAACTGTTTTGCTTGGCACAAGATACATATTACTTTCTCTGAAAGATGAGCAAAAGAAAACCAATATAGAAATCAAATTTCAACGGAGAGTTGCCAATAGGTTCTGGAAAGTAGTTCAACCTCTTCCAAGCCTTCATTAAACCTGTAAGGAATTTAAATATTTTATCTGCTGTGAAATACATGTGTGTGTTTTACTATCAGACATTACTTAGAGTTCCAGAATTTCTTTCCATTATCACCTAAGATTTCAGTCTAGATTCTTTATTTCCTTATTAAAAAAAAAAAAACAAAAACCCAAAGGTTTTACTTGAAATGGTGTGCAATTTCCAGTGTTTTCATATTTTGTTAAGACACAACCAAGTGTATCTTTCTTGCTAAGAAGGCTTTAAAATAAGCCATATTTCACTGCATCCACATGACAGCTTATCCAATGAGCAGGACTATCAGGATGAAATCTGACTGTTCTTTCAGAAATCCAAATTTATGAAATACTGGGAAGACTTTTGAAACTCTTAGCCTCTGCATGCAGCACATTTCTTTATCTATTTTGTGTGTAATCACTGGATTGCCTTGTTTTTGCCCTTTTAGCATGTATATACATTAAATCATAGCCAACTTATTTATTATAGCCAGCCTCCTTTAAAGACATTCATTTAACTGAATGTATGCTCATTGGGAAGCTGCATTTTCCTATCAAGCCTGCTGAATTATTTAGCAGTTTCATTGTGGAATCCAGTACTTGATAATAGGCATTTTAGAGTTGGTGCTCCGGGTGGACGCAATTCTTCTCTCTGACTCCGTGGATCCCAGCAGCAGCTTAGTCTTTCCCACTGGGCGCTGTATCCAGAGACCCTAAGGAGGCCCTGGACAGGTGGCAAAGTTTAGCAGTCAAATTTGGAGCCGCCCAAGAGGGGGAGATCTAGGAACGTCAAGGATTGTTCTCCTGCCCATCAGAGCTGTGCCCCCCACCTCTGGCTCTGAGGTGCAGAGGAGCCCAGCACCATCCCCAGGGTGTCAGGAGGTCCCGGGAGATGCCTTAAGGGCAGGAGGGGAGGGGAGATGCCTTAAGGGCAGGAGGGGAGCGCCAGGTGGTCCCCTTCCGCCCTGAGAGTTGAGAGCGCAGTCTCTTCTTCCTGGGTTTGGCAGCCAGGTTTCTCCCTGCAGCCATCTTAGAGCTGCCACCTCCAGCCATCTGCCCTCAGGGTTCCAGCCTGCCCTGGGCAAGGGAGGCAAAGCTCACCCACCTCTCTTTTCCAGAATGGGGGCAAGTGGGAACTGCTTTGAGGTGAGACGAGGCAGGGGAGGAATATTGGACAGGCACTGGCAGGGGCCTGGGACCCTGGAGAGTATCTGAGAAGAGAGAAGGGTAAGCACCTGGTTTCCCTAAACTCTTGAGCTCCTGGAACAGACAGCTGATTGGGACAATGGGGAAGGGGGTGGTATCCAATGTCACCTTTGCCTATTGTCTGCCCTCCTTACATCTGTCTGCCATTTTGCAGCTCTGAGGCAGTAAGCAGAGCAGCCGTGAACTGGGAGACCCTCTGTCTTCTCCAGAGAGGACTGTTCTTTAGGGAGCATGCTCCCATTTATTCCCTTGCCTGTCCTCATCTCTTTTGCTCACATCACTAGGGTTTACATTTACTAGCCAGGGTTTACATTTCTTCTAAGAGGTAGAGTCTTTAAAAATAGCCCCTCCCATAGTCCATCTTCCATCTCTACTCCCACCCCCATGAGGAAACCCCTCCTCCCTTCTTGGGAAACCAGAATCAAGCCAGGAGGGTCCCCCAGAGAGGGGATTCTTAGAAGGTTGCTGCCTCGTGCATCTCCATCTCTCAGCGACATCTCAAGTCCTAGGACTTCTTTCCTCCACTCCTGGAGTCCCCTCTCTATCCTCAGGATGGGGTAGGAGGGCAGGGGAAGCATTTTGGGGGCCCTGAGATATGTGTAACAGGAGTAGCGTGATCTTGATTTCTTCTTCAAAAGGCTTCCCAAGTCAATGGGCACCTGGCCAGAAACCAGAGTGGGGGAGCAGACATTTTCTGTCCAGAATTATCCAGCACTGTCCTGTTTGCATGACAGCTTAGAGGTGGTCTCTGCCTTGATTCACCTACCCCCTCCTCCCTTTCTCTCCCTCACCTTTTTTTTTTTTTTTTAAACCCCAAGATCAGGTTTCTGAGCTTTATCAGTGTCCCAAATAGGAAAGGAAGAGGACTGGGGGAGTAGTTTCCTAAATGTGGAGTGAGGGAAACATTTTTGTCCTTCAAAGCCCAGGGCGATGCCTGGCCCAGCCCACTGAGTATGCTTTTGCTCTGGAGGCCCCAGATGCAGGCACTAGACTGCAATTAAAGGGGCTATGTTATTTGTGTTTTTGCTTTAAAACTGTTTTCTAGACTGAATTCTATTGCAGGTGATAAAAAGCAGTTCTCCTTGCCTCAGTGCCTTGCGTAGGGTGCTCCCATCCTAACCTGGAGTTCATTCCTTTCCGACTGTGAATGTCTTCCCTGAGGGCTGTCCTTCCCCGCCACAGCCACCTAGGAAGCAACAGACATGGGACAAGTGGCCTTTTGTTGCTCTTGACACTGGTGGCGTGTGAAGACCAGGGAAGTCAGGGACCCACACTTTCCTTGGGTTACATGGCAGACACTGGAGAATTGGGGGCTCCTCAAGCTTCAGCTGTGGGATCCAAATGGCCTGGGCTGCTTCCAGGAAGGGCAGGAGGCCACCCCTAACCCTGTTTCCTGGATCCATTTGAGGAAGTTTGTTTAGGAGCTTCAGGGTCTTTACAGGTGACCTCAAACAGACACTGTAAGGAGAGACCACTTTGTTCTTCCCTGATGATCCCTTTTTACAGCTTCTGTTTACATGTTTGTTTGCCCTCCTCCACTGATCACCAGGGGAGAATCTAACTTACTCATCTTTGTATCTCATTTAGCAGTGCCTGCCACATAGCGGGCAGTCAGGGAATGCATGATGAAGGAAAGTGCATATAAAGGGACTGTATTTTTCTATGTACCTGGGTGCAGTTAAATTGATCCCATTGGGTCTTTATATTTTGAGTCCATCTCTGCCCCTCTAACTGTAGACCTGAGTTTTTCTCCATTTGTGCGCCAGTTTCAAGTCTATGCCCTCATCTTTGAACAGCAAGGTTATCATTCCTGATAGGTATGCGATAGAGTAGTTCTCACTTCGCCCCCTTTTCCCTGCACAGACAAGGCTACTTGGAAAAGTTATGGAATCGATCTTTATTTATGCACAGCCATAGCACTTTCTGTAATAATTAGTCCTATTAATAAAGATGCCAGCAGTCCACCGTACACTTAACACATGCCCATCCCTTAGGTGGGATTTCCAAATCAGGCCTACTGGTGGGACAGAGGCGTGAGGCGGGCCCCAGACTCCTCCAAATTGTGAAATGCCAAACCTGCTCTGGATCCCAGTCTGTGCTTGCCCTAAAGTATACGTGAGGCTCGAGACGCTTACCCTTTACTCCTCCTGTTTTCCAAATCAGTCACCGCAGGTCATGGCTACACTACACTTTACTTCCAAGCAAATCTCGGACAAATCTCGAGGCATACTTTACGCAAGAGGACGCGAGCAGCGCTTCACCGAGTCTCGGCTCTGGGCCAGAGGTAGCCACGTGCCCTTGCGCGCTCCCGCGCGGTCCAACCCCTCCCCTCCCCCCGCCCCTCGGCGCAGGCGCACACGCACACGCGGTAGCCTTCCGGGCGCGTGCGCCTCCGTCCTAGCAACGCCCGTAGTGACGCAAGCCCCGCCCCCCTCCTGGGAGCCTCCCGGAAGTTGGCGACCCGGAGCCGGCCGTGCGGCTCGGCGCGTCCCTGACGGTGCGCGGGGATCAGTCTCTCAGGCGAGAGGACTCGGCAGGGAGAGAGCGACGTTCACAAGCGCGGCGCCGGGCGAGGCCTTGGTGGCCATGGCGGGACCGCAGTCTCTGGCGCTGCAGCTGGAGCAGTTGTTGAACCCGCAACCGCGCGAGGCCGATCCTGAGGCCGACCCGGAGGAGGGTGAGGCCTGACGCGGGCAAGGCCACGTGCGGAGCGGCGGGCCTGGTCCCGGGAGGACTTGGGCGGCGCGTGAGGAGCCGGCAGCTGGGCCTTGCCGCCCAGGCTACCCTCCTTTACCCCTGCGCAGAGGAAAACTGCTTCCCGGGAAGGGGGCCCCCTGGGACTCCGGGAGGAGAGCGTCGGGATTCTCCTGACGCGCTTTCTGGACTTGGTGCTCGGGTGGGCGGGGCGCCCGCAGCACTCAGGCTTGGGTTAACTGTTGATCCAGGGCTGTGGCGGACAGCCAGGTTGGCCTCGGTTTGGTAGTCATCTTTCAGGATGCCCTTACTGGCATCGCATTAGAAATGAGGAGAAGGAAGTTTCATTCTTTTAAAAAAACAAACTGCCTGCCTCTGATAACTTGGAGGATTGAAGGAAGAAGTAGGCGTCCGTAGTGCCCCTTAAGCCTCAACACACTTGCTTGGTGGTTGACGAATAAGGCTGCCGTTCTATAAGCTGCCGTTCAACGTCTAGTTGGGAGTAATCCTGCTTTAGGCTTGAGTCCGAGAAGTGCGAGGAAGGGAGAATACAGGGGGATAAATGAGAGTGCTGGACCGTTTCTTAGGGATAATCAGTTGAAGGAGCTGAGGTTGTTTAGCCTGGATAAGCAAAGAAAACTCCTGAGGCATGGGCTGGAGTAGGATACGACATGATGATGGCTGACTCGAAATATCTGAGAGACTGTCGCATGTGGAGGAGGAATTTAGACTTCGTTGTTTATGTTCCAAGGCTTGGAAATATATCTTTCTAGTAGATGCAGAGTCAGCTTTCTGTTCAGGAATAGCAGCAGGGTAGTGTGAGTAGTTTGGAGGTAGTGAGGTCCCTGTTCTCAGAAGTTGGTGGGGATTTTGCAGAGGACATTAAAGCATGAATTTAAAGGGTTGAACAGGGTTGTCCTTAAAGTTGGTTCTAACCAGGAGGTTCTTATTACTTTTCCCCCTACCCCCACAGCCACTGCTGCCAAAGTGATTGACAGGTTTGATGAAGGGGAAGATGGGGAAGGTGATTTTCAGGCGGTGGGTAGCGTTCGAAAGCTGGCATCAGCCTCCCTCTTGGACACAGACAAGAGATATTCTGGCAAGACCACGTCTAGAAAAGCTTGGAAGGAAGACCATTGGGAGCAGACTCTGTCAGGCTCATCTGGTGAGTGGTCCTGTTTGCATGTCTTTCCTAATTTTGAGGGGTTCAAATCTTTTTTTTTGGGGGGGTGACTTCTGCACAGCCAGTCTGGATTCCCCACTTACTGTCTTAAGATGTCCCACTTACTGTCATTGATTTGGCATTAAGAAATGGTCCTCTGAAGTACTTAATTTCACTTTGTAAGGAATCTAAAGCCTAGAGCTATTAAGTTGCTCTGTTCCTAATGTTTACACTAATGGTTCACCCTGAAATGGAATGACAGAGAAGGCCTTCCATATTTAGATTTTAGCGAGGGCTGTGTTGGGCTTCCCAGGTGGCGCTAGTAGTAGAGAATCCACCTGCCAATGCAGGAGACGTAAGAGACGTGGGTTTGATTCCTGGATTAGGAAGATCCCTGGAGAAGGGCATGACAGCCCACTCCAGTATTCTTGCCTGGAGAATCCAGTGGAATGAGGAGCCTAGCAGGCTATATATAGTCCATGGAGTCACACAGAGTCGGACATGACTGAAGCAACTTAGCACACACACACACGCATGTGTTGAGAAAGATACCTCAATTGTGTCTGAGGAGCATGCTACTCATAGATTTTCCTTTGGTTTGTCAAGTCTTGCATTGAGTCACTGGATAATACTAATTTGTGACACTCATTTCTTTGCCATTGTAAAACTTTCATAACCCTTCCCTGTTCCCTGCAAGAGTTAGGAAGATGTGGGCTTACAGGTTTAAAGATTGTGAGTTTCTCTGAGTGGGAGAAGGGGGCTGGATATGGGGATTCGTGAGTGGATGCTACTTGTTTTCCTGTAGAGAGGTCAGAGGGACCATGTTGAGAACCCATGGATAATGTAAAAGAAATAATCAGTCATGCTCTGATAGCCATGATTTAGGCCTTGAAACAGTTCTGGGTACATGATCATCTTGTTTAATCTTCCCAGCAGCCCTGTGAAGTTGCTACTTTTTATCTCCATTTTGCAGATAAGGAAATTGAGGGGCATATGTGTTACATAACTTATGCAAGGTCATATATGTAGTAAGTGCAGCCCAGAACTCAAATAAGTTAGTCTGACTCTAAGATACTTTAAACTACTATCATACCTATGAAGAACTTAAAGGATTGGTTCTCTTTACTATTTGGAACTGTATAGTTTTGACAGCCTTCAGTGTCTATATTAAAGTATATCTGATATTCACTTAAAGAAGTACTTAAGACCTATTATGTTTTCATAAAATCTTTGTTTTATGAAGAGAGTCATTGGTAACAGGCCCCTGTACAATTATGCTTCCTGTATGTGGGACCTTTGTGTTCTGTACTGGAAGGGATTGGATGATCAATGATGACCCAGAAAGACCTGTAAGTATCAGAAATAAAAGTAATTTTTTCTATAATTTTAATTTTTGTAATTCACATTTTTCTATAAGTAAAATCAGAAGCCATAACTAATATTCCGTTTGCTGAAGGATCAAGTTTAGACACCTTCCCATGGAAGACAAAGCCCCCCCGGCGGGACTTCTCTGGAGGCCCCGTGGTTAGATTCTGCACTTCTGTCGCAGGGGGCACTGGTTGGCTCCCTGGTCAGGGAACTAGCATACTGCCTGTGTTCCTGCTAAGTCGCTTCAGTCGTGTCTGGTTCTGTGCAGCCCTATAGACTGTAGCCTTCTCTGTCCGTGGGATTCTCCAGTCAAGAGTCCTGAAGTGGGTTGCCATGTTCTCCAAGGGATCTTCCCAACCCAGGGATCGTACCCGCGTCTCTTACCTCTCCTGCATTTGCCTGGTGGGTTCTTTACCACTAGCACCACCTGGGAAGCCCTGCATGCTGCATGGCATAGCCTAAAATTAAAAAAACAAAAACAAAAAAACCCTGAGCTCATATCCCAGCATCCTGCACCTCAATGTACTTGTTTTTTTTTTTAAATTAATTTTTGGCTGTGCTGAGTCTGTGTAGCTTCATGTAGGCTTTCTTTAGTTGCAGTGCATGGACTTCTCATTGCAGTAGCATCTGTTGTTGCAGAGCAAGCTCTACAATGCAAAGGCTTCAGTAGTTGCGGCGCACAGGCTTAGTTGCCTTCTTGCACCAAACAGCATGTGGAATCTTCTGAACCAGGGGTCGAATGCTTGTCCCCTGCATTGGCAGGCAGGCTTACAAGCAGTGGCTTCCCCTGGAATTCCCTCAGGACACTTTTGTGTGCTGGACCTTTGTCTCTGCTGCTTTTCCTTTCCTTCCCCTTTCTCCGTCTGATGAGCTGCTGCTGCTGCTGCTAAGTCACTTCAGTCGTGTCCGACTCTGTGTGACCCCATAGACGGCAGCCCATCAGGCTCCCCCGTCCCTGGGATTCTCCAGGCAAGAACACTGGAGTGGGTTGCCATTTCCTTCTCCAATGCATGAAAGAGAAAAGTGAAAGTGAAGTCGCTCAGTCTGTCCGACTGTTAGCGACTCCATGGACTGCAGCCCACCAGGCTACTCCGTCCATTGGATTTTCCAGGCAAGAGTACTGGGGTGGGGTGCCATTGCCTTCCCCGGATGAGCTGCTACTTACGCTTAATAAATAAAGCTATAAGGTGCCTTTCACCTGAAGCCATCTCACTATACTAACGACACTGCAGTGCGGTTGTTGGTTGTGTGTATCTACCACTCCTAGCAGACTGTGAACCCTTCCCCACAGATAACTGCATGCTACTTGTCAGTCTCTAGTTTTTATCCACGGCTCATTCATAATAGGTGCTTAATAAGTATTTAATAATAAGCATCACTAGTGTGATAGGGATTGTGCTATTGAGTTGCACTGAGTATGGTAATACTTTTCTTTTTGGACAGGTGCCATAATCCTTTAGGTGAAACTAAAGAAATGGGCAAGTATTTGTTTCAAGATTTTCCTTTTCCCTCCCTCATTTAGATAAAGAAATATCTGATGAGGACGAGTCTGCAGATGGAGATTCAGAGGGTCTGGGCCTGGCGGAGTCCGATGAGGAAGCCGTGAGTGCTGAGGATCAGGAGGATGGGGACGAGGGGGACAGCAGCCTGGCCTGGAAGAAGAGGAGCGGGAGCCACTCACGGACATCGTCGGGCTTCAGTGTCCAGAGCATCAGTGACTTTGAAAAATTTACTGAGGGAATGGACGACCTTGGTAGCAGTGAGGAGGAAGAGGAAGATGAGGAGGAGAGTGGTATGGAAGAAGGGGAAGGTGAGGAAGACTTTGAAGATGGGAGTGAGGAAGACAAAGCCGAAGCCAGGGCCAGTGAGGACGACGGGGTGGTGATGACCTTCTCTGAGGTCAGAGTCTCCGAGGAGGTGGAGAAAGGCCGAGCTGTGAAGAGTCAGATAGGTTTGTACACTGTTTGCTTGTTTTTCAGGGTGTCTGCATTTGCTCTCTGTTTTGTTTGTCTGTTTATTTTAGGCAGTTTGCTCTCTCCCTTGTGTGTGTGTGTGTGTGTTAGTCACTCAGTCGTGTCCAACTCTTGTGACCCCGTTGACCGTAGCCCACCAGGCCCCTTTGTCCATGTAATTCTCCAGGCAAGAATATTGGAGCGGTGTCATTTCCTTCTCCAGGGGATCTTCCCGACCCAGGGATCCAGCCCACGTCTCCTGCACTGCAGGCAGATTCTTTACCGTCTGAACCACCAGGGAAGCCCTTGCTCTCTCCTGTGTCTTGTGTCCTGCCAGTTTGATGGTGACGTGCCCCACTTACCTAGAGGCCTAAAGCACCGTTCCCCTGTGCTTGGCCCACCCCTGCTGCCCTCACCTGCTTCACTGGCTCTGCCCTAGTACTTCAGGTGGCTGCGGAAGGTTGAGGAGACGAGCATCTTCTCTCGTTGGGCTGTAGCATCCTTTCTCTCGTGTAGCAAGTCAAGATACTGGATTTATCCAGATATCTCATGTGTCCAGATACTGGATTTATTTCCTGTAATAAATAGAGCGTTTCCATTGCATAAAACTGTGATAAAGCCGTGCTGCTTAGAGGCTGTTTTGATTTCTGGTCCCTCCCCTACTCCCCACTCCAGGAAGATTTTATAACTGAGAAATGGAATTCTATTTTCTGTCTCAGCACTATGGGACCAGCTCTTGGAAGGAAGGATAAAGCTGCAAAAGGCTCTACTGACCACCAATCAGCTCCCTCAACCAGATGTTTTCCCTGTCTTCAAGGACAAAGGTGGCCCAGAATTTGCCAGCGCCCTGAAAAACAGTAAGAGTACTCATGCCGCACTGGGATGCGCAGAACCCCGGGGGTTCATTGGGATCTACTGTGATTGTATTCACAGCACCGCAGAGTTGAGAAGACTTGGCTTTAGTGATGATATAAGATAGTGATTTTTAAGTTAAAAAAGATAGCAGTATAACCCTTTTGTGAGATGAAGGCAACTTTGATCAAGACAGATGGAGTTCTGTCTATTCTCCTTATTTCTACCCCTGATCTCACATGCTCTCCCCCCAACTTGGTTTTGAGTAATTTTTTAAAAATTTTATTTTAAAATCTAGGTTTTTTTTAAAAAATATTTATTTATTTGACTGTGCTGGGTCTTAGTGGGATCTTCAATCTTTGTTGCAAAGCCATAACTAATATTCCGTTTGCTGAAGGATCAAGTTTAGACACCTTCCCATGGAAGACAAAGCCCCCCCGGCGGGACTTCTCTGGAGGCCCCGTGGTTAGATTCTGCACTTCTGTCGCAGGGGGCACTGGTTGGCTCCCTGGTCAGGGAACTAGCATACTGCCTGTGTTCCTGCTAAGTCGCTTCAGTCGTGTCTGGTTCTGTGCAGCCCTATAGACTGTAGCCTTCTCTGTCCGTGGGATTCTCCAGTCAAGAGTCCTGAAGTGGGTTGCCATGTTCTCCAAGGGATCTTCCCAACCCAGGGATCGTACCCGCGTCTCTTACCTCTCCTGCATTTGCCTGGTGGGTTCTTTACCACTAGCACCACCTGGGAAGCCCTGCATGCTGCATGGCATAGCCTAAAATTAAAAAAACAAAAACAAAAAAACCCTGAGCTCATATCCCAGCATCCTGCACCTCAATGTACTTGTTTTTTTTTTTAAATTAATTTTTGGCTGTGCTGAGTCTGTGTAGCTTCATGTAGGCTTTCTTTAGTTGCAGTGCATGGACTTCTCATTGCAGTAGCATCTGTTGTTGCAGAGCAAGCTCTACAATGCAAAGGCTTCAGTAGTTGCGGCGCACAGGCTTAGTTGCCTTCTTGCACCAAACAGCATGTGGAATCTTCTGAACCAGGGGTCGAATGCTTGTCCCCTGCATTGGCAGGCAGGCTTACAAGCAGTGGCTTCCCCTGGAATTCCCTCAGGACACTTTTGTGTGCTGGACCTTTGTCTCTGCTGCTTTTCCTTTCCTTCCCCTTTCTCCGTCTGATGAGCTGCTGCTGCTGCTGCTAAGTCACTTCAGTCGTGTCCGACTCTGTGTGACCCCATAGACGGCAGCCCATCAGGCTCCCCCGTCCCTGGGATTCTCCAGGCAAGAACACTGGAGTGGGTTGCCATTTCCTTCTCCAATGCATGAAAGAGAAAAGTGAAAGTGAAGTCGCTCAGTCTGTCCGACTGTTAGCGACTCCATGGACTGCAGCCCACCAGGCTACTCCGTCCATTGGATTTTCCAGGCAAGAGTACTGGGGTGGGGTGCCATTGCCTTCCCCGGATGAGCTGCTACTTACGCTTAATAAATAAAGCTATAAGGTGCCTTTCACCTGAAGCCATCTCACTATACTAACGACACTGCAGTGCGGTTGTTGGTTGTGTGTATCTACCACTCCTAGCAGACTGTGAACCCTTCCCCACAGATAACTGCATGCTACTTGTCAGTCTCTAGTTTTTATCCACGGCTCATTCATAATAGGTGCTTAATAAGTATTTAATAATAAGCATCACTAGTGTGATAGGGATTGTGCTATTGAGTTGCACTGAGTATGGTAATACTTTTCTTTTTGGACAGGTGCCATAATCCTTTAGGTGAAACTAAAGAAATGGGCAAGTATTTGTTTCAAGATTTTCCTTTTCCCTCCCTCATTTAGATAAAGAAATATCTGATGAGGACGAGTCTGCAGATGGAGATTCAGAGGGTCTGGGCCTGGCGGAGTCCGATGAGGAAGCCGTGAGTGCTGAGGATCAGGAGGATGGGGACGAGGGGGACAGCAGCCTGGCCTGGAAGAAGAGGAGCGGGAGCCACTCACGGACATCGTCGGGCTTCAGTGTCCAGAGCATCAGTGACTTTGAAAAATTTACTGAGGGAATGGACGACCTTGGTAGCAGTGAGGAGGAAGAGGAAGATGAGGAGGAGAGTGGTATGGAAGAAGGGGAAGGTGAGGAAGACTTTGAAGATGGGAGTGAGGAAGACAAAGCCGAAGCCAGGGCCAGTGAGGACGACGGGGTGGTGATGACCTTCTCTGAGGTCAGAGTCTCCGAGGAGGTGGAGAAAGGCCGAGCTGTGAAGAGTCAGATAGGTTTGTACACTGTTTGCTTGTTTTTCAGGGTGTCTGCATTTGCTCTCTGTTTTGTTTGTTTATTTTAGGCAGTTTGCTCTCTCCCTTGTGTGTGTGTGTGTGTGTTAGTCACTCAGTCGTGTCCAACTCTTGTGACCCCGTTGACCGTAGCCCACCAGGCCCCTTTGTCCATGTAATTCTCCAGGCAAGAATATTGGAGCGGTGTCATTTCCTTCTCCAGGGGATCTTCCCGACCCAGGGATCCAGCCCACGTCTCCTGCACTGCAGGCAGATTCTTTACCGTCTGAACCACCAGGGAAGCCCTTGCTCTCTCCTGTGTCTTGTGTCCTGCCAGTTTGATGGTGACGTGCCCCACTTACCTAGAGGCCTAAAGCACCGTTCCCCTGTGCTTGGCCCACCCCTGCTGCCCTCACCTGCTTCACTGGCTCTGCCCTAGTACTTCAGGTGGCTGCGGAAGGTTGAGGAGACGAGCATCTTCTCTCGTTGGGCTGTAGCATCCTTTCTCTCGTGTAGCAAGTCAAGATACTGGATTTATCCAGATATCTCATGTGTCCAGATACTGGATTTATTTCCTGTAATAAATAGAGCGTTTCCATTGCATAAAACTGTGATAAAGCCGTGCTGCTTAGAGGCTGTTTTGATTTCTGGTCCCTCCCCTACTCCCCACTCCAGGAAGATTTTATAACTGAGAAATGGAATTCTATTTTCTGTCTCAGCACTATGGGACCAGCTCTTGGAAGGAAGGATAAAGCTGCAAAAGGCTCTACTGACCACCAATCAGCTCCCTCAACCAGATGTTTTCCCTGTCTTCAAGGACAAAGGTGGCCCAGAATTTGCCAGCGCCCTGAAAAACAGTAAGAGTACTCATGCCGCACTGGGATGCGCAGAACCCCGGGGGTTCATTGGGATCTACTGTGATTGTATTCACAGCACCGCAGAGTTGAGAAGACTTGGCTTTAGTGATGATATAAGATAGTGATTTTTAAGTTAAAAAAGATAGCAGTATAACCCTTTTGTGAGATGAAGGCAACTTTGATCAAGACAGATGGAGTTCTGTCTATTCTCCTTATTTCTACCCCTGATCTCACATGCTCTCCCCCCAACTTGGTTTTGAGTAATTTTTTAAAAATTTTATTTTAAAATCTAGGTTTTTTTTAAAAAATATTTATTTATTTGACTGTGCTGGGTCTTAGTGGGATCTTCAATCTTTGTTGCACCATGCTGGGTGCTTTAGTAGTGGTGTGAGAACTCTTGGTTGCAGCATGTGGGATCCATTTCCCTGACAAGGGTTTGGACCTGGGAACCTTGCACCGGGAGTGCAGAGTCGTAGCCACCAAACCTTGAAGGAAGTCCCTGAGTTACTCTTTTAATGCTCAGAGAGAACCTGCTGGTACAAAACGAAAGGGAGACAGTAAGTGACTAAACTCAGTTGGTTTAAGTTGTATATCATGTGCTTAAAGGATGCCTTGCTTTGTTGGGTAGTTTCTAGAACAACATACAGAGATGACCTTACTTCTGTCTTCCTCTGAGTTGCGTAGAGTGAGGAGAAGGTGGGAACCGCAGAAGGAAGAAAAAGTTGTAAAGAACTGCTGATCTGTGAAGTCCCAGAATTTTAGAAAAGGGGTTTAGTGATTATTTTCCAGATGAGAGAACCAAAGCCCAGAGAGAATGAGTTGCCCATGGTTACATAGCCAGATCCCACCTGGCAGAGACAGACTCCTCCAGCCTTTTCTGCCTTCCAGTCTAGGAGCCGCCTGCTGTGTGCCCGTGTGCCCAGCGGCAGTGGGGACTGGGGCTGAGGGAGGTATGGGGTGCTGGGATTGCCATCCCTTGTTTGCAGGCTGAGACTTAGTGGGGTTTTTTTTTGTAAATATTGATTTGGCTGTGCTGGGTCTTGGTTGTGGCATGCAGGATTTTGGGTAGGGTCATGTAAGATCTTTACTTGGGGCATGTGAACTCTTAGCTGTGGCATGTGAGATCTAGTTCCCTGACCAGGGATTGAACCTGGGCTCCCTGCATTGGGAGTACGGGGTCAGAGCCACGGGACCGCCAAGGAAGTCTTGAGGCTTACTGTTGTCATTTGCTCTTTCAAGCTTGTTTTTATAATATCATGGAGTTTGAATGAGAAGGGTCCTGAGGAGGACATCTGATTTGGTGTCTGCCTCTTGGTAGAATCACCTTAAACCGTTCCAGACAAAAGTGTAGGATTTCTAGGGTAGGAGTCCTGTGAATCTTTCTCGGAGGGGACTTCCGAGTTTAGTGGGGAATGACTTTCAAGCGGCTAGTCTTCAGATTGTGAAGTCAGGAACCTGCAGCTTCTGTGAGGGTGGGCCTTTTATAAGTGGCTTCCCAACTCTTCCTCCCCTCCTCCCTCAAACAAATGGTAGCTTGATGGTTTCCAGCATTTTTGAGGTTTTGGGGGCATTTCTCTGCTATTTTTAATGCCCTAGTGCCCTAATTTCCCTTATGGAAATTTGGAAGGAGACCTCAACTGCTCTAGATTAAATGTCTTCAATGTTTTGTAATGAAGCTTTTTCCGTTTTGTTACTCATTACTCTTCTTGCTTGAGCCAACCCTCCCCCTACCCCACTTTTGGGATTCATCTCAAAATGTAGGTATTTAAGGGTTAGTCAATGCTTGGTTTAAGGGAAATCCAATGGACGGAGTAGCCTGGTGGGCTGCAGTCCATGGGGTCGCTAACAGTCGGACAGACTGAGCGACTTCACTTTCACTTTTCTCTTTCATGCATTGGAGAAGGAAATGGCAACCCACTCCAGTATTCTTGCCTGGAGAATCCCAGGGATGGGGGAGCCTGGTGGGCTGGACTGGACATGACTGAAACNTAGCCTGGTGGGCTGCAGTCCATGGGGTCGCTAACAGTCGGACAGACTGAGCGACTTCACTTTCACTTTTCTCTTTCATGCATTGGAGAAGGAAATGGCAACCCACTCCAGTATTCTTGCCTGGAGAATCCCAGGGATGGGGGAGCCTGGTGGGCTGCCGTCTATGGGGTCACACAGAGTCGGACACGACTGAAGTGACTTAGCAGCAGCAACAGCAGCAGCAGTAGCAGCAGCAGCTATTTTACTGTTATATAACTTTTATTTTTGCAACAGTTCAAGTCTTTAATTTGTCTCTTTTCGTATTTAACCAATTGCTTCTTTGCCTTATTGGTGCATTCTAGTTAATGCACCAAATATCTCTCAACCTGACTGAATGGGTTGCAGAGGAAAACGGAGAAGAAAGGAGTATTTGTTTCATGTCACATAGTCTAAGATGGAAGGGTGGAGAGTTTTCTTTTTTAAATTTTTATTAGAGTACAGTTGATTTACACAGTTGTGTTAGTTTCATGTGTACAGCAAAATGAACCAGTTATACATAGACATATATCCACTCTTTTTTAGATTCTTTTCCCATATATTATGGAGTGTTGATTAGAGTTCCTTGTGCTCCATAGTAGGTGCTTATTAGTTATCTAGGAGAGTTTTCTAATGCCCAGAATTTCTATGCATCTGAAGGGTAGCTAATTTTTGTTTTTAGTTTTATGACTGTATAATATTTGTGTGTTTCCCTATCTCAGTGAATAGAGTTTAAGAAAAACTTCTTGGTTGTTACTCTGGATGAACAATTTATACTGTGTTTTATATATATGTAGCTGGTGTGGAACATTGGCTGAATTTGTACTGACCCTAAAACAAACACTGGAACTTATTTTCTTCAATTAAATCTCTTTTCAGTTTGGTTGGTCTTCCAGTAAGGTCAGACTGCCTGGGTTTAGATTCCATCTCAGCAGTGGATTAGCTGAGTGACCTTGAGCAAGTTACTTAACTTCACAGTCAGATGGGGATAATATGATTGTGAGGATTAAAGAACATGATCGATATCAAGCATTAGCACAGTGTCTGGCACACTGCACACCACAAATGTTAGGTACACCTATTCTCTTTTTCTGCAGGAAGAGTTGTCTGGCAGTGTTCAGCCCTCTGAATAGTGGTCATCAGTGTAACTAAGCGTCATCCCTACTGTCTTCACTGTTTTTTTTTTTTTTTTTAATATGTTTGGTTGCCTTGGGTCTTAATTGCAGTACACAGGGTCTTTCCTTGCAGCGCACCGACTTTTGGCGTGGGGGCTCAGCAGTTGCAGTGCGTGGGCCCAGTTGCTCTGTGACATGTGGGATCTTGTTCCCTGACCAGGGATCAAACCCGTGTCCCCTGCATCACCAGGCAGATTCACTGGACCAGCAGGGAAGTCCCTTCAGTGTTTTTTGACTTTTTACTAGTGTTCGAATTCCCTATACAATTTATTTTTTATATTTTTATTTATTTATTTGGCTGTGCCAGGTCTTAGTTGAGGCATGTGGGATCTTAGTTTCCTGATCAGGGATCAAACCCAGGCCCCCTGCATTGGGAGCAAGGAGTCTTAGCCACTGGACCACCAGGAAAGTCCCCCTTATATAATTTAAATGAACCATTTATTCTTGAAAATGAGTAGTGTTCTATTCTGCTGTGCTACTTACAATTCAGCCTTGGCCTCTTATGACTTATGCAAAGGTGATCAGAGATTTCTCTCTTGCCAAGCCCAGTTACTACCTCCCTGGAGCATTCACCTTTTCCTTGAAATCATTGCCCTTTGGTTTTGGTGCTTCCACATGATGTGTGGGCTCTCCTGCGCTTTTGATCCTTTCTCATCTCAGCCTCCTCTTTTATCCTCTCAGTGTCACATTTAGGATCTTCTCAGGCTGTGTTTTCTTGACGTATTCTCTCCACGGCCTGGTCATTTACTCTTATAGTCTTAACAACATTCTCTAAAACAGAGCAGACTTCCAGCTGTATGTAAGCCACAGTCAAGTCCTGAGCAGCATGCCTTTGTACCGTAAGCACCTTAAACTCTACTTTTCAGAAACTAAGCAAATCTCTCCTTTCTTCCTCAGCGTTATTGGTCCCCAATCATGCTGGTATTACATGTTAGTGATTATAACTCTTGCTGTGAAATAATTTCAGAGGCATTTTTGGGGGATTTTTTTTTAATATCTCATAATAGGCAAATATTTTCTTTTGTTTGTTGTTCTACAAAAATGAACTTATATCCCATATCCTGATTCTGGTGGTTATTAATATTTTTCCATTTAACCACATTTTTAACATAATTCTTTTTTTAATATAAATTTATTTATTTTAATTGGAGGTTAATTACTTTACAATATTGTATTGGTTTTGCCATACATCAACATGAATCTGCCACAGGTATACACGTGTTTCTCATCCTGAACCGCCCTCCCGCATATTTTTGTAGTTGCATAAATGGTAAGTCATGAAGTAACCATAGCAAAATTAAGAGATTTTCCATGCACAAAACCATTTCTTTAAAGAGGTGAGCTTTTTCTCTCTGATTTTCTTTTAAAAACTTCTATCTGTAGCATTAGGAGATGGTTCCTTTATGTTGGTGGCAACAATATGTAAAGAAGAAGGCAAGATACTTAAGGAAACCTCCAGCATGAGTATATCTAAAACTTTTCATTATGGAATATATCAAACCTATATAAAAGAGAGAGTTGTACATACAGTGAACTTACACACCATTACCAGTTAAGCAATTATCAACTCATGGCCTGTCTTATTTCATCTACTTAAACAAACTTTTCTTCTACTTCTGCTTTACTTTGAAGCAAATACCAGACAGTATCATTTTATCAGGGAATCAGCGTGGATCTCTGAGAGGAAAGGATTAAAAAAAAAAAATCACAATAGCATTATCCCAAACAAAACGCTAACGGTGATTTCTTAATTAAGCACAGCTGGTTTGGATGGAGAGGGAACTGAGGGAGCATTCCTGTAACAGGCTCTCCTGTCTTTTCCAGAGTTTGCGCTGTAGCTTTAGATGAAGTGATTACAGGAAAGCCAAACTTCAGCTGTGATAAGTTGACCTTTTAGCGAAATGCATGTTATTAATATATTTAATGAGATGCATTACAAACTGCAGTGAGTACCATGTTTCATTACAGGTCCAAAATGCAATATCATTAAAGACCTTTAATAGAAACAATGGTTGACATTTTGATATTTCCTGTAAGCAAACCCTGCCCCCCCCAGAACACAGTATAATGTGATATAGAGGAAATGTTGAGTTTTTTTTTAGTTGCTTAAGAGTATGACAACAAATTCCACTATTAGTAAATTAAATTTTCTTTGCCCTGCTCCGCCCTGTCTTCCCAGTTCCCATTCTTCCCATCTTCTAGTTCATGTTCACCCCCATATCTCTCTGTAGCCCTTCCCTGGGCCCATCAACTATTTTGACTTGAATAGACTAAATATTTTAATGCCAGTTTGACCACAGCACTAATAGACACCTTAAAGAACAACTTTTAAAATTTTGAGTAAGTCATGGCAATTGGAATCTTGATAAATAAGGTTTCTGTTTTGGTTTCTATAAATTATATTTATTTTTAAGTAGGCACTGCATTCACATGGCTCAAAATTCAAAAGACACTAATGACGCTATAGAAAAAATCGTCCCTTCCACCTCATACCCCTGCCACCCAGTTCCCTGTCCCATAGGCAACCAGTATTGTCAGTGAAATTCCCCCTTTGTTAATTACTTAGTTGCCTTAGGTGACAAATCCTTGAACATCTATTTCATTGTTCTCTCAATTAACACTTTATGGGTTCATGGCAGAGTTCTCATGAATGATCTGTAGAACCCTGGAATACTCTTAATTACTTGGGATGGGTTTAAGTATTGCTTAGGAGGAAGGCACCCTTAAGCTTCTCCAACTGCTGGGTAGGATTAAGGACCCTTATTACCCTTATTACTTCATCTAGCCAAGCTGGTGTGAGGAAGATTGATCTTTTTTGTTTCAGCTGATGGCTATCATTTTTAAAAAAATAGCTTTACTGTTCTAATTATATAATTATGTCATGCCTACTTCAAAAATTCAGAAAATACTTAAAAGCATAAAGAAGAAAATAAGGATTACCTGTAATCTTACTGCCCAGAGGTAACCATGGTTGTCATTTTGATGAATATCCTTTCAAACCTTTTTCTGTGCTTATACACACACACACACACACACACACACACACACACACACACTCTTTAAAAACAAACATAAAATCTTATGTACTATTTTATAAGCTTATTTTTTCTACTTAATATATTATTTCGTGTGACTGTATTTAGATGTATATCAGCATTTTCAATGGCTATAGAATATTCCATTTAATAGATTTATTGCAGTTTATTTAGCAGATCTGTATTGATGGATGCTCAGGTTTATTTTAGTCTTTCACTTTGATAAAGCATGCTTTGATAAACACCCTTGTACATACATATTTGTGCATTTTGTCTAAAAGTAGTACTGTCCAGTATAAATATAGTGCCAGTCACATACATAATTTCAAATTTCCTAGTAATCAAATTTTAAAAAAGAGTGAAAAGAAACAGGTAAAATTAATTTCTGTAGCATATTTTATTTAATGGAGTATATTAAAAATGTGAGTTAACATATAGTCAATATCTAAATATTAATGAGTTAGATACCTTACATATATATGTACTTTTTATGTCAGGTCTTTGAAATTTTCAAAGTGTATTCTGCATTTACAGCTCATCTTGATTTGGACTAACCACATTTTGAGTGCTCAGTAGCCAGATGTGATGAGTGAATACGGTATTGGGAGCATAGATCCGCATTCCTGTAAATTGGATTGCTGGGACAAAGGGATTGTACTTCTGTTTCTTTTTTAGGCTTTTGGAAGATACGGCCAAATTGGCCTTTAGAAGAATTGTAACCATTTAAATTCTCATCTGTAACAGTTGTTTTCCTCTAGTCCTGCCACCACAGAGTATTACTGATCCTCTTATTTTTCCTAAACTGTATGTGAGAAATGAAGGCAGTCATTTCCTGATTTCTGGTCAATATTTACACAATACCTGTTGACCTAGCTTTGAAATCTATGCTGTTTTTGGTGTGTTTCTTAGGGAATGAGCTTGAAAAACTACTGCAGCCAAGCTGGTCAGAACATTTGTTTTATTGTTGTGGGTTTGGGGAATTAGGGTTGTCTTCAACCCTAATAGTGACGAGTAGTTAGATAAGGAAGCAATCTGAACTAGTAGTGTTGGTGGCAGTCGTTAGTGGCAGTCGTAGTAGTGGCAGTAATGTAACATATGCAGTAGAGTCACCTTACCCACTGGCTTCACGGTGAAGTCGGACATGTCCGTGCACGTCGCAGCCTCTTTGTATGGACATTTCGTGAACTCACTTTTAACCATGTTTGCCTGACCAGAAGAAAAAGGGAGAGAGGAGCCGCTTAAGTAGTGCCCGTGGTTGTTCTAGCTGTCTTTACTCAGTGCACTGGAGGAAGCGTGGATGGCAGGTGGAGTCTTTGGCCCCTGCAGTTATTCTTTGTTTGGGTACCTCTCCAGTGAGCATCTCATCAGACAGACTGTGAGTCTAGTGGTTACAGTTGCAGCCTGCAGGCTTCATCCACATGGTCCCCAAATGTAATCATCCTGTGTTTAATGGACGAAGCGGCTGTCGTGTTTGAGGGGAGAAACCGATCATGTTGAACTTGCAGAGAGACTGTGGTGGTATACTTCCTGGGCAGTTTTAGGAATTTGTAAAGTAGTTTTGTGAGAACTTGATTTTGGCTTTATGCTCAGACTTTATTTTTCTTTATTTATTTTCAAACTTCAAACTTTTTATTTTGTATTTGGGTAGAGCTGATTGACAATGTTATGTCAGGGGAGCAGGAAAGGGACTCAGCCATACATACACATGTATCCATTCTCCTGAAAACTCCCTTCCCATCCAGACTGGCACATAACACTGAGCAGAGTTCCCTGTGCTGTACAGAAGGTCCTTGTTGGTTGTCCATTTCAAATATACATGCTCAGACTTTAGAAACCGGCCACTGCATAAGATACTACTCTGTTATTGTTATTTATGTCCTAACATTTATTCTTTTTTTTTTTTTTTTAATGTGGACCATTTAAAAAATCTCCATTGAAGTTGTTGCAACATTGCTCCTGTTTTATGTTTTGTTTTTTTTGGTTGTAATGCATGTGGAATCTTAGCTCCCTGACCAGGGATAGAACCCTTACCCCCTGCATTGGAAGGGACCACCAGGGAAGTCCCTAACACCTATGCTCAGATCTTCAGATTAAAATTATACGTGAATATGATAAACAGAAATATTCAGGAAGACAACAGTCCTTTGCCTTATGTTCAGTCTCATTCTATTTCATTTTCCTTTTATAATATTAAATAACTTGTTTATATCTATTTCTTTATCCTTTGGTGTGAAAGATTAGAATGCTACTGACAGGTTAAGGTGAAGACTGAGCATTGATCATTTCACTTAGCAACACGGTGGCCATCTGTGACCCTGATGAGCAGTTTTGGTGGGGTTGGAGGGATACAGGCTTAACTGGGATGCATTTGTGAGAGGACAGGAAAAAGGAATCTGAGATAGTGAGTACAGACAACTCTTCCTAGGAATGTAACCTTAGAGGGGAGCAGAGAAATGGGACATTGGATGGAGAAGAATGTGGAGTCAAGAGAAGTGTTTTGTTTTTGAGATGGGAGGAATAACAACATGTTCTGTATGTTGATAAGAATAATGTAGCACCTCCCTGGTGGCCCAGTGGTTAAGAATCCGCCTGCTAATGCAGCAGTCAGGGGTTCGATCCCTGGTCCAGGCAGATTCCACATGCTGCAGGGCAACTAAGCCCATACGCCACAATTACTGAGCCCATGCTCCGTAACAAGAGAAGCCACTGCAATGAGAAGCCCACAACTGGAGAGTGGCCACCACTCGCTGCAACTTGAGAAAGCTCACGCACAGCAATGAAGACCCAGTGCAGCCAAAGAAAAGCGATGTGCAGAGGGGAAACTGATGAGGCAGGGGAGGGACAGCTGCTGTCGCAGTGTCCTTAAGGAGGTAAGTGAGATGGACGAGGGCGTGAGAATGGTGGCCCTTGCTAGTCGTGGGGACACTCTAAGTGTAGTGACAGGTGGGAAGACAGTATAAAAATAGACACAGCTAGTTAGGAGTCTGAAAATTCTCTTCCGTCGGTTGTTCTATTTTCTTTGAAAAAGAAACCAAGGTTGTAAATTGCAAGTGAATAATAGAGGAGGAGGTGGGAGAAGTTTTGAGGAGAGGGTATGAGGTAGTCATGCCATCCTTTTTCCACAACCCCTTTGCATTCTGCCATGCAACCAAGGTTTCTGTGCTCTAGCTCAGTTGGTAAAGAATCTGCCTGCAGTGCAGGAGACCTGGGTTCGATTCTGGGTTCAGGAAGATCTCCTGGAGAAGGAAATGGCAGCCCACTCCAGTATTCTTGCCTGGAGAATCCCATGGACAGAGGAGCCCGGCAGGCTATAGACCATGGAGTTGCAAGAGTCGGACACAACTTGGTGACTAAACCACCACCACCCACATGTTGAACCTACGAGNCCTGGAGAAGGAAATGGCAGCCCACTCCAGTATTCTTGCCTGGAGAATCCCATGGACAGAGGAGCCCGGCAGGCTATAGACCATGGAGTTGCAAGAGTCGGACACAACTTGGTGACTAAACCACCACCACCCACATGTTGAACCTACGAGTTGAAAATAAACAGCATTTGCCTTTTTTTGGCAATAAGCAGCATTTACAATGTGTTACTATCCTGTAAATAGGGCAGGGAAGAACTGAAACATCACTTATTCATTCCTGTGTGTTCAGAGGCCTGCCTCCCCAGCTATGCAAAGGAGAACGTCCCTAGTTTGGCACAAGTTTGTAATTCAAGTAGATCTTTTATAACCCTCCATCAGGTGTTTATAATCATGCTTTATTTTAGTTTGCTTCACATTTGGACTGTTTATTATATCATTTTTTCTCTAGGTCTCTATATTCCCCCCCACCCCCCCTCCACCTTTCAGCTTGGTTTTATCGTCTCAGTCATTTCCCCCCAGTCATGATGCCTCTCCTCTTACACTTTCCCAGTTTGTGTGGGTTGTTCTCTGGGACCAGTGTGCTGGATCCTCCTGGGACTTCCTTTCCTTGCTCTTCTAGGGTGGAGCTCTTTTCTGGCTCTCTTGTATTCCTGTACGGTAAGTCCCCCACACACATACAAGTTTGGTTCCAACAGACTTAGCCTAGGTACCCAACTAACACAGTTGGCTATATGATACTGTACTGTAATAAGTTTATAATACTTTTCACATAAATAATATGCAAAAAATAAAAATGAAAACNTGTATTCCTGTACGGTAAGTCCCCCACACACATACAAGTTTGGTTCCAACAGACTTAGCCTAGGTACCCAACTAACACAGTTGGCTATATGATACTGTACTGTAATAAGTTTATAATACTTTTCACATAAATAATATGCAAAAAATAAAAATGAAAACATTTTAAATCTTACAGGACGGTACCTTGAAAAGTACAGTAATACAGTACAACATGGATTTCCCAGGTGGCGCAGTGGTAAAACAATTCACCTGGTAATGAAGGAGATCCAAGAGATGCCAGGTTAATCCCTGGGTCGTGAAGATCCCCTGGAAGAGGAAATGGCAACCCACTCCAGTATTCTTGCCTGGGAAATCCCATGGACGGAGGAGCCAGGCAGGCTACAGTCCATGGGGTCGCAAAGATCACACATGCACAGTACAGCAGCTGGCATACAGGGGCTAGTGCTTGCATCTTTGGAAGTTTGTAACTGGAAGGCTTGTATGTAAGGGGACTTCTGTATTTCTGTTTGTCAATTTATTGCCAAATATTCATGGGGAATCAATTATCTGATTTCTCCTAGATTTAAAAATACTCTCCTCTCATTCATCATTGAGGTGTTCTTAATGGATGGGGTATACATTTCTGGGTTGAAAATTACTTTGTCTTAGAACTTGAAAGTACTGCCCTGTATGAATTTCCTACTGTTACTGCCAGAAATTCCCACAAGCTTGGTGGCTTAAAACAGCCCAGATTTGTTATCTCATGTTTCTGGAGGTTAGAAGTCCTAAAACCCAGGTGTCAGCAGTGCTGTGCTTCTTCCAGAGACCCTCGGGGAGCTCTTGTTTCCTTGCTTTCTCCATAGTCTTAAGGCTGTCTGCATTCCTTGGCTCATGGTTCCCTTCCATCTTTAATACCAGTGATCCCATCACACCAGGCGTTGCTTTTTTGACTTTGACCCTAACTGCTTCTCTCTGGTAAGGACCTCATGTTTCCATTGGGCCCACCTAGTGAATTCGGGCTCCTCTCCCCATTGCAAATTCTCAATTTAAGTCGTTCTGCCTGTAGGGTAATGTATTCACAGGTTCTGAGGGTTAGGATGTGGACACCATTGTTGAGCCTACTGTCTGTCATCCAGGCATTGTCCAGGAGACAGTGGTTGCCCGTTTGCGTCTCATTCCTTTGCTGGTGACTTGTTTTTGTTAGGGCTCTTCTCTTGATTTTCTGAAACTGCCTAAAGTGTTATCTAGCTATGGTTCCTTTGTTATTCATTGTGCTGAGTACTTACTAGGCCCGTTTAGTCTGAAGACTGTGTCGTCCTTCAGTTTGGGGAAAATGTCTTTAATATTTGTTGAATAATTTTCTTTCCTCGTTATGTCTGCTCTCTTTTTTTGCAACTGTATTTTTAATAGATTCTTTTGTTTTTTGAATGTATCTTTTTGGGTAATTAGTGTACTTAAAGTATGTTATGTACATTTAAAGCTGTTTGTTTTATATTCACTTTAGTTCTTAAAAGTATTCCTATCTCTACCAGCTTTTCTGTTTACATTGGACTTTTTTCCTCTCTTCTAAATTTTTATCCAAGTTATATCTGTATATAAAGAGTCAAGTAATTCTGTAAATTCTTATTATGAAAACTTATCTACTGACTGTACACTCCACCCCCTTGCCATAGCCCATTCTCCTAAAGCAGCAGTTACATTTTAAATTATTATTATTATTTTTTGAGTTCATGAGTTTATCTCTCAATCTCTAGTTGACATGTTTTTGTTCCTACTCGATCTTTCAGCTTTAGGCATTATTTATTGACTTCTCATTATGAAAATGAGGATTTAGCCCTCGTTCCTTCTACCGTCATGCACACTATCTGTCCCTTCCTGGTTATGTTGTAATTTGGTTAGATCAATAGTCAGTGTTTACATTATTATGTCTGTGTAAACGCTGTTCACAGCTGAGCCGTGTAATATATATACCATGATTATTTTTCCTTTCCCACACACCAGTTGGTTTTCTAGAGTTAATAATTGTTACATTTCTGTCTGTTTTGTTTTCTCTGCAGTCATTCAAGCCTGAACTTTTCTCTAGTTGTTTCAGTCTCCCCTCAAGATAATCAGTTGCATCAGACCTCCTGCCGGTTCTTCTTCCTAAAAAGTCTTTCCCAGAACCCTTTGTTTTGTCCCCTGTAATTTGATTTATTTATTGTTTGGCTGTGCTGGGTCTGTGTTGCTGCATGTGGGCTTTCTCTCGCTGCTGCAAGTGGGGCTAGCCTTGGTCGTGGGGTGCGGGCTTCTCATGCAGTGGACTCTCTTGTGGGGCGCGGGCTCTGGAGCGTGGGCTCCGTAGTCGTGGCGCACGGGCTCAGTTGCTCCACAGCACGTGGATCTTCCCGGACCAGGGATCAAACCTGGGTCTCCTGCTTTGGCAGGCAGATTCCTTACCACTAAGCACCAGGGGAGCCCTCCCGGAACCTTTTGACCTGCTCTAAGCTGGACTGTTGCCCTTCTCCAGGACCCAGCCATCATGTGGGGATCCCCCTTCATCACCACCTTGGGGGTTACCTTTGCTTCCTGCTTCTGTGGATCTTCTAGTCAGGATTTTTCTTGGCTTGCTCCCTTACGTTGGTGAAGCAAATCTTCTAGTAGTTTGTTGAGAAAGAGTGGACAAGAGGAAAACACTTTTTACACCTTGGTTGTCTGAAAGTCCCTTTACTCTATCATTACAATTGATTGACTTGCTGACTGTGTATCGAAGTCTATAGAATATTCCCTTGCCTTCCACCTTCTGAAGTTGCTGTTGATGAGTCCAAAGCCATTCTGATCTTTGATCTTACTACTGATTTTTCCTCCCCATAAATTCTTGTCCAAGGAACCTTGGAATTTCATGATGCTGTGCCTTGGCATGAATGTGCAGGCCTTTTCAGTCTGGAGGCTCGTTTCTTTCAGTCCTGGGAAATTGTCTTGAAATTATTTTGTTAGTGATTTTCTTCCTTCTGTTTTCTCTTCTTTCTGGAAGGCCTGTCGTTTGATGTTAGACTTTTCCTCTGATTTTCTTTCTTTTTTTCCCTTCAGTTTCCTAGTTCTTTTTGTCTTTCTTTTCTCCCCTCTCCCCACTTCCTAAGACATTTCTTCAGCTTTATTTCCTTATCTACTGAGTATTTTTATATCTTCTGTCATCCTTTAATTACTGTTACTTCTCTGGGGATATGCCTGGGGGGGGTGTGTGTGTGTGTGTGTGTGTGTATGTGTATTTTTAAGAGTTCTTCTGGCATAGTCTGCTTACTCCAAGCTGCTTTCTTTTGTTTTAACCTGGTTGTAGTACGTTAGATGTTTTCCTCAAATACTCGGTGATCTTTTGTCTGGTGTTGACTTTCAATAGTNGTGTGTGTGTGTGTGTGTGTGTATGTGTATTTTTAAGAGTTCTTCTGGCATAGTCTGCTTACTCCAAGCTGCTTTCTTTTGTTTTAACCTGGTTGTAGTACGTTAGATGTTTTCCTCAAATACTCGGTGATCTTTTGTCTGGTGTTGACTTTCAATAGTGGGGTACTCAAAAGCTGGTGAACAGTTTTGTGTGTTTGGGCAGGGCTCTTTGTGCGTGGTTTCTGTTGTAAAGTGATCTGTCTGGGCCGTGTGGGGAACACCCACGTCAGCATCTTCACATCTCGGCTTGTTATGGGGTCTTAGCTGCCAGAGGACTTCTAATCTCCTGCCTGGCCGCCAGCCTTGTAGGAGGCCGGTAGGCTGGGGGGTCTCAGCATCCAATCTGGAAACTATAGCTTATTCTTCCGGTTTTGAGAATTATGCCCTTGGCTCAGCTTTGTCTGGTGTCCTCCTGTCCAGAGACGCTAATGTTTAACTCTCTTCAAAGGATAAACCTCTCAACTTCTGCCTGAGTGAAAGAGGTGTGTTGACTGTAGCCCTGCCTGCCTCTGGTCTTCTAGAGGCGCTGGTTCTTCAGTCTTGGGAGGTTGTGTTCATGGACCAGGGGGGACTGCTTCCTGTTCTTCTCCACCAGCACCAGAGTCCCCTTGCTCAGGTTTGCTACATCAGTTATTTGGCCATCTGCTTTTTTTTTTAAACTGGTTTATTGAGGTATAATTGACATATATTGAACTGCATGCAGTTCTCATTTCTCTGCTCCCCTATAAAATATTCCCTGTAAGAGTCGTCTGTACTCACTGTCTTAAATCCCTTTCCCTTACTCTCTCATGGATGCATTCCATCAAGCCCATGTCCTTCTCACTCCGCCAGAATTGCTCATCAGCATCACAGAAGACCATCACGTTCCTGAGTTAAATGGTCAGTTCTTAGTCCTCATCTTACTTAACCTCTCAGCAGCTTCTGGACAGGTGGACCCCTGTGTACACTCACGAGGCCGTCGCCAAGGGTCAGACACGGCTGAGTACACACACGCATGAGGCCATCATCACATCAAGATAATGAACGGATTCCTCATCCCCAGAAGTTCCTCAGCCTCTTTGTAATCTCTCCTCCTGCTCCTCCCATCCCTTGGCAACCAGGAATCTATGCTCTGTCGCTGTATATGGGTTTGCATTTTCTAGAATTTTGTATAAATGGGATTATGCAGTTTATACTCTTTTTGTCTGTCTTTCACTCAGTGTAGTTATTTGGAGATTCAGCCATGCTTTTGCCTATGTCAGTAGTTCATTGCCTATAATCCCTGAGTAGTAGTCCATTATCTGGATATAGTATGTTTGCTTTGTTTTGTTTCTAGTTTTTAGCTGTTACAGATAAAGCTGCAGTGAACATTTGTGTGCATGTTGTATGGATATACACTTCTGTGTCTCCTGAATGACTAAGAATGGAATGGCTAGGTCACATGGTAAATGTGTCTAATTTTCATAGAAACTGCCAAGCTGTTTTCTAAAGTGGTTAGACCATTTTACAATCCTACCAGCAGTGTATAAAAAATTCCACTTGCTTCATATCCTCATTAACACTTGGCATGGTCGGTCTTTTTAATTTCAGACATTCTAATAATTGTATAGTCTATTGGCTTTTTAAGCTTCCAAAACTTAGTTGCTGTCATTCTCTCTCATCCAGGCATATCTCGGAGATATTGCAGATTTGTTTCCAAACCACTGCAATTCATGTAAAGTGAATACTGCAATAAAGTGACTCACATGAATTCTTTGGTTGCCAAGTGCATATAAAAGTTCAGTGCAGTTCAGTTGCTAAGTCGTGTGCAGCTCTTTGCGACCCTGTGGACTGCAGCATACCAGGCTTCCCTGTCCTTCACCATCTCCTGGAATTGGCTCAAACCTATGTCAGTTGAGTTGGTGATGGTATCTAACCATCTCATCCTCACTAGTCCCCTTCTCCTCCTACCTTCAGTCTTTCCCAGCATCAGGGTCTTTTCCAATGAGTCAGTGTTCACATCAGGTGAACAAAGCTGCAGAGTCAGCATCAGTCCTTCCGATGAATATTTTGGGTTGATTTCCTTTAGGATTGACTGCTTATCTCCCTGCTGTCCAAGGGACTCTCAAGAGTCTTCTCCAGCACCACAGTATGAAAGCAACAGTTCTTCAGCATTCACCCTTCTTTATGGTCTCTCACATCCTTACATGACTACCAGAAAGTTATGTATGTACTATACTATTAAGTGTAGAGTAGCATTATGTTCTAAAAAAACTACATGCCTTAATTAAAAAATGCTTTAGTGCTAAAAAACACTAAACCATCATCTGAACCTTCAGTGACTCATAATCTTTTTGCTGGTTAGGGTCCTGCCGTGATGTTGATGGCTGCTGCCTGATCAGAGTGGGGGTTGCTAAAGACTGGAGTGGTTGTGGCGCTTTCTTAAAATAAGACAACAGTGAAGCTTGCCACATCAACTGACTTTTCCTTTCACGAATGGTTTCTCTGTAGCATGCAGTGCTGTTGATGGCATTTTATTCACAGTAGAACTTCTTTCAAAATTGGAATCAGTCCTCTCAAACCCGCCTACTGCTTTATCAACTAAGTTCATGTCATATTCTAAATCCTTTGTTGTCATTTCAACAATCAATGAAGTCCACCATCTTTTATGGACATGGTTTGTAGCACGCCAAAGTAATGATAATAGTAGCATCAAAGATCACTGATCACAGATCCCATAACAAATATAATAGTGATGGAAGCATTTGAAATACTGTAAGAACTGCCAAACTGTGACAGAGACACACAGTGAACAAATGCTATTGGGAAAATGATGCTCAATGCAGGGTTGCCACAAACCTTCAATTTGTAAAAAACACAGTATCGGCAAAGTGTGATGAAACAAGGTATGCTTGAACTTGATCCTTCTTTTGTGGGTTTATTCCGTTTAAATTTACTTCTAGCCAGTGGAATAGAATAGTGAGTTCAAAATTAGATTCACACAAATACAGGCAATTGGTTTTTTACAAAGGTACAAAATTAGTGAGTGGGGAGAGAATAAATAGTCTTTTCAACAGGTTATGCTAAAACAGTAGTACATTCATTGGCAAAGAAAAAAAAGTTAACTACAGTTCATACTTTATACAAAAATTAACAGCAGCAGGTCATTGACTTGCATGTAAAACGTAAAACTATATAGTGTTTTGAAGAACATGTGGGAGAAAAATCATCGTGATCTTTAGTTAGAGTTCTTAAATCATCAAAAGCGTAATCCATAAAAGAACAAATTAATGATTAGGCTAAATCAGAATTAAATCTTTTACTCCATGAAAGATGCATTAACAGAATGAAGAGACAAGCTACAGACCAAAGGAAAATATTTGCAAATCACACATAATAAAGGATTTATATCTAGAATATATAAAGAACTCTCAAACCCAACAATAGAAAATACTCTTAAAAAAAAAAAGGCAAAATATTTGAACAGAAACTTTACCAAGGAAGATATAGGATGACAAATAAGCACATGAAAAGATGTTTATTTAACATAATCATTAAAATCACAAGGAGATGCCCCTGTTTACCTATTCAGTTCAGTTCAGTCGCTCAGTCGTGTCCGACTCTTTGCGACCCCACGAATTGCAGCACGCCAGGCCNGGCAGAAGCCAACTCGACATTGTAAAGTAATTATCTTCCAATTAAAAATAAATTTAAAAAAGGAAAAGAAAACTACAACGAGGTATCGTCTCAAACCAGTCAGAATAGCCATCATCAAAATATATGCAAAAAATAAATGGTGGAGAAGGTCTGGAGAAAAGGGAACCCTCCAACAATGTTGGAAGGCATGTAAACTGGTACAGCCACTGTGGAGACTAGTATGCATGTTCCTTAAAAAATTAAAAATAGAGTAATCATATGACCCAGCAATCCCACTCCTATTCAAATATCTGGAGAAGAGCATAATTCAAAAGCATGAACACAGGGGTTCCCTGGTGGCTTAGTGATATAGAATCTGCCTGCCAATGTAGGAGACGCAGGTTCAGTCCCTGATCTGGGAAGATCCTGCATGTCACAGAGCAACTAAGTCCATGAGCCACAGCTATTGACCCTGTGCTCTAGAGCCTGGGAGCTACAGCTCTGGCCCGGTGCTGCAACTACTGAAGCCCAAGCATAGAGCCTGTGCTCCCCAGTGGCAAACCTGCAGGCCGCAGCTAGAGAAGAGCCCACGCAGCAGTGAAGACCCAACACAATCAAAAATAAAAATTAAAAAAAAGGACGCCTGCACCCTGGTGTTCACTGCAGCACCATCTACAACAGCCAGAACATGGAAGCAACCTAAATGTCCGCTGACAGAGGAATGGATAAAGAAGTTGTGGCACGTACACACGATGGAATATTAGTCAGCCATAGAAAGGAATGAAGTCGGGCCATTTGCAGAGACATGGATGGACCCAGAGCCTCTCAAACAGAGTGAAATCAGAAAAAGAAAACCAAATATTGTGTAATATCATTTATATACAGAATCTAGAAAAATGGTAGAGATGAACTTATTTTCAAAGCAGAAATAGAGTCACAGATAGAGAGAACAAACATGGTTACCAAGTTGGGGAGAAGAAGATGGAATGAACTGGGAAATTGAGATTGATACACATACACTACTATGTATAAAATAAATACCTAATGAGGACCTACTATATACCGTAGGGAACTCTACTCAGCACTCTGTGGTGACCTAAATGGGAAGGAAATCTAAAAAGAAGAGTGGATATATGCATTGTTTGCTCATGCAAGTGCCTCAGTTCAGTTCAGATCAGTCGCTCAGTCGTGTCCGACTCTGCAACCCCATGAATCGCAGCACGCCAGGCCTCCCTGTCCATCACCAACTCCAAGAGTTCACTCAGACTCACGTCCATCGAGTCCGTGATGCCATCCAGCCATCTCATCCTCGGTCGTCCCCTTCTCCTCCCGCCCCCAATCCCTCCCAGCATCAGAGTCTTTTCCAATGAGCCAACTCTTCGCATGAGGTGGCCAAAGTACTGGAGTTTCAGCTTTAGCATCATTCCTGCCAAAGAAATCCCAGGGCTGGTCTCCTTCAGGATGGACTGGTTGGAGGGGACTGCCATTTCCTTCTGTAGGGGATCTTCCCAACCCAGGTATCAGTCCTGAGTCTCCTGTGTCTCCTGCATTGAAGGCAGATTCTGAACCCACTGAGACATTGCGGAAACCCCAGATATATGTATATGTAGAATTGTTTCACTTTGTTGTATAGCAAGAAACTAATATAATATTGCAAAGCAATATACTCCAATAAAAATTAATTTTAAAAGAGTTCTGAAAATAAAGCTGGTTTTTGTTGTTTTTATTTTTAATCAGTCTAGGGCTGAGATTCTTTTAGTAGCAAAGTTTGAACTAAAATGCCATGAGACTCTGTATAAACTTCATTTACTCCACTTGCTGTAAATAAATTTTAATACATTTTACTGAGAATTATTAATGTGTTTCCATAATGTATAATATTCCAGCCCCTGCTTAATTAGCTTCTGTTATTGTTTTACCTTGATTTTTGAAGTAGGAAAAAACATCAAAATGTACGGCAATGGGAAGAGAGAGATTAGCTATATGTATGTGTGTGTATAAGTTGCAATTATTTTTTTTCTTTGATTCTACATTATAGCAAATTAATGGAGGCCAGAGGTCAAAGAAGCAGAAAGAGAAAAGAGACTAACTGAAGGAAAGGGAAAATGGAAGCGTCATAAATACATATGAGGGGAAGGATTGTGTTTGTTTTATTTTTCTGTTAAATATCCAGAATTTAGCACAGAGCCTAATACAAATTGGAAGCTCAAAATTATTTGCTTCCTGAGATGTACAAGAGAAAGGACAGCTGGAGGAGCACAGACAAGAGAGAAAAACAGACAATTATATAATAAGCACCAAGGGAAAGGAAACAAAGACCATACTCCTGAAAAGGGCTAGGGAAGAAAGGGCGGGTGGGGGACAGAGAGAAAGAGATGGGAAAGAGAGGACTGAGAGAGAGAAGAGAGAGAGACAGGAAGGAAAGAGTGGGGGGGCACAGAGAGAGAACAGAGAGGACCGGGAGACAGGAAGGAAAGAGCGAGTAGGCGCTCTTAGCCTGGTGACAGCCAGCTCTTTAGTGCAGACTTCAGAGTTCTTATATTTTTGATCTTTGAAATGCTAACTCACAGATTAAAGACTTTCCAGCATTTGCTATTTAGACTAACTTCTAGAGGAAGCCTCTGAAAGGCCAGGCCACAGCAACTCCCCAGGTGGGAAATGATGCTTTTGGTTGCCCTGACAGTGACTAAATTATGAGGGTGATGAAGAGAAGCCCTGCTAAGGTCTGAGGCCACCCATCATTTCCTTAGAATGAGTAAAAGATACTCTGGCATCGGATATGTTTGCATTTGAAAAGAGATGTTACACAGTATTGCAATAGCATTCTTCTTTGCCATAGGATCCCTTTAGTTTGGTACTATCATCCAAGGTCATTCATTCGGTAATGGTTAGGAACCTCTGACTATTATTCGGAAGATCCCTAATCTTTCAAGTTGTTTTTTGATGGTGTGTTCCTTTTTTTATTTTTATTTTTTCATTGTAAAATTCTATTGTTCTTGTTGGAACCCAGGAGATTTCATCTAGGCAGTAAGGAAGAGTGAGATGGGGTACAGGGCCACAGAGACAAAAGGAAAGGTCTGTGAGGAAGGGAAGCCCATTATCAGCTAAGTGATACTGGAATGCATCTTCCCTGAAACCCAGTTCCTCTGCCAGGTGTATGATGAACCTATCTAAAACTTTATTCCCTTTCTGGTCCCGCCCTTGTTCTCCTCAGGATTGAGGAGTAACAAAGAAAGTGAAAGTGAAAGTCACTCAGTCGTGTCTGACTCTTTGTGACCCCTTGGACTATACGGTCCATGGAATTCTCCAGGCCAGAATACTGGAGTGGGTAGCCTTTACCTTCTCCAGAAGAAAGAAAAAAGGGGGATGAAACCAAGCAGGGTCCCATGTGGGTACAAAAAGTCTCTCCATGTCTCCCATTTCTTGTTTTTAGAAAAAGGTTTAGTTTCCGAGGCCTTCCCTGAGTTCCAAAGAGCAAACTCAAGCCGTTACTAATCAGGGAAGTGAGGGAATGCAGAAACAAAGGAAAAGCAGATAAACAAGAAAAATAATGATAATAATTTAGCTATAGACATCCTGAGTTCCTCCTCAAAGGACATGCGTGACAACCTCATACACATAAAAGTCTCTCCATGTCTCCCATTTCTTGTTTTTAGAAAAAGGTTTAGTTTCCTAGGCCTTCCCTGAGTTCCAAAGAGCAAACTCAAGCCGTTACTAATCAGGGAAGTGAGGGAATGCAGAAACAAAGGAAAAGCAGATAAACAAGAAAAATAATGATAATAATTTAGCTATAGACATCCTGAGTTCCTCCTCAAAGGACATGCGTGACAACCTCATACACATCCTTGAGTTCTGCAAGAACTAAGATGCCCCTACCCCCAGCCCGATCCAAGTGAAGAATGGTGAGTAAGTATTGAGGAGAAGTCTGTAGACTCCAGACTGGTTGGGACCAGAAGGCTGCTTAAGATTCCTGAAACATCACCCTGTTACCCCACCACCAAACCAATCAGAAGAAAGTCACACATCCTTAGAGTCCTCACTCCAAACACTGCCATTAAAATCCTTCCTTAGGGACTTCCTGGGTGGTTCAGTGGTTATGACTTCGCTTTCTAATGTGGGAATGCAGGTTCCATCCCTGGTTGGGGAACTAAGATCCCACATGCCTCAGAGCCAAAAGACTGAAACGTAAAATGGAAGCAATGCTGTCATAAATTTAATAAGCCCCCCAAAATAGTCCACATCAGAAAGTCTTATAAATAAAATAAAATCCTTCCCTGAAAGTCAGCTGGAAGTTCAGATCTTTGGAAAATGAGCTGCCCATACTTCTTGGCACATTACAGATAAATCCTGAACTTTCTTCACCAGTAAGCAGGCTTTGCTGCACAGAGGGCAAGTGGACCCAAATTTGGTTCAGTAGCAATGTCAGCATGAAGATTCACAAGAAGAAGCAAATATTTGGACATAGGGCAAAAAGCAACAATTTAATTTTAGCTGTTTCCTCCTCATAGCCAGGAATTCATAGTCTTAGTTGCTCCTTGAAATCATCTGAAGTTTTTAAAAATATGGATTTCTTGACCTCACATAGTTTGATGCAATGGCTTCAGAATGTGTCCTAAACATCTCATAGTAAACACACATACTCCTCTCTCACACACACACCCTTCCAAGTGGTTTTAATAAAAATCCACAGTTGAGCACCTCTGCCATAGGGCAGCAGTTCCCAACCTTTTTGACACCAGGGACCAATTTCATGAAAGACAATTTTTCCATGGACTGGAGAGCGGGGATGGTTTCAGGATGATTCAAGCACATAACATTTATTGAGCACTTTATTTCTAGCATTACCACACTAGCTCTGCCTCAGATCATCAGGCATTAGATCCCAGAGGCTGGGGATCCCTGCACCAGGGGACCTGCCAATCTTCGGTTGTATTGAATACCATTAATACCCACACAACCGCTGTTCTCATCTAACTTGTGCACTTGAAACACTTCAGGTGTTGGTTTACTTCAAACAACTCTTGATTTTTACATAGATCTCCCCCACTCAACTCCATTCTTCTTCCATATTCACCCTCTCTTCCCACGTACCTTCTATCACCACTAACTCATGGGAAAATCTTCTTGACACCTTCAGATACCTCATACCAGTCTCACATTCAGTCATCAAGTTCTGCTGACTTCACTTTTAGGAAATCTGTCCACTTGCCTATACCTCCACTAGGCAGTGCCCCAACCTCTGCCCTCCACCAATACACACACTCATACTCACACACTCATTTTGCGCTTGAATTACTAGGACGGTCTCTGAACCAGCTTTCCCTCTCCCACTCTTGTTCTTATAGAATTCATGCTCCACAGAAATTTGCTTATGACACACTCTTGCTGAATGCTTTCAAGATCTTAGAACGGTGGTTACCAGAGTCTCTGTGGGGAAAATGGAGAGATATTAACTAACGGATACAAACGTCATTAAGCTTAGCAAGTTCTGGGCATCAGTACACAGTGTGGTGATTATAGCTAATAATACTGAGAAATCAAGGTAAGAAGAAAGTATAGATACAGTCTTAACTGGACAGGCTTAACACTGAAGTTTTCTAGTGATCCGTGCCTTTTTGCTCAGTCTCTGATAGATCGTCTTCCTTGATAAAAGCCCACACTTGCTTGCCCAGCGGGTCCTGTTGGATTGCTGTCCTGCTGCTGTTCTAAAGCGGAGATCTGGCCTGGAGGATATGATGTAGATCATGGGACATGAGCAGATAGGGACACACAACAGCTTAGAATGACACCTGGGTCAGCACTGACACCAGCTGAACTGGAGATTTCCGGTCAGTGATACACCAAATCCGTGCCTTTTTGCTCAGTCTCTGATAGATCGTCTTCCTTGATAAAAGCCCACACTTGCTTGCCCAACGGGTCCTGTTGGATTGCTGTCCTGCTGCTATTCTAAAGCGGAGATCTGGCATGGAGGATATGATGTAGATCATGGGACATGAGCAGATAGGGACACACGACAGCTTAGAATGACACCTGGGTCAGCACTGACACCAGCTGAACTGGAGATTTCCGGTCAGTGATACACCTCTGTGATTTCAGAACCTGTTCAACATTTTCAATAAATCTCTCTTCTGGAGAAGCTCTGCAGTCCAGAACTGTCTTTACCTTCCACCACATGGGCGTTTCTAAAGTTACTACACTATGTAAAATTTCTATCTAGTTCATATGATTGACGCTTTTCTGTTTCAGAGACCACGCACAGAAATATAAAATGCTTCTGCGAGTCTTGTTTTGGCCCCAGAATATGTTGTCACTGTTCAGGGGTTGACTCGTGTCTGGTCCTTTGTGGCCCCATGGGCTGCAGCACACCAGGCCCGCCTGTCCCTCGCCATCTCCTGGAGTTCGCCCAGGTTCAGCACACCAGGCCCGCCTGTCCCTCACCATCTCCTGGAGTTTGCCCAGGTTCATGCCCAGTGAACTGGAGGTGCCATCCAGCCATCTCATGCTCTGTTGTCCTCTTCTGCTTTCAATCTACAATCTACTCTTTGATTGGCAGTTTACCCAGTCATCCAGTTACCAGTCAAAAAACAATCTACTTTTTTTTTTTTTTATGAAAAATAGAGAGTGAGATCATAGCAGCTAGAACTGTGAAGACAGCACAGTCATAATTTCCTCCAGCTACTCAGCACTGATACAGTTAACAGGGCTCTAGATCTGACCAGGGAAATTTCTGGGGACTTCCAAAGGGATTACCCAGCAGAGAGGTACCCATAACTCTCATCCTTTCAGGCATCTGATACCACAAACTCATTTAACTGCATGAGGAGCTGCATTTTTCAAGTTATTCAGCACCTCCACTCAGCAAATACTGCACAGGAAGCAATGTTAGAACAGTCAACCAATAGAGTCATCCACAGTTTGGAAACCATTTTCTGGTGCCAGGGGATCCTAGAGAATGAGACTCAGGTCCTAAAGCACCGATAGGCAGCATGTGTAACACCAGTGCAGGCACCGCTGTTCCTCCAGTGTCCCCAGTAGCATGCAGGGTCTCTTGTCTTAACCTCCTGGGGGGTGTCTCTACTGATGAATGGGTAGAAGTATAAAGAAAAAGAAGTTATTTATTGTTCTGTTTTTTCATTCATTGAGCATAAGCAAAAGATTTATTACTATTCTTTTATCACTTAATGAACTATCAGTATATACGTGATCATAGCTCATTACAACATAAATCTCTGTATTCATTATTAAAAGAATCTCATCTCATTGTTAACATTATTATTAACAACTAATATGTAGTGAGGGCTCACTAGGTGTTGACAATGTGTTTAAGCATGTTATTTATTGATCATCTCATCTAATTGCGACTAAAATTTTGGGAGAAGCTAGGTAATTTGTATATGAGAGGACCTGTATTACAAAATAAATTTTATCTCATTCAACTGTGACAGCAACCCTGTGAGATGTTAATAAACTCTTGTAATAGGGACCACAGTAATATTAATTTCCTACAAATGTTAGGAAACATTTGTAGAAAAGTAATGGGCAAAATTTTTGATGAGTAAGAACAGAAAAGTTTGTTTTAAAGCATTTGGTAAGGAAAGACAACAGATCTTAAACAGGACATAAGATTAGAGACCTCTATATTAAGATGGCATAAATATTCTAGTGTATCAGTCATAATAAATAACAACTTAAACTTGCAGAACACATTTTATTCCATTCCATATAATTCTCAAAATATGAGATGGAAAAGGATGAGATCCTAAATAAGAGTCTGTTTAAGAATCCAAAAGAAATAAGCGTCCCACCAATGAGTTAGAATTTTTTTCTTTAGTTGTCTACTTTAAAAAAAAAAACTGAGAAAATACATTTAAATATAGAGTTGATTCTTGAACAATGCAGGGGTTACAGGTGCCAACCCTCTGTGAAGTCAAAACTCCAAGTGTTATCTTTGTCTTCAAAACAAAGAAACTGATGAATGATTCACCCAAGGACAGGAAGCTAAAACAGTTTGAATAAAATCAGAACTCAAATTCTAGTTTTTTTGATCCCACATATTGTGATCCAAAATCACTGCAGATAGTGACTGAAGCCATGAAATTAAAAGACATTTACTCCTTGGAAGAAAAGTTATGACCAACCTAGATAGCATATTCAAAAGCAGAGACGTTATTTTGCCAACAAAGGTCCACCTAGTCAAGGCTATGGTTTTTCCAGTGGTCAAGTATGGATGTGGGGGTGGGACTGTGAAGAAAGCTGAGCGCTGAAGAATTGATGCTTTTGAACTGTGGTGTTGGAGAAGACTCTTGAGAGTCCCTTGGACTGCAAGGAGATCCAACCAGTCCATTCTGAAGGAGATCAGCCCTGGGATTTCTTTGGAGGGAATGATGCTGAACCTGAAACTCCAGTACTTTGGCCACCTCATGTGAAGAATTGACTCATTGGAAAAGACTCTGATGCTGGGAGGGATTGGGGGCAGGAGGAGAAGGGGACAACAGAGGATGAGACGGCTGAATGGCATCACGGACTCGATGGACGTGAGTCTGAGTGAACTCTGGGAGTTGGTGATGGACAGGGAGGCCTGGCGTGCTGCGATTCATGGGGTCGCAAAGAGTCGGACACGACTGAGCGACTGAACTGAAATGAACTGATTGTGATCTCTAAGCCAACACAAGTTTTTTCCCCACATTCAGCTGTAAAATGAAAACACGAGTACTGACTATATTTATTGAAAAGAATCAAGGTGTAAATGGGTCAATGCAGTTTAAATCTGTGTTGTTCAAGGGTCAGTTTAATGCAATCACATAAAGAGCCAGCCTTTCAGATATATAAATTCTAAGAGTAATTTCCATTTTTAAGCTTTTTATAAAAATGATAGACTTGTAAAATAAATTTATTAAAATTTGTATTTTGAAATTTATGCATTTTCTTTAAGGGTGGTATAGCATTTAAATACCCACACCCAGAAGTCACACATGACTTGTTATCTGTAAAAATTTGGATGAGTAACTTAGCTTTGTTGATCTGGCTCATCAGCTGTCTAGTCAGACTAACAATTGTTTTACCCTACAGGGCTGTTTTGAAGATAAAAAGAAAATTAATTATTTGGCTTTTGGGAGTTAAGTATAATGAATGACATGACAATTGCGTTCACCTAGTCACATAGAAGAACTGTACAGAAAAGATCTTCATGACCAAGATAACCACAATGGTGTGGTCACTCACCTAGAGCCAGACATCTGGAGTGTGAAGTCAAGTGGGCCTTAGGAAGCATCATTATAAACAAAGCTAGTGGAGGTGATGGAACTCCAGCTGAGCTATTTCAAATCCTGAAAGATGATGCTGTGAAAGTGCTGCACTTAACATGCCACCAATTTTGGAAAACTCAGCAGTGGACACAGGACTGGAAAAGGTCAGTTTTCATTCCAGTCTCAAAGAAAGGCAATGTTAAAGAATGTTCAGACTACCGCACAATCGCACTCATCTCACACGCTAGCAAAGTAATGCTCAAAATTCTCCAAGTGAGGCTTCAACAGAACATGAACTAAGTACTTCCAGATGTTCAAGCTGAATTTAGAAAAGGCAGAGGAACCAAAGATCAAACTGCCAACATCTGCTGGATCATCAAAAAAGCAAGAGAGTTCCAGAAAAACATCTTCTTCTGCTTCATTGACTATGCCAAAGCCTTTGACTATGTGGATCACAACAAACTGTGGAAAATTCTTCAAGAGATGGGAATGCCAGATCACCTTACCTACTACCTCTTGAGAAATCTGTATGTGGGTCAGGAAGCAACAGTTAGAACTGGACATGGAGCAATGGATTGGTTCCAAACTGGGAAAGGAGTACATCAAGGCTGTATATTGTGACTCTGTTTATTTAACTTATATGCATAGTACATCATGCAAAATTCCAGGCTGGATAAAGCACAAACTGGAATCAAGATTTCTGGGAGCAATATCAACAATCTCAGATACATAGATGATCGCACCCTTATGGCAGAAAGTGAAGAGGAACTAAAGAGCCTCTTGATGAAAGTGAAAGAGGAGAGTGAAAAAGCTGACTTAAAACTAAGCGTTCAAAAATCTAAGATCATGGCATCCGGTCCCATCATTTCATGGCAAATAAATGGGGAAACAATTGGAAACAGTGACAAACTTTATTTTGCGGGGCTCCAAAATCACTGCAGATGGTGACTGCAGCCATGAAATTAAAAGATGCCTGCTCCCTGGAAGAAAAGCTATGACCAACCTAGACAGCATATTAAAAAGCAGAGACATTACTTCGCTGATAGAGTTCCATCTAGTCAAAGCTATGGTCTTTCCAGTAGTCACGTACGGATGTGAGAGTTGGACCATAAAGAAAACTGAGCACTGAAGAACTGATGCTTTTGAACTGTGGTGTTGGAGAAGACTCTTGAGAGTCCCTTGGACTTCAAGGAGATCCAACCAGTCCATCCTAAAGGAAATCAGTCCTGAATATTCATTGGAAGGACTGATGCTAAAGCTGAAGCTTCAGTACTTTGGCCACCTGATACAAAGAACTGACTCACTGGAAAAGGCACTGATGCTGGGCAAGATTTAAGGCAGTAGGAGAAGGGGATGATAGAGGTTGGATGTATCACCAACTTGATGGACCTGAGTTTGAGCAAGCTCCAGGAGTTGGTGATGGACAGGGAAGCCTGGGGTTGCAAAGAGTCGGACACGACTGAATGACTGAACTGAACTGATGTACTTATTTGATTATTATGTGTTTTAATTTGGCAAATATCTGAATTAGCTCTGACTGGCAAGATTCCCAATACTGAAGCACATTAGAACACAGTTTACACTCATATTTAAATGTGTTTGTTTTATTCATCTATTTCTAAAATTAATATTTGATCAATTTTAGGATGCAAGACCCTGTAGAACTAACACCCAAAAAAGATGTCCTTTTCATTATAGGGGACTGGAATGCTAAAGTAGGAAGTCAAGAAACACCTGGAGTAACAGGCAAATTTGGCCTTGGAATGCGAAATGAAGCAGGGCAAAAACTAATAGAGTTTTGCCAAGAAAATGCACTGGTCATAGCAAACACCCTCTTCCAGCAACACAAGAGAAGACTCTACACATGGACATCACCAGATGGTCAACACCAAAATCAGATTGATTATATTCTTTGCAGCCAAAGATGGAGAAGCTCTATACAGTCAACAAAAACAAGACCAGGAGCTGACTATTTTGAAGAGAAGTTTTACAAAAAGCTTGCCCCAGAGCTTCAAGTCACAAACAGTCTGGGTCAGGTCTTGCCTTCACATAAAATCACCTTTCAAAGCATTGAGTAATGCAAGGGTAATGTTCATTTATCTGATAATTCCAGTTATAAGAAACACTCAGACAGGGTTTAACCTCTACCAATATTGCCAGTGACATCCCAACACCAGTTGGCACATGCCCAAGGCCCTGAACACTAGTTTAGAAGCCAGCAGGACACGTTAGTAGTGTGTAAGATGAGAAATATCACATTTCAGTAATGTATTTCAGTATAGTCATTCATTTCTGGCTGTACATAGGGTAAGGACAGATCTGATACAAGGACATTTCTTAAATAGGTTGCTATATTTTAGATTTAAACATTTTTCATTTTTTGAAAGTGTAATGTGGACCTTTTGCAGACCTGTTTAGAACCAAAACCACCACCATGACCTGTTCTTTATAGTGTCTGTATATTTGTGATGCAATGGACTTGTAAAGGTTGTTACTGAAAACTACCATTAACCAGTCTTTCTTATGGACAATAAATTATTAGTAAAATTATCGAATGCAGATGAAGCAGCTGACATCCCCTGTTGTTTTATATGTTCACCCTCAGGTCCAGTTCCAGCCACTGCCTGACCACTGCAACCCAGAAAGAGACTCTGAGCTAGCACTGGCCAGCGGAGCCTTTCCTTAATTAATGACCCACAAAATTTGTGAGAAGGAATGCAATGACTGCTGTTTTTAAACCACTGTATTTGGTGATTTGTTACACAGCAATAGATTATAGGGACTTCCCAGGTGGCCAGTCCAGGTTTGACATAACAGAAGTGGGTTCTATCCCTAGGTTGGGAAGATCCCCTGGAGGAGAACACAGCAACTCACTCCAGTATTCTTGCCTGGAGAATCCCAAAGACAGAGGAGACTGGCAGATTACAGTCCATATCACTGAGTCGAACATGACTGAAGTGACTTAGCACAAGCACAGTTGATGATAACCAGACACAGGTGCTTTGTTATCCCTCATTTAATCAATGAGGAAACTGAGGTACAGAGAAAGTAACTCCCTAACAGTGACACAGATACTCAGTAGCAGAACCAGGATTTTAAACCCCAAACTGTCTGGTTCCAGAATGCCTCCTCCTGTTCAGGATCCTATACCACTTGTTACGAGACCAGATGGGAGGGGAAAAGTACTGAAAGCCAGATTAACTTTTCTTGGGTCATGACTCCCACTCAGCTGCCTCACCTTCATTACTGAACTCTTGTGTTTCAGAGACCTCTATACTGCAAGGCCCCATACATCAGCATTATTATTTTTCATATCACCTCAAATGTTTGTCTTGCTTGTGGGATGTTTTCTTTTTCTAAGAATTTGGTGGCTGTTTCCTTAAGGACAAAAGAGAGCATAAAAATCTGTCAGTAACAGGTATATCGTGCTTCTTAAATAGATTCAATAATAATCAACACCAAATTAGACATGGGTAATCACAGGTGAGGTCTTTGCTTGTCATCATCTTTTTCCCCAGAGAAAGCTAATAGGGAGCTAGCAGAGAGATGAAGAGAAAACAGAAATTTAAATCTAAATTTATATGCAAAAGCAAGCATCATCTTTTGCTTGGTTCCATCTAATGGGAAGCTTTACATCATATCATGGGGCCACCAACATTGCTCATACCCAGCACCAGCTGGCATGTCTGGATGGCAAGATCCAGGTGGTGGCAGCACCTGTTCTATTGCCTGTCCCTGCTTTTACTGAAAAGCTGTGTGACATCTCCATGCTCCACTATAGTATTGTAAAATCAATGTGGTAGTTTCAAAAATTAGATGTTTCCTTCATTTTGAATATATATAATAGAAACATATTCATGATTAGCTCTGTGTCTTGGAGAAATGGATCTCAAGAAAGTTTCTTTGTTTATAGAGGATCAGGGAGGAAGAGACAGAGGAGAAAGGTCAGAGGGAGGAGGCTGGAGCCAGCACAGTGGAACAGAGTATCTGGAGAATCACAGAGGGAGAGCAGGCCTGGGACCAGCAGGTTTGAAGAACATAATCTCATTGTTTCTGTTTGTGTTGCAAGGTTGCTCTCCCTCTGGCTGTGCTAGAAAGCCTCCTCCCAGCATCCTACTGCTGCTGTAGTCAGGATCAGGGTTAATCTTATTGTGCTGTTGTGCTGTGGTCATGGATGGATGCAATAAATTGCTGACTTGGANCTGGGACCAGCAGGTTTGAAGAACATAATCTCATTGTTTCTGTTTGTGTTGCAAGGTTGCTCTCCCTCTGGCTGTGCTAGAAAGCCTCCTCCCAGCATCCTACTGCTGCTGTAGTCAGGATCAGGGTTAATCTTATTGTGCTGTTGTGCTGTGGTCATGGATGGATGCAATAAATTGCTGACTTGGATCTCATTGTGGAAAATAGAAGCTGCCCACAGAATTTGGGCCACCTTCAGATGACACTGATAAACAAATGAATCATTTACAATGATGGTGAACAAATTCCACCTCAATGACTAGTTTACTTAGCTGATCATTTTTATCTTTACTGGAAAATGTCTCACAAGGAATCATCATTTAACATTTAATTGTAGGATTATTTTTCATACTGAAATAATTTAGCAGGTAAAATAAAACTCTATTAAGATTTGTGATAAAACTATAGAGAGTAGCAATTTTTTTTTTTAGAAAAAAAGTCCTTATTTAAAAATTGATTTCCACTATTATTGTGTTATTGTCAATTTCCCCTTTCATACTTGTTAGCATTTGTCTTACATATTGCGGAAAAAAGAATACATTTGAATCAGTTCTAATAAGATGGATGAAACTGGAACCAATTATACAGAGTGAAGTAAGCCAGAAAGAAAAACACCAATACAGTATACTAACACATATATATGGAATTTAGAAAGATGGTAATGAGGACCCTGCATGCAAGACAGCAAAAAAGATACAGATGTGTAGAGCGGACTTATGGACTCTGAGGGAGAAGGAGAGGGAGAGGGAGAGGGAGGGATGATTTGGGAGAATAGCATTGAAATATGTATACTATCATGTAAGAAATGAATTGCCAGTCTATGTCCAATGCAGGATGCAGGATGCTTGGGGCTGGTGTATGGGGATGATCTGGAGGGAAGATGTGGGGGGGGAGGTGAGAGGGGGGTTCATGCTTGGGAGTTCGTGTAAAAAAATAAATAAATACAAAAAAAAATAAAATAAAATAAAAATTGATTTCCAAGATACTTAGTATCCCCAGAAGAAGTGTGCAATGTTATTATTCTTTATATGAGAAAAATATTTCCATTGCAGGAATGGTCTGACAAATTGTTGAAGCCAAGAGAAAATGTTTTTGCTCAGTACAATCCCTGTAAATAATATGCAGGTATTGGGACATCCCTGGTGGCTCAGATGGTAAAGAATCTGCCTGCAATTCAGGAGACCCAGGTTTGACCTTTGGGTCAGGAAGATCCCCTGGATCTGGAGAAGGGAATGGCTATCCTCTCCAGTATTCTTGCCTGGAGAATTTCATGGACAGAGGAGACTGGCAGGCTACAGTCCATGGGGTTGTAAAGAGTCAGAAAAGACTGAGTGACTAACATTTTCACTTTATTTCTTATACCTCACATTATTGTGCTTCACAGATATTTGTGGTTTTTCACAAATTGAAGATTTGTGGCAACCCTGAGTTAAGCAAGATTATTGGTACCATTTTTCAACAGCATTTGCTAACTTTGTGTCTCCGTGTTACATTTTGGTAAATTTCACTGTATTTCAAGTTTTTTCATTATTATGTTTGTTATGGTGATCTTTAATCAGTGATTTTTGATGTACAATTGTAATTATTGGGAGCACCACAAATCACTCCCATATAAGACTTGAACTTAACTGATGTATGGGTGTTCCTTCTGCTCCACCAACTAGCTATTCTCCCTTACCCTCTCCCCACGCCCCCATTCCCTTAGGCACAACAATGGTGAAATTAGGGCAATTAATAACCTTACAATGCGCTCTAAATGTTCAAGTGAAAGGAAGAATCACACATCTCTCACTTGAAGTTAAAAACCAGAAGTGAGAAATGATTAAACTTAGTGAGGAAGGCATGTTGAAAGCTGAGACAGGCTGAAAACAGTTAGCCAAGTGTGAATGCAAAGGAAAAGTTCTCAAAGGAAATTTTAAGTACAATTCCAGCGAACACAGGAATGGTAAGAAATAAAAATAACCTTTTTGCTGATATGGAGAAAGTTTATTAATGGTCTGGATAGAAGATCAAATCAGCCAGAACATTCCCTTAAACCAAATCCTAATCCAAATCAAGGCCCTAACTTCATTCAATTCTATGACGGCTGAGAGAGGTGAGGAAGCTGTAGAATAAAAATTTGAAGTTGTCAGGGGCTGCTTCGTGGGGTTTAAGAAAGGGTCATCTTCATAATATCAAAATGCAAGTTAAATCACCTAGTGATAATATAGAAGTTGCAGCAACTTATCCAAAAGATCTGAGTAAGGTAATTGATGAAGGTGGCTTCCCTAAGCAACAGACATTTATTGTAGATTAAACAACCTACTGTTCTAAGGAGATGCCATCTAAGACATTCATAGCTAGAGAGGCAAAGTCAATGCTTGGTTTCAAATAACAGGCTGACTTTCTTGTCAGGGGCTACCACAGCTGGTAGCTTTAAATGGAAGCCAATGTTAATTTACAATTCTGGAAATCCCAGGGCTCTTAAGAATTATGCTAAATCTACTCTGCTCTATAAACAGAAAAAAGAAGCCTGAATGACATTTATTTACAACAGGGTTTAATGAATATTTTAAGCCCACTATTGAGACTTAATGTTGAGAAGAGGGAAAAGATTTCCTTCAAATATGATTGTTGTTGTTGAGCTGCTAAGTCATATCTGACTCTTTGTGACCCCATGGACTGCTCATCAACAATGCACCTGTTCACCCAAGAGCTTTGAGGAAGATGTTTGTTGATATTTTAAGCCCACTATTGAGACCTAATGTTGAGAAGAGGGAAAAGATTTCCTTCAAATATGATTGTTGTTGTTGAGCTGCTAAGTCATATCTGACTCTTTGTGACCCCATGGACTGCTCATCAACAATGCACCTGTTCACCCAAGAGCTTTGAGGAAGATGTTTGTTGCTGTTGTTCAGTCACTAAGTTGTGTTCATCTCTTCATGACCCCATGGACTGCAGCATGAAGGCTTCCCTGTCCTTCACTGTCTCCTACAGTTTGCTCAAATTCATTCACACTGTGTCAATGATACCATCCAACCATCTCATCTTCTGTTGTTCCCTCTCCTCCTGTCATCAGCCTTTCCCAGCACCAGAGTCTTTTCCAATAATCAGTTTTTTCGCATCAGGTGGCCAAATTATTGGAGCTTCAACTTCAGCATCAGTCTTTCCATTGAATATTCAGGACTGATTTCCTTTAGGGATGACTGCTTTGATCTCCTTGAAGTCCAAGGAACTCTCAAGAGGCTTCTCCAGCACCACAATTCAAAAACATCAATTCTACTACAATGAGATTAATGTTGCTTTCATGCCTGCTAACACAATATTCATCCTTTATCCCATGGATTAAAGAGGAATTTTTACTTTCAGTTCTTATTATTTAAGAAATAAATTTTATAATGCTGTATCTCCCATAGACAATGATCCCTCTGATGGATCTGGGAAAACTAAATTGAGAGCCTTCTGGAAAGGATTCACCATTCTAGATGTCATGAAGAACTTTTTCGATTTATGGGAAGAGGTTAAAATATCAAAAACCACAGATTTTTGAAAGAATTTTATACCAACCATTATAGATGATTGGAGGGCTTCAAGACCAGTGGAGGAAGGAACTGCAGATGTGGTATAAATAGCAAGAGAACTAGAATTAGAAGTAGAGCCTGATGATGTGACTGAATTACTGCAATCTCATGATAAAACTTTAATAACTGAGGAGTTCCTTCTCATGAATGAACAAAGAAAGTGGTTTCTTGAGATGGAAACCGCTCCTGCTGAAGAAGCTTTGAAGATGATAGAAATGACAACAAAGTATTTATAATATTACATAAATTTAGTTGATAAAGCACCATCTGGGTTTGAGAAGATTGACTCCAGTTTTAAAGAAGTTCTATTTTGGGCTTCCCTGGAATCTGCCTGTGAAGCAGGAGACCTAGGTTTGATCCCAGGGTTGGGAAGATCCCCTGGAGAAGGGAATGGTAACATACTTCAGTATTCTTGCCTAGGAAATCGCATGGACAGAGGGAACCTGGTGGGCTACAGTCCATGGGGTTGCAAAGAGTTGGGCATGACTGAGCAGTCATGTACAACATGACTTTTAACACAGTAAAAGTAACTTTGGGTAAAATGCTATCAAACAACATCACAGGGAAATCATTCATGAAAGCAAGAGTTAACCAATTCAGAAAATTTCATTTTTGTCTTAAGAAATTTCCAGAGCCACTCCAAGCTTCAACAAACACCAACCTGATAAGTAAGTACCCTTATCAATGTAAGACCTTCCACCTGCAAAATAATTATGACCTAGTGAAGGCTCAGATGACGGTAAGCATTTTTAGTAATAAATATTTTTTAAAACATAATTTGTGCATTTTTTGGACACAATGCTAGTGCACATTTATTAGACTATAGTATAGTATAAATGTAATTTTTACAAGCACTGGGAAACAAAAACTAATGTAATTCACTTTATTGCAAAATTTACTTTATTGAAGTGGTCTGGAGCTAAACCTGCAAATACCACCAGGGTATGCCTATGCACAAATTCAGGGACGAGAGCAAAGGCATAGTGAAAGGCCAGCAAATAAATTCTGAGAAGGTGATGATCTGTTACAAGAACTCTCATACTTGAACTATATCAGGATCTCCTGAAGATCTATCCAAACAATGTTTCTGAGTCCTGTCTCCAGAGCTACTGATTGAGTATTTCTGAGTTGGAACCAAGACATTTTCTCTTTTAACAAGTTCCAGGTGATGCTGATGCTGCTAGTCCAAGAACCACACCTAAAAACCAGATGTGATAGAAAACATGCTCTGCAGTTGAAGTCAGTCTCTCCTGAATCCAAATCACTACAGCACTGTTTACTTGCAAGTAACTGTGGGCGTGTTTTTAATTTATCTGATTATTTATTTCTTTTTAAATAAAAGCTTTCAAGATAAGTATATAGATTAAATGAGATTGTATAAATTACATAGTTGAAAGCCATCACTTTAGGCATTTAATAAATAATAATGATTTTACTTAATCTTTGTTGAAAACCTATTCCAAACTACCTTGCCTTTTTAAAAGAAATTATGAAGCCCTTATGGCAGAAAGTGAGGAGGAGCTAAAAAGCCTCTTGATGAAAGTGAAGGAGGAGAGCGAAAAAGTTGGCTTAAAGCTCAACATTCAGAAAACGAAGATCATGGCATCCGGTCCCATCACTTCATGGGAAATAGATGGGGAAACAGTGGAAACAGTGTCAGACTTTATTTTTTTGGGCTCCAAAATCACTGCAGATGGTTACTGCAGCCCTGAAATTGAAAGACACTTACTCCTTGGAAGAAAAGTTATGACCAACCTGGATAGTATATTCAAAAGCAGAGACATTACTTTGCTGACTAAGGTCCGCCTAGTCAAGGCTATGGTTTTTCCTGTGGTCATGTATGGATGTGAAAGTTGGACTGTGAAGAAAGCTGAGCGCCAAAGAATCGATGCTTTTGAACTGTGGTGTTGGAGAAGACTCTTGAGAGTCCCTTGGACTGCAAGGAGATCCAACCAGTCCATTCTGAAGGAGATCAACCCTGGGATTTCTTTGGAAAGAATGATGCTAAAGCTGAAACTCCAGTACTTTGGCCACCTCATGCGAAGAGTTGACTCATTGGAAAAGACTCTGATGCTGGGAGGGACTGGGGGCAGGAGGAGAAGGGGACGACAGAGGATGAGATGGCTGGATGGCATCACGGACTCGATGGACGTGAGTCTGAGTGAACTCCGGGAGATGGTGATGGATAGGGAGGCCTGGCGTGCTGCGATTCATGCGGTCGCAAAGAGTCGGACACGACTGAGCGACTGAACTGAACTTAGGATGCTCCATCTTTTAGAAGAAATTTTTATGTCACCTTGATTTCCGACACTCGATAGGGCTGTCTGCACTTCATATTCAACTTGGCGTTCCGTGTGGGTTACCCAGTACGTTAGCTGGTGTGTTAGTCAGCTCAGGCTGCTGCTGCTGCTGCTGCCACCCCACAGATGGCAGTCCACCAGGCTCCCCCGTCCCTGGGATTCTCCAGGCAAGAACACTGGAGTGGGTTGCCATTTCCTGCTCCAATGCAGGAAAGTGAAAAGGGAAAGGGAACTCGCTCAGTCGTGTCCGACTCTTAGTGATGCCGTGGACTGCAGCCCACCAGGCTCCTCCGTCCATGGGATTTTCCAGGCAAGAGCACTGGAGTGGGGTGCCATTGCCTTCTCCAGCTCAGGCTACTGTAACAAAATGCAATAGACTGGGTGGCTTAAACACAAGACACTTCTTCTTCACAGATCTGAGCTTGGGAGTCCAAGATCAGGGAGCCAGCATCCTGGTTTCTGGTAAAGGAATTTCTTCCCACTTTGCTGATGGCTACCTTCTTGCTGTGTCCCCATAGAGCAGAGAAATAGAACATGAGAGTACAAGCTCGCTGATGCCTCTTTCGTAAGGATGATCATTCCATCTTGGGGCCCCATCTTCAAGATTTTATGTAAACCTAATAACCTCCCAAAGGCCCTACTTCCAAACTCCCTCACAATGGGCAAGAGGACTTCATCACATGAATTTTGAGGGATGTAAGAGTTCCATCCATAACATTTGGCTAGGGTTGCCATGACAAGATACCACAAGCAGGGTTGCTTAAACAATTGAAATATATTGTCTCACAGTTATGGAGGCTGGAAGTCTGAAATAAACATGTTGATGGAGCTGTTTTTTGCTGAGAGTCATGGAGGGGAATCTGATGCCACTGTCTCAGCCTCTAGTGGTTTGCTGGTGACCTTTGGCATGCCTTGATGTCTCCGTGTGTGTGTCTCTGTGTGCGATATTCCCCTTCCAATAAGGACACTGGTCATATTGGTTTAGGAATCCATCCTATTCCAAAATGACCTCATCCAAACTAATTACATCTGCAATGATCCTATTTTCAGATAAGGTCACATTCTAAGGTACTGGGGGTTAGAACCCCTACATATGAATGGAGAGGGGCATGATTCAGTATGTAATGCTTAGTTATCCTTACTATCTTTAAAGCACAAAGATATGAAGCATATTACTGAGCTCCTTAGTAGTCATAGGATATATTGTTTTTCCACATTAATATAAAATATTATTTAAAGTATTACCTGGTCAATGTTTGACATATTGGCCATACTGAAATAAAATTCTGAGCTTTGTGAATTAAAAAGGAGCATTTGTTTACAGAAGGAAAGGGAATCCTATGTTTCATCTGAGAACACTTTACCAAATCAAATTTAGCGATTTGCTGAGTTTCCTGGTATGGTACTTTGAGTGTTTAAAAGTGTTTTCTCAATTAGCTATTAAAAAGCATTTAATTTTACAAAAAGCAACTTTCTCTTTAGAGCCTTAATTAAAAGTCAGTATTCAATTATTTATGTACCACTCAGGGTATCAAACGATTTAGAAGGAATAGCAAGTAACATTCCACAGATTTGGGCTCACTTAAAATATGTTTGAAATAGCATATATACGATAACATTTAAAACATGATTATGACCTTTCTTATTTGACTTTGTTATCTGTTGGCCTTTACGGATCTCTGATGAGATCAAAAGCCAAGAAGATGCTGGAAATATTTTGAATACTCAAAAGTCCAGAGAAATTTGAAGCTCAGAAAGTTGTACCAGCTCGTGGGAGGACAGTTAGATTGAGACATCACTTTAAGAGCTAAGTAATAATCATGCTGAAAGAAAGAAGACTTGGTTACCTAATACAAAAGTATGCCTGCACCACCTTGGTGACCAAGCAGGATCTGGGGGCATCACACTCCCCATTCTGGGGACCTCCAGCCCTAACCAGCTGCCTTAGACACCTCTGAAACAAGAGGCGTTGAAAGGCACTTCCATGGTTCCCCAAATAAAGAGTGATGTAAGTACTCATCACTCCACTCTGATACCTTAATATCTACTGCAGTAAACAGCTACCAAGGGCGACAGTGCCCAGCATGGACAAGCTGCCCAGGGAGGACCTGCAAGAGTTGTATCCCAGATGGAAGCAAGTCAAGTAATTTCAAGTGATGCCCAGAGGCATAGTGAGACTCTGACCAGGTATAGCCAAACAGCAAAACCTTCTCTGTCTTTACACACGCAGGATCCCAAAAGTGTCAGTTCAGTTTTAAGTTTTAATATCTTCACTAGTATAGATGTCACAAACTTATAAAATCAGCATGATCTGGAAGACTCTCTGTACTTATTTAGTTTTAAAATATTGGAAAAATTAATTTTTTGGTTCTGTTTTGGTCCATCTGGAGATGGCAGACACTAAAACAAAAAATTAAATTAAAAATGTATCCTTTGGTCAATCAGCATATGAAAAGACGCTCAACATCACTCATCGTGAGAAGAGGAAAAATCAAAACCACAATATTATATCACCTCATACAGATTAGGATGGCTACTAGAAGTAAAGCAAAAGTTAGCAAGTGTTGGCAAGGATGTGGAGAAATTAGAGCCCTTGTGCCCTGTTGGTGGGAATGCAAGATGGTACAGCTATTATAGACCACAGTAGGAAAGTTTCTCAAAAGATTAAAAATAGAAGGATTATATGACCCAGCAATTTCGATTCTGGATATATATTAAAGAATCGAAAGCAGGGTCTTGAAAAGATATCGATACATTCATGTTCAAAGCATTATTGACAAAGCCAAGAGGAGGAAGCAACTCAAGTGTCCATCAGTGGATGAACCAGTAAACAAAACATGGTATATACATCTAATAGAACATTATTCAGCCTTAAGAAGGAAAGAAATTCTGACACATGCTACAGAATGGATGAACCTTGAGGACATTATGCTAAGTAAAATAAACCAGTCACAACAAGGCAAATACTGAATTATTTCACTAACATGAGTTATCTAGAGTAGTCAGATTCATCAAAATAGAAATTTTGGTTGCCAGGGGCTGTATGAAAGAGAAAATGGGTACTTGTTTAATGGAATAGAGTTTCAGTGTCTCAAGATGAAAAAGTTCGGGCAACTGGCTGCACAACTATGGATATGCTTAACACTGCTTAACTGCACATGAAGAAATGGTTAAAGTGGTAGATTTACATTATGGGCTTTTTAATCACAACAAAACTTTATTAGTCAAAGTCTCTCAAAACTGTATGACGTGGTAAATACATTTCCAATGTTTATTTCTTTTGAAGCATTTATACTTCTGAGATGATCAAAACTCAAGAACCTCTAACACCTTTGAGATACCCTAGGCTTGGGGTCTTCCTTCCATTTATGGCTGATGGTGCATACTATTTGATTTAGCTAAAGTGTGATATTACTATACTACATGTTGTAAATAAAAGCTTTAATATTATTTTGAAAAGCTTGATATTTCATAAGTTTGTATGGATTCGAAATCCATTTGTATTATCAGAGGACTTTCAATATTACCAACATGTCTTTGGTAGTGAAAGAAGTGAAGTGCCATCAGATCTTAAAATATAATTTCAAATATATATTTTAGAATCGTTGCAAGAGCAATTCAAATTGCTCTACTTTTAATTAAGAAAAATTTCAAGTGTATTTAAAAAAAGAACAGAGATGCTGGGAAAACTGGAGGCCTATGTTTAAGATTCAATTGCACACTATTGAAAGTTACTAGAAGAATCAGAAGACTCATAAAACTACTATGTTATGAAGATTAAAGAATGTTGTTATTAAAAAATACCTACAGTTTTAAATGAAAATGAACTGTTTTTAAAATCAAAGTATTTACTTGCAAAATTAAATTTCACAAATGAGACCATAAGATACTCTTTTAATTTAAATGATCAAATTTTTCTTTATCTTTCTTTCTTTTTTTTTTTTTAATTGGCTGAGTTGCTTCCAGCAGATCAGTGAAGTCATATTGGTTATCAGGAGCCTGGTGAATAAATTTTGACCTCCTGAAACAAACACTGTCCCCAACTTTAAGTGAAGACTGTTCTCCAAAACAAATATTTTTAGAAACACTGTTTTCCGTAAAACAAAACAGTTCTAAGGTCAACAATGCTTAGGGGATCTCTAATAAAGCAAAAATAAAATATAAAAACAAGTTAGAAAATTGAAATACTAGGGGAAAATTTTCTTCCCATTTAGTAAACAGATGAAGATATTCACTTTTGGATGATAAGGAGCAGACTAAATGTAGATTTAACTTTTTTTAAAATTTAAATTTATTTATTTTAATTGGAGGCTAATTACTTTACAATATTGTATTGCTTTTGCCATACATCAACAAGATTTAACTTACTTTTTATGGTTGATAAAGGGTAAATATTGTCCTCTATCTTTCTTTCTCTCTCAACATATGACAATGACTAAACTAGAGATGTAAATTCATGCATCATTGTTTCAGCACCTTTCTATTTTTCCATCTGTTTCACAGAAGTATTTTTGAAGAGAAGTGCAGTAAAAGTCGCTCCGTCGTGTTGAATAGGGACTTTTTCCTTTGACTTAATCAAGGCTGAATTAAAGTATCCAGGGCTAATAATTTTTTTCTCTTAGTTCATTGTGAATGAGCATTGTAAGCAAACGCTCTGAAATTTTGATTGACATTTTAACAATCGTTGTAGATTGAATGATTATCCCACACACTTACCCCGGCAAGATATCCTTAGCCTCATCTCCAGAACTTGTGAATATGTTACTTCCATGGCAAAAGAGCTCTGCAGATGTAACTGAATTAAGGGTTTTGATATGTAGAGATGAACCTTGATTATCTGGATGTAACGCAACCACAAGAGTCCTATAAGAGGGAGACTAGACATGCATAGCCCAGAGAATATGCCACTGCCTTTGAAGGTGGAGGAAGGAACCACAAGCCAAGGTGTGCAGGCAAGTCTAGAAACTGGAAAAAAGGTTCCGCCCTAAAGCCTACGCAAGCATACACCTCTGCTGATCCATTCTAGACTTCTGACCACCAGACAGTAAGATGATAAGTTTGTGTGGTTTTAAGCTAGTACATGTGTGGTGATTTGTTTGCCAACAGGAAATTAATCCAACAATAGTCTGTGAGCAGCTTTAACTCATCTCTTTTGTGGCATCTACACCTGTTACCTCTGGTGTTGCTTTTAGGTGTGGTTTTGAAGCCAGCACTGCTCAAGCCTGCACCTCTGGCTGCTGCCCTAAAGGTGATTGAAACCCTAGGTGAATGGTGCTCCCTTATAAAAAAGAACTTGGTTTCTCTAGTGTGTGGCTATCTAAGATATACATTCACCATAACAGAAATACTAAAAAATCAATTTTAAGTAAGATAGACAACCTAGAGGAAGATCCAAGGGAACATCCATAGTTAAGCCCAGTTAGTGACTGTAATTAGGAAGTGTTAGCTCTCCTTCATCATGGCTTAAGCCAATTTGAGTTTCTATAAATTTGAGTAGAATAAACTCATCTTGAACCTGTTCTGTTCTGAGGTAAGGCTGGAACTATCAGACCAAATTGATATGAAAAATGTTTCCTAACTGCAAGACCCTTATGCTCTTTAATTAAATATTGATCTGTGAGGCTTTCTCTGATTATCACCTCTCCCATTTGGTTCAGAGCCCAGACTACCTGTGGTGTGCTTTGCTCCCATGCAGAATTAAGAATATCATGCTGTCTCCTTTCATTCTCCTAACCTGGGTTCTGTGTTTGCTTTTCATCTACTCCCTCATTTACCTTCCAAGATAATAACTTCAGAGCTGCTCTATATGTATGTGTATCCATGCATGTCTTCTAGCATTTTCTGCTAAGATCCTGCTGAAAGACAGCCTGTAAGAGATGATCAACTTTTTTAGAAAAGGCGGGTATGGAGCCACATTTAAGTCACTCTGAATTCTGCATTTCTGCACGCCAGCACCACTTGTTGACAATTCCAATCCAGTTTCAAAAACTGGATCTTTAGTGCTATATGTTTTATTTTGTAAGTTCTTTTTCAGTGTTTATAAAGTGAAGAAAAGAAAACCCAATTTACCCCAAACAGACACCAATATGTGCAGCATCTGTGGATAGCAGGAGAGTAGCTGTCTCCCCAAACAGACACGAAGAGGCCGTATTCTTTAGTTGGCTATTGGGTTGGACAAATCAAGTTTATAAGCTGAGTTTCTAAAAGCTGAAAGGTACAGTGAGTTATCTAAACTACTCCATATTTCTTAGAAAATAGTCGATTGCTCTTTCTGAAACAGAACCCTGTTCTAAGGCCAGTCCCTGCCTGAGAAGGACAAACAGTAAGTGGGTCACTGAAACAAGCACTTCGCTAAATCAGCCTCAATTTTTCCTTTTAATTCCTCCACTCTTTACCCCAAGTTCCCTTTACTCTTCATTTTTCCACTGTGAATATACAAAAATATGTCCAAAGGAAGGAAGGAGGGCCCCCAGGATGAAAATGAGATGCTAATAGGAGACTTTAGTGTTGACAACGGCACATCCACTCCACATGAGAGTGGGCTGTCTGGCTATAATCATCTGCCTGAGCTACCTTGATACCACTCTTTGGCAAGCTATTGCCAGCTGCCTGCTATTTTTTTCCCAGAAGCAGCACATTCTTTTGTGAGTTCTATGTAACTTCCCTGAATGCACACATTTCTAACATATTTTGTGGTTCAGTCTTTAGCAGTATCTATTTTATTCATTTAGTTCCTAGCAAATCTTTCATTATTAGAATCATTCTGTATTTTCAGCATGATTTTAAACAACAAGAATGTTTTCCCTATATTCAAAATAATACACAAAAATGGACCTCCAGGGAGTTTATTTACTTGCTTGAGACTTTGTTAGTCATTGTACATGAAAAACAACATTTTTTTTTATATACAAGCAGAAAAAACAAGCCTTTGGACTTCATATAACTAAAACGACTTTAGGAATTAATATTTGACATATGATTATTTTAATCCACAGGGTGGCAGAGGAAGGTATCAGTGGCTTTTATGAATTTGATTGAGCATGTAAAAAATTGTGATCTGTGGCTTTAATAAGTGTTACATTTTTCTATGACGATCATTCTTTTAGGGTGTCCTAAGAGCTTATTGATAAGGTTTGAAGAGGTCAGAAGGCAATTCTGAAGCATTTCCAAGAATTAAGGAGTCATAGACACCAACCAAGAGAAAATAAGAATGAAGAACAAAGAGACTATGGTCTCTCTCATTTTTTTTTTTAAACTAAAAAAAAAAAAATTGAGACCATGGCCTTTTGAATCCCAATCTGATGCACTGTTTCCCAAAACCATGCTACTGTAGACTTCAAATGCAAACATCGTCCCCCAAAACTATTCTAAGAATAGTTTGGAGATTTTCCTTGACAGTTTGGGCATTTTAATCTCAAGACAGCTGCAATTCATGGGGTTGCAAAGAGGCAGACATGATTGAGCACCTGAAATGAACTGAACTGATGTAGGGAAATAGAAGTTTCTCAATATTAAATGTCTCATTCAATCTTTAAAGAGCTTTTGAACACTATTGTATACCAGACCTTAGACAAGTTTCTGGCATTTGCCTTGTTATATAATTGTTTTACTAACTAGGCAATCAGCTTACCTTTTGAATAGCTCTTTCTTAAAACAAGACTAAATGAGCTAAATGTCAGTGTGGGAATTTCCATAAGCAGGAAGGAAACTGGCAGTACACAGGCACCTGGAGCTGCAGTTGCACCTACCCATCCCACTGCCTGTGAAATGGGATTATTGGACTGAATTTGTTAATCATTGATCTTGCAGTGCTAGTCCAGGATAGGCTCAAGGTCCATCTACATGCATCTGCCAAATTTTCTGAGGTTTCATGGTTTCTCCATTTAGTAAATAATTTGAACTCAAAGATAAGCTGTTTTAAAAGCAATGTCTCTAAGCAGACATTGGACAATCTACTCTGCTTGTACAGAACAATTTTGCTCATTAAACATGCTTTAAATAAAGGCAATGGTACAGATGCTGTTGATTTGATATTCTGAATCTAGCCCATCACTTTCTCTTGTATGACTTTGGGAAGGGGCTTGGCCTTATTTTCCTTCTCTAACAAAATGAAAAAGATAATTTTTAATTTGCAGGACTCTTGTAAGTACAAGAAGTAATTTATATGAAGGTCTTTAAATGAATTCAGTGTATTTCACCAACTGTTTTTGAGATATTTGTGATAGAGATATTTAAAATACACATATGCTTCTTGATTTTGATTACCCCAGTCCTAGAACTTTTGCAGACCTCAGACTTTATTCATTGGTGTTTATCTTGAATTCCAGGGTCACCAGCCCACCTGTTTCCAACCCTCTTAACTGTGAGTTTCTAGAGACGCAAGAGTATTCTATCAGGCGATTCTTACAGGGCAAAGTGAGTCTTTTGCCCTATAACATATATATAGTCTTCCCTCATGACCTGATGACCTGGTATTCATTAGTAGGTAAATTTTAATCTGCACAACCAGTTGTCTTTTTTCCACCTCTTTCCATTTCCACCTCCTGATCTATCTCCTCTCTTACCTCTCACTTTTACTTCAATTCACCTTGAACACTCCTCCTACAATATAGAGAATGTGTACAGTGTATATAAATATGGATGGTAGTGTACTGTACTTGTCAAATACTATCTAAGTGGGAGTTACAGGAATGGAATCAGAGATTCATTAGACTTAATATAGTTTCCCCACATTTCTTTTACAACAACCAAAAGCTAAGAGTGTAAGAAGTGGGGAGGGAGAGGCTTATATCTGCAAATAAAAAATAGGATGGGACATCAGGATTGGGAAGGCGAGCCTCACATCTCAATGACAACTGACAGTCTTAGCCAATCCAGCTAGGAGTTCAAGTACAAAAATTGCCTGAATATGCCTTGCTGCTGCTGCTAAGTCACTTCAGTCATGTCCAACTCTGTGTAACCCCAGAGACGGCAGCCCACCAGGCTCCTCTGTCCCTGGGATTCTCCAGGCAACAACACTGGAATGGGTTGTCATTTCCTTCTACAATGCATGAAAATGAAAAGTGAAAGTGAAGTCACTCAGTAGTGTCCAACTCTTCACGACCCCATGGACTGCAGCCCACCAGGCTCCTCCATCCATGGGATTTTCCAGGCAAGAGTACTGGAGTGAGGTGTTATTGCCTTCTCCATGAATATTCCCTAAGAACACCATAATTGAGAAAGACACATATACACAATGCTTATTGCAGCATTATTTATAATAGACAGGACATGGAAGCAAACTAGATGTTCATCAACAGATGAGTGGATAAAGAAGTTTTAGTACATGTTTATATATATATATATATATATATATATAAGTGTAACCCCAGAGACGGCAGCCCACCAGGCTCCTCTGTCCCTGGGATTCTCCAGGCAACAACACTGGAATGGGTTGTCATTTCCTTCTACAATGCATGAAAATGAAAAGTGAAAGTGAAGTCACTCAGTAGTGTCCAACTCTTCACGACCCCATGGACTGCAGCCCACCAGGCTCCTCCATCCATGGGATTTTCCAGGCAAGAGTACTGGAGTGAGGTGTTATTGCCTTCTCCATGAATATTCCCTAAGAACACCATAATTGAGAAAGACACATATACACAATGCTTATTGCAGCATTATTTATAATAGACAGGACATGGAAGCAAACTAGATGTTCATCAACAGATGAGTGGATAAAGAAGTTTTAGTACATGTTTATATATATATATATACAATGGAATACTGCTCAGCTATAAAAAGGAATGAATTTGAGTCAGTTCTAGTGAGGTGGATGAACATAGAGCCTGTTATACAGAGTATAGTGAGTCAGAAAAGGAAAAACAAATATTGTATATTAGTGCATATGTATGAAATCTAGAAAAATGGTACCAATAAACCTATTTGCAGGTCAGGAATAGAGACTCAGACATAGAGAACAGATTTGTGGACACAGTGGGAACAGGAGGGGGTGGGACAAATTGAGAGAGAGGACTGAAAGATGCACATTATCATATGTAAAATAGATAATGCGAAGTTGCTGTATAAGACAAGGAGCTCAGCCTAGTACTCTGTGAAAACCTAGAGTGGTGGGATAGGGTAGAATGTGGGGTGGAGGTTCAAAAGGGAGGGAAAATATATATACCTATGGCTAATTCATGGCATGATTCATGACGTTCTGATGTATAGCAGAAATGAACACAACATTGTAAAGCAATTACCTTCCAATTAAAAATAAATTTAAAATAAAAATAATAATAAGAAGGCAAAAAAGAAAGGAAATTGACTATTTACCAGGCCAAAAGATGCTGCCTCCATACATTCCAAAGTTAAGAAAAAAGAGTTTGCCTGAAAAGGATGTTCTGTGGTAGTTTGATATGTTCAGACTCTGGTATCTCAGCCATTTTTAGTCAGTGGCTGGAGACACTAAAGAAGAGTTACAAATCAAAAGCTGAGATTGGCTTCTGAAATGTCTAACCTCTGCAGGCTGTAAGCCAAGTACACTCTGCAGGGAGTTCTGAGCGGTGCCTCCATACCACTGAAGTAGCTCTGTCACCTGAAACTTGATCTGCCAGAGTCCAAAGCTAATGTTTGTTCTACCATTTCATCCAAGTTCTTGGTTGTACACAGGCAATGAGATCCACTGAGAAGATAGGTCTGACTGCATTTGCTATTCTTGGATTTCAGAATCTCAGGGGGATATTCATAAATGTACTTGAAATTATTCAATAATATCCCTTAGTTCTGTCTCTCATCTAATGCTTCAGCCCCCTAACAGGTGGAGGAGGTAGAAATTGGCCAAAACCACCTTCTCCAGTCTATCTTTCAAAGGAGCCTGGTTTTGAGGTGAAAGACATTTGTCCATATGTTAATAAAAATCAGTAATTTAATACTATTGTTTATATCACTCTTGATTGATAAATGAAAAAGATTTAGTAAAAGGTAAGGTAGTACTCAGGCACCAAAAACTCAATATGCAATCCTCAAATATGTAACATTTGTTCTGTTTGCTTTTAAATAAAAACTTTTAATATTATTCCCTTATGTTAGCACTACATATGATCAATCAACTTCATTTTTCTCCTTTCCTTGCCACTGTTTTGAGTTACAGTAAAAGTCTACAGATCATACTTGTTTTTTTGTTTGTTTGTTTGTTTTTTAATGTAAATGGACTCAGCACTTGAAAGGATACCTCTCAAGCAGAAGGCAGAAGCCACACCTAAACTCCAAATTCAAAAATCTCTCTTGTAATTTCCAATTTCAGTACTAAAATGCAGGGATCTTGGATAATAATTCCCAACCTAGCTATAAGAAAAAGCAGCACAAACTGAAAATCAACAACTTTATATAGGCCTATCAGAAAACTGAGGCTACAGAGCAAATTGCTGCCTCAAAACCTGGAGAAACCAATCCTTTGAGTCAGACACAGCTGACTATTCACAATCTACTCACCTAAAGTGGAAGGTGCTGGAACCAAAACCTAATAGAAACATGTAGATTCTAATTTTGACCAAGTGTTAGAGGATAAGGGTGGACTAATTTAAAACTAAACTGTGCCTGAGAGCTTCAGTCTTAGGGGATCCCAGAATTTTATGGGCTTAACTCTGATAAAACAACTAGATTCTTGCGGTAAAGATCGAGAAAAACAACTTTAGGCCAAGAGAGGAATAACCACTGTGAAATAAGTCACACTAAAGGTTTATTTACCTGTTTCTACTGGCATATTTCTAATGTCTGGATTTTAGTTTAAAAAAAAAAATGCAGTGCATGTAAAAACCCAAGAAGAAAACATAGTTTGAAGAGACAAAGCAATATAAGAATCAGGCCAAGCTATGACACAGATTTTGGAATTGTCAGAAAACTTTTAAAAGAATTGTGCCAGTACCATACTGTCTTGATGACTGTGGCTTTGTAGTAGAGCCTGAAGTCAGGTAAGCTGATTCCTCCAGTTCCATTCTTCTTTCTCAAAATCGCTTTGGCTATTCAAGGTTTTTTGTGTTTCCATACAAATCTTGAAATTATTTGTTCTAGTTCTGTGAAAAATACCGCTGGTATCTTGATAGGAATTAATTTGTTAAAAAATCTAGTGAAAAAAGTAGACAACATACAAATAAAATAGAAATGCTAAGAGAGAATCTTAAAGAAATAGTAGAAATCAAAAATACTATAGCAACAATGAATAATGCCTGCATGGTTTCATCAGTAAATTTGAGATAGCCAAGGGGAAAAAGCTTCAACAAGCTTGAAGATAAGACTACTGAAACTTTCCAAACTAAAGTGCAAAGAAAAAAAAAATAATAATAATGATATGATAAATAAAACAGAACAAATTATTCAAAAAATGGAGTATGATATCAAAAGATGTAATACATGAGTAATTAGTGCATCAGAAAGAGAAAGATAAGTGAATGGAGAAAAAAAAAATTATTTGAAGTAACAATGGCCAAGAACTTTTCATAATGTAAAATACACACCAAACTGCCATAGATCAAGAAGTTCAGAAAACACCAAGCAGGAGAAAAACTGCCGTTCCCCCATATACCAACGTGTATTGAATTAAAGTTGCAGGAAACCAAAGACAATGAAAAAGAATAAAACCCAAAGTAGAGGCGGGATTTTGGAGGGGATTAGATACAGAAGAACATGTATAAGAATTACAATGGGTCCTCTGGGAAAATCTGGAGGGATGGGGTGGGGAGGGAAGAGGGAGGGGTTCAGGTTGGACCTGCACATGTATACCTATGACTGACTCTTGTGTGGCAAAAGTCATCACAACATTGTAAAATAACCATCCTTCAATTAAAGTAAATAAATACAATTTTTTTTTAAAGAAAAATTACAGTGGAGTTATCTGAAACCATGCAAATAAGAGAGTAGAATGAAATACCTGAAGTGTGGAAAGAAAAACCCACCAGCCTAGAATTCTATATTGAGCAAGATATTGTTCAGATTTGAAAAAGAGATAAAGAATTTTTCCAGAAAAAAAAAAAAAAGTTTTTAAAACCCAAGAAAAGTCAGTATCGATAAACCTACCCATCAAGAACTGTTGAAAAAAAATTTTCAGGTGGGAAAAAAATTATTTAAGTCAGATGCTAGAATATATACAAAGTAAGGAAGATCATTATAAAATTAATGAATGAAAAAGGTTACTGTTGAAAACAATAATGAGGTGAAGTCGCTCAGTCGTGTCCGACTCTTTGTGACCCCGTGGACTGTAGCCTACCAGGCTCCTCTGTCCATGGGATTCTCCAGGCGAGAATACTGGAGTGGGTTGCCATTTCTTTCTCCAGGGGATCTTCCCTACCCAGGGATTGAACCCAGGTCTCCCGCATTGGAGGCAGACGCTTTAACCTCTGAGCCACCAGGGAAGCCTGAAAACAATAATAGTAGCTATATATTGTGTGATTACAGATTGGACAAATGAAATGAATGACACCACCATCCAAAAAGGTAAGAGAAATAAATAAAGAACACTCTATTATAAGGTGCCACCACTATATGTGAGTTGCGACTGGCATTTATTTATTTATTTGCTATGCTGTCATTTAAAAGTAGACTTTTATCAGTTAAAAATGTATATTGTGAATGCTACTGCAACCACAATTTTAAAAATAATGATTGACATAGCAAGACATGACAAAAAATGAATTTTTAAAAAATGTTCCAAACAAGAGAAGAAGTCAAAAGGAGAAAATAAAACAAGAAAGAGATGCAAAAAATAGAAAGCAGTTATAACTATAAACATTAATACATCAATAATAAGACAAAAGGTGTCAGAGTTGATTAAAAAATAAGACAACCATAAGTTGTCTGTAAGAAATCCACTTTAAAAACAGATTCAGACAGGGTAAAAGTAAAGAAATGGTGAAAATATACCATACTAACACTAATCAAAAGAAAACTGCAACAGCTTTATTAATTTCAGACAAAACAGACTTCAAAGCAAGAAATATTATAAGGGATAAAGAGGCCTGTTACCTAATGAGAGATCTAATTCACTAAACAATAATAAACATATTTAGTTAAAAAGCAACAAAATACATGAAGTTAAAAACTTATACATCTGATGGAGAAATAGACATTACACTATTATAGTTAGAGAGCACAACATCTCTTTTCAAGTAATTGAAAATGATGCAAACAGTAAATCAGTAATGATATGTTGAAAGTTGAAAATGAAAATCACTCAGTCATGTCTGACTCTTTGCAAACCCATGGACTATACAGTCCATGGAATTCTCCAGGCCAGAATACTGGAGTGGGTAACAGTTCCCTTCCTCAGGGGATCTTCCCAACCCAGGGATGGAACCCAAGTCTCCCACACTGTGGATGAATTTTTTACCAGCTAAGCCACCAGAGAAGCCCAAGAATACTGGGGTGGACCACCTATCCCTTCTCTAGTGGATCTTCCCCACCCAGGTATTGAACCAGGGTCTCCTGCATTGCAGGTGGATTCTTTACCAGCAGAGCTATCAGGGAAACCCTAATGATATAGTTAAACTAAGTGTCAATGGTTGAACTAGATAGCAACATCAATAAGTCAGATCAAATTGACATTTATAGAATACTTTATTCAAGAAGGTACAACACATGTTACTCTCAAGCTCAAGTGAAACATTCACCAAGATAAAACACACTTTAACAAATCAAAAAGAATAATATCATACAAAGCATGTTCTCAGACCACAGTGGAATTAAATAAAAAATCAATAACAAAAAGATAATTAGAAAATTCCTCAAATATTTGAGAATTAAACACATGTATTAATAATATATGAGCAAAATAATTTTCAAAAAGTACTCTAAACTACTTAAAAATGAAAAATAAGTTATCAAAATTTGTAGTATGAGTGAAAATAGTACTTGTAGGGAAACTTATAGCAATAAATATATATATTAGAAAAGAAGAATAATTAATAAAATGTGTCCACCTTAGGAAACTAGAGAAAGCCTAATACAGTCAATAAATACATAAATAATTAGAAAAAATACAGTAGAATTCAATAAAATTGAAATTAGTACAATAGAGAAAACCAATAAAAAGATTGCTTGAATGGATCAAAAAATTAATCTCTTGCTAGGCTAAGTAAGAAAAAAAAGAATTTGCAAATTTTAACATTGACATGAAAAGGAATCATCATAACTGATTGCATTGCCATTAAAAGAATAATAAAGAAAAACTATGATGTCTCAAGTTTTATAATTTAAATGAAATGAAACAATTTCTTAAAAGATTCAAATGAACAAAATGCATACAATAAAGAAAAAAAAAGAAATAGCCCTTTATCTACTAAAGAAATTGGATTAGTAATTAGTCACTATCAAAAATCAAATTACAAGGCTAATATGGTAAACTATTCTAAATATTCAACTAAGATATAATTTTCATAATTACATCCACAAACTAGAAGCAGAGGAAACATTTTCTACTTATCCTATGAGGCTGACATTACTTTAAAACCAAAATGAGAAAACATTCAAGGAAAGAAAGCTACAGAACAGTATCTCACATGTGAAAATTCTCAACAAAATGTTAGCAAATTAAATTCAACAATATAAAAAAGAATATGGACACATATTACAAGAGTGCAAACCTGGTTCAACATTCAAAATCAACCAGTGCAGGCTGCAGGCTGTTTGACATCACTGAAATGGCAGAATAGGAAAAAATTAGTTTGGTACCCACCCATCTTCTCAAAATAACATAAATAAACAGTTGTCCATGAACAAATACAGCCCAGGTAGGCTCAAGTGTACCAATCAGTTCAGTTCAGTTCAGTTCAGTCTCTCAGTCGTGTCCGACTCTTTGCAACCCTATGAATTGCAGCACGCCAGGCCTCCCTGTTCATTACCATTTGTCGGAGTTCACTCAGACTCATGTCCATCGAGTCCGTGATGCCATCCAGCCATCTCATCCTCGGTCGGCCCCTTCTCCTCCTGCCCCCAATTCCTCCCAGCAACAGTGTTTTCCAATAAGTCAACTCTTCGCATGAGGTGGCCAAAGTACTGGAGTTTCAGCTTTAGCATCATTCCTTCCAAAGAAATCCCAGGGTTGATCTCCTTCAGAATGGACCGGTTGTATCTCCTTACAGTCCAAGGGCCTCTCAAGAGTCTTCTCCAACACCACAGTTCAAAAGCATCAATTCTTTGGCGCTCAGCTTTCTTCACAGTCCAACTCTCACATCCATACATGACCACTGGAAAAACCATAACCTTGACTAGATGGACCTTAGTCGGCAAAGTAATGTCTCTGCTTTTGAATATACTATTCAGGTTGGTCATAACTTTTCTTCCAAGGAGTAAGCATCTTCTAATTTCATAGCTGCAGTCACCATCTGCAGTGATTTTGGAGCCCAAAACAATAAAGTCTGACACTGTTTCCACTGTTTCCCCATCTATTTCCCATGAAGTGATGGGACCGGATGCCATGATCTTCATTTTCTGAATGTTGAGCTTTAAGCCAACTTTTTCACTATCCTCTTTCACTTTCATCAAGAAGCTTTTTATCTCCTCTTCACTTTCTGCCATAAGGGAGGTGTCATCTGCATATCTGAGGTTATTGATATTTCCTCCTGGCAGTCTTGATTCCAGCTTGTGTTTCTTCCAGTCCAGCGTTTCTCATGAGCATACAAAAATATAGTAGAACAAACAAACAAACAAAAATATAGAATAACTGCAGAGAAACAATCATGGCAGAATCTAGCTTTACTGAGATATCTAGAGATAATGGCCAGGAACAACGAAATACACAGCCACTCAGCGTGTGCTAATGTGGTCCTCCAGGGGGCTGCTCTACAGAAGACCCAGAAACCTTTGCTGCTGAGGACCTTAGCATTCTTAAAGATGGCCATGAATTCTCCACAAATTTTATAGTAGAAGACTGATTAGTGTATCTCAGTACAGACCCCAGCAGCTTGCTCCATGTAGGACACCAGGAGCTTTTGCTAGTGAAATAACTGACAGCCCATAATCCAGATTCTAACTCTGCAGCTAGGCCATGCAAACATATATTTCAGACTGCGACTCTGTGGTTGCTCTACTTGCACCTGTATCTCAGTTACCTGAGACACCACTTCTGTGGGCTGATCAGCTTCCTAAGTGCAGAGTTCCTGTTTCCTCACATGTATCTACACTTAAGACCCTGGCCCTTAGCTGCAGAGTGTTCACCTTCATCACTTATGCCAGTCACCACGGCTATGGATTAACTCGAGTTTCAAACTGTATTGCTTTGCAAGTGCCCACACTCCTGTCCCTGACTCCATGAGGTTTCAAGCACCCAGGGACTACAGGCATGATTGCTGCAGGCTAACCAGTGCCCAAGATCCCTGTAAATCAGATACTATTACTACAACCAATATAAGATCATCCGTAAGCCAGATCAGATGCCAGGAAGGATGTCCTCAGCGACATCCCCCATGAACATAAAAAAGATAAGGTGATTCCCAGGAGTCCTGCTACTGAAGAAACCAACCATTTCCACCTCTACTGTAGATCATCTGTAACCTTGGTCATTGAGGATCCCTGAAATATTTGTCAAAGCTGAACTCAACAGAATAAGCTTCATGGAGACTCTGATGCTGGGCCTCCTTCAGATCTGTGACCACCATACCCCACCCAGTCATTACCCTTAACACATCCATTGGCAATCATCCTTCCCCATCAAAATCAGTTTGCAAAAACTGGAAGTGTTGGTTGTTTAATCATATGCACAAGCATTGATGCAAGTCTAAAAGAAAGATCAAAAGTCAAGGAAGCAGCAGACTATTGAAGAAATACAATGATTTATTTTAGAAACAAAGCCTGAATAAATAGATTTCAATATGTCAAACAAATAATTCAAAGTAATTGTTTTAAGGAAACTCTAAAAGAGAGCATGGGCTTCCATTGTGGATCAGCTGGTAAAGAATCCTTCTGCAGTGCAGGGGACCTAGGTTCGATCCCTGGGCTGGGAAGATCCCCTGGAGAAGGGAAAGGCTACCCATTCTAGTACAGAGACAACTCAGTGAAATCAGGAAAGTAATGAGTAAAATAAGAAATTCAGTGAATAAATATAAATAATTAAAATAAAAATTATCTGGAGCTGAAAATACAGTGAATGAAATGAACAATGTAATGAGAGCATGAACAGCAGTCTTGATCAGCAAAGGAAAAAAAATCTGTGAACTTAAAAGACAAATTATTTGAAATTATCCATTCAGAGGAGAAAAAGAAAAAAAGACTAAATAAAGTCTATATCAATTATAGAATATCATCAAATAAAAAATATTTGTATTGTAGGAGTCCTAGAAGGGGAAGAGAAGGAGAAAGGGGCAGAAAGCTTATTTAAAGAAATGAAGGCTGAACTTTCCAAATCTGGGAGGAAATGTGAACATCCAGATTTGAAGCTTATAGGTCTTCACACAAATTCAAGCCCCCATAAAAGACTTCACTGAAACACATTGTAATCAAACTGTCAAAAATAAAAAACAGATATAAAATCTTGAAAGCAGCAAGAAAAAAAAATTATCTCATAAAAAGGAATCTCATAATGGTTGAATGGCATCACTAATACAATGGACATGAATTTGAGTAGGCTCTGGGAGTTGGTGATGAACAGGGGAGCCTGGCATGCTGCAGTCCATGGGGTTGCAAAGAGTCAGACATGACTGAGCAACTAAACTGAACTGAACTGAACTGAACTGTGAAGGGGAAACTAACTTGCTTAAAAATATCCCCTTCAAGAAATTCCCAGATTCCTAAGAGCAGAGAGTAAGAATTCATTAACAGGTTTCTATCATCCTGTGTGTTTACATTATTATAAGTCGTGTCCAACCCTTGTGACCCCATGGACTGTAGCCCACCAGGCTCCTCTGTCCATGGGATTTCCAAGGCAAGAATACTGAAGTGGGTTGCCATTTCCTTCTCCAGAGGATCTTCCTGACCCAGGGATCAAACCCTCCTGCATTGCAGGCAGATTCTTTACTGTTGAGCTACCAGGAAAGACCCTAAGATAATTGTTAGAGGTAAATATTTCCTGCTGTCTAGTTTCTAAGCTCTTTACAGGAGTGTATGTCCTGTGATGATACTAGTTAAATGAATCATATGACTAGTTTTGGCCAAGAAATGTGAATATCAGTTGTGTGTGCCAATTTTAAGTCAGAGCATAGAAGGCTTTCTGTTGTCCTCTTTCCTTTTGACCTGATCATATATTGTTCCAGAAGGTAGCTGTGCTCAGTGCCCTGGGGCTCCTAGACAGTTCTCAAAAGACATGTACCTTGAGAGAAAAATAAACCTTTTGTTTTCAATCTCAAAAAAAAAAAGAATCTCATAAAGCTATCGGTAGATTATTCAAGAGAAACCTTGCAACCAGGAAGAGGGTGGGATGATATATTCAATGTGCTGAAATATTAAAAAAAAAAAAAGAAAGAAAAGAAAACAAAAATAAAAACTGCTAACTAAGAATATTTTACCTAGCAAATCTGTCCTTCAGAAATGAAGGAGAGAATAAGACTTTCCCAGTTAAACAAAAGCTGAAGTAATATATCACCACTTGTCCTGCCTTATCAAAAATTTAAAAAGAGTTCTTCAAGTTGAAATTAAAGGACACTAATTACTAAGATTAAACATCTTAAAGTATAAAACCTCTTAATAAAGTAAGCACGTAATCAAATCAGAATAATCTAGTACTATAAAAGTGGTAAATAAGTCATTTAACTCTAGTATAAAGTTTAAAAAACATTATTATAAATATAACTACAATAATTTAGTAAGGGACACACAGTAGAAAATGGTGCAAATCATGAAATTAGAAACATAAAATGTGGAAGGAGGGATTCTTTACAATTGAAGTTACTTTACGCTTAAAATATATTGCTTTGATATAAATATTTTATTAATATGTAAGCCTCACAGTAAACACAAAGCAAAAACTTATATTCAGTTCATTTAGTTCAGTCGATCAGTCATGTCTGACTCTTTGTGACCCCATGAATCATAGCACACCAGGCCTCCTTGTCCATGACCAACTCCCGGAATTCACCCAGATTCCCATCCATCGAGTCAGTGATGCCATTCAGCCATCTCGTCCTCTGTCATCCCCTTCTCCTCCTGCCCCCAATCCCTTCCAGCATCAGAGTCTTTTCCAGTGAGTTAACCCTTAACATGAGGTGGCCAAAGTACTGGAGTTAGCATTATTCCTTCCAAAGAAATCCCAGGGCTGATCTTCAGAATGGACTGATTGGATCTCCTGTCAGTCCAAGGGACTCTCAAGAGTCTTCTCCAACACCACTGTTCAAAAGCAGCAATTCCTCGGCACTCAGCCTTCTTCACAGTCCAACTCTCACATCCATACATGACCACAGGAAAAACCATAGCCTTGACTAGACGGACCTTAGTC